>PYDT01000084.1:362395-759681 GCA_004837865.1 Musa balbisiana
TTTCCTTAGTCGTCTCTATCTCCTTTCTATCTATATTTCCTTAGTCGTCTCTATCTCCTTTCTATCTATATTTCCTTAGTCGTCTCTATCTCCTTTCTATCTATATTTCCTTAGTCGTCTCTATCTCCTTTCTATCTATATTTCCTTAGTCGTCTCTATCTCCTTTCTATCTATATTTCCTTAGTCGTCTCTATCTCCTTTCTATCTATATTTCCTTAGTCGTCTCTATCTCCTTTCTATCTATATTTCCTTAGTCGTCTCTATCTCCTTTCTATCTATATTTCCTTAGTCGTCTCTATCTCCTTTCTATCTATATTTCCTTAGTCGTCTCTATCTCCTTTCTATCTATATTTCCTTAGTCGTCTCTATCTCCTTTCTATCTATATTTCCTTAGTCGTCTCTATCTCCTTTCTATCTATATTTCCTTAGTCGTCTCTATCTCCTTTCTATCTATATTTCCTTAGTCGTCTCTATCTCCTTTCTATCTATATTTCCTTAGTCGTCTCTATCTCCTTTCTATCTATATTTCCTTAGTCGTCTCTATCTCCTTTCTATCTATATTTCCTTAGTCGTCTCTATCTCCTTTCTATCTATATTTCCTTAGTCGTCTCTATCTCCTTTCTATCTATATTTCCTTAGTCGTCTCTATCTCCTTTCTATCTATATTTCCTTAGTCGTCTCTATCTCCTTTCTATCTATATTTCCTTAGTCGTCTCTATCTCCTTTCTATCTATATTTCCTTAGTCGTCTCTATCTCCTTTCTATCTATATTTCCTTAGTCGTCTCTATCTCCTTTCTATCTATATTTCCTTAGTCGTCTCTATCTCCTTTCTATCTATATTTCCTTAGTCGTCTCTATCTCCTTTCTATCTATATTTCCTTAGTCGTCTCTATCTCCTTTCTATCTATATTTCCTTAGTCGTCTCTATCTCCTTTCTATCTATATTTCCTTAGTCGTCTCTATCTCCTTTCTATCTATATTTCCTTAGTCGTCTCTATCTCCTTTCTATCTATATTTCCTTAGTCGTCTCTATCTCCTTTCTATCTATATTTCCTTAGTCGTCTCTATCTCCTTTCTATCTATATTTCCTTAGTCGTCTCTATCTCCTTTCTATCTATATTTCCTTAGTCGTCTCTATCTCCTTTCTATCTATATTTCCTTAGTCGTCTCTATCTCCTTTCTATCTATATTTCCTTAGTCGTCTCTATCTCCTTTCTATCTATATTTCCTTAGTCGTCTCTATCTCCTTTCTATCTATATTTCCTTAGTCGTCTCTATCTCCTTTCTATCTATATTTCCTTAGTCGTCTCTATCTCCTTTCTATCTATATTTCCTTAGTCGTCTCTATCTCCTTTCTATCTATATTTCCTTAGTCGTCTCTATCTCCTTTCTATCTATATTTCCTTAGTCCGCTAGGGTTCACTCCATTCTCTTCTTTTTGAGTCCGCTAGGGTTCACTCCATTCTCTTCTTTTTGAGTCCGCTAGGGTTCACTCCATTCTCTTCTTTTTGAGTCCGCTAGGGTTCACTCCATTCTCTTCTTTTTGAGTCCGCTAGGGTTCACTCCATTCTCTTCTTTTTGAGTCCGCTAGGGTTCACTCCATTCTCTTCTTTTTGAGTCCGCTAGGGTTCACTCCATTCTCTTCTTTTTGAGTCCGCTAGGGTTCACTCCATTCTCTTCTTTTTGAGTCCGCTAGGGTTCACTCCATTCTCTTCTTTTTGAGTCCGCTAGGGTTCACTCCATTCTCTTCTTTTTGAGTCCGCTAGGGTTCACTCCATTCTCTTCTTTTTGAGTCCGCTAGGGTTCACTCCATTCTCTTCTTTTTGAGTCCGCTAGGGTTCACTCCATTCTCTTCTTTTTGAGTCCGCTAGGGTTCACTCCATTCTCTTCTTTTTGAGTCCGCTAGGGTTCACTCCATTCTCTTCTTTTTGAGTCCGCTAGGGTTCACTCCATTCTCTTCTTTTTGAGTCCGCTAGGGTTCACTCCATTCTCTTCTTTTTGAGTCCGCTAGGGTTCACTCCATTCTCTTCTTTTTGAGTCCGCTAGGGTTCACTCCATTCTCTTCTTTTTGAGTCCGCTAGGGTTCACTCCATTCTCTTCTTTTTGAGTCCGCTAGGGTTCACTCCATTCTCTTCTTTTTGAGTCCGCTAGGGTTCACTCCATTCTCTTCTTTTTGAGTCCGCTAGGGTTCACTCCATTCTCTTCTTTTTGAGTCCGCTAGGGTTCACTCCATTCTCTTCTTTTTGAGTCCGCTAGGGTTCACTCCATTCTCTTCTTTTTGAGTCCGCTAGGGTTCACTCCATTCTCTTCTTTTTGAGTCCGCTAGGGTTCACTCCATTCTCTTCTTTTTGAGTCCGCTAGGGTTCACTCCATTCTCTTCTTTTTGAGTCCGCTAGGGTTCACTCCATTCTCTTCTTTTTGAGTCCGCTAGGGTTCACTCCATTCTCTTCTTTTTGAGTCCGCTAGGGTTCACTCCATTCTCTTCTTTTTGAGTCCGCTAGGGTTCACTCCATTCTCTTCTTTTTGAGTCCGCTAGGGTTCACTCCATTCTCTTCTTTTTGAGTCCGCTAGGGTTCACTCCATTCTCTTCTTTTTGAGTCCGCTAGGGTTCACTCCATTCTCTTCTTTTTGAGTCCGCTAGGGTTCACTCCATTCTCTTCTTTTTGAGTCCGCTAGGGTTCACTCCATTCTCTTCTTTTTGAGTCCGCTAGGGTTCACTCCATTCTCTTCTTTTTGAGTCCGCTAGGGTTCACTCCATTCTCTTCTTTTTGAGTCCGCTAGGGTTCACTCCATTCTCTTCTTTTTGAGTCCGCTAGGGTTCACTCCATTCTCTTCTTTTTGAGTCCGCTAGGGTTCACTCCATTCTCTTCTTTTTGAGTCCGCTAGGGTTCACTCCATTCTCTTCTTTTTGAGTCCGCTAGGGTTCACTCCATTCTCTTCTTTTTGAGTCCGCTAGGGTTCACTCCATTCTCTTCTTTTTGAGTCCGCTAGGGTTCACTCCATTCTCTTCTTTTTGAGTCCGCTAGGGTTCACTCCATTCTCTTCTTTTTGAGTCCGCTAGGGTTCACTCCATTCTCTTCTTTTTGAGTCCGCTAGGGTTCACTCCATTCTCTTCTTTTTGAGTCAAAGAAAGATGCACTCTTGGAGACAATTGCAATCCTCGGTGGCACTTTCTTTCTTCTCTTTTCTTCCAGATAATAACTTTCCAGTCTTCACTTAACTCAACAAACTTAGGGATGAGCAACTCAACTCACTTCTATCTATAAGGGATCGGGTAAGGGGGCAGAGGGCAAGAATGAACTTGGTTCGCGTTCAGTGTGAACCGATGTAGGCAGCTTGAGTGTGAGCCGGTGGGTTGTGAAGCTAGCAGCTGATCCAAGGGTTTGACTCTTTCTTCTTTCTTTCCCTTCAAACACATGATATCAAAAAGTGACTCCCCATTAAACGAAACTAACCAAAGCATCGTCTATGGGTGGTTTCGCTAGAATAGAGAATAATGTGAATGAGATAACCATTATAGGAAATGATGTGGAAAGGAAATAGAAGTACTGACATGGATCCGCCTCAACAAGCTCTTGACACACTTGAAACAACGGAAAGCACTCCTAGAATGAGAGATATATGACTTGATACTCGGTACGGAAAGAATTCCAGAGATTACTTTTGCCGGGTAAGCACTCCGACGAACTCTAATAAGAATCGTGTTTATTCCCTTGCACAAGAGAAAAAGCTGCTAGTAGCGCCTAAGCTAGTTGAGTTTCGTTAGCTGGATCAAGTGTTTTAGTTGTGCGTGCTAACGGTTTGAATTTCGTGTGCAAAATAAGAGAATTGACCGTTACCTAATATAGAATCCAATCAAGTAATCTAACAGCTTGTTGAAACCGGCACTGCTTTGCTCCATCTAACAGCTTGTTTCAACCGGCACTGCTTTGCTTCCTGAAAGATATGAGTATTAATAGATCATATCGGCAGAATCGAATTTAGGGCATAACCCATGGAACTTCATAACCTAACGTAACGCTGCATGGACTTCAGTTCTGAAAAGAATATCACTGACACATGATATAATTGAGTCACCTAACTAACACAGCTTCCATCGGGGTGCTTACGTGAATGAATCAATTCCTTATTGGACTTTTCATCAACTGTCTTGACAGCACGGGTAATTAGAGAATAAGAGGTTTTGTGTTGCACTAAAGGAATCTCAGGTACTGGTATTATCCCGACTTGCTTCTATACTTCTAACTTTAGCCAGCTGTCCTTCACCCGTGTTTACGATCAATCTAAGCTAAGGTCTTGTTCTGCTTTAAGCAACCGACGACAACCTTCGCAACAACCATGGGGAGAGGACTAATCTTATAAGCGGTTAGCGTCATCCCTTCACTCTTTTCGTTTAGCTCAAAGGGTTTTCTCCTCCGGCCCGCTAAAGAACGTTCTTTCGGTCGTTGTTAGCTCTTGATCGAATCTCCGGGCGCCACTGATATCTTGGGGTCGATGCGCCTAAAGGCTTTCACCGGTCTCTTTGACCCGGGTGCAAAACAATAAATAATATTGATAGGCTGGGATGATCATAGCTCCTCCGGCTCTCTTAGGCTGGGATGATCATAGCTCCAATATACTGGACTCGGTTATAACTAGAAAAAACAGGACTTGGCAAATGAAAACAGGAATTGTTAGAACAATACTTTTTGAGAACTCCAACAGGAACTAGCGGCCCTGACGCGCCGGTACTAGATTCTATGACTATTTGAGTGTGCTGCTTTGACACGCGACCTCACCTCACGGGCTTTGACTTCTACCCACTGAAGATGCAGCCCCTTCCTCGATTACGAGCCGAGCTTCGCTTACTCTTATAAGAATTAAGGCAAGAGCGATAGAACTCGTGAGTTCAGGCAAGAGCGATAGAACTCGTAAACTAGCAAACAAACTGGCAGGCTAACTAGCAAACGAGCAACGGACAAGTAAAGGAATTAATCCATTTATCCTAATGCGAGCGGAACAACTTGTGCATTGGATTCCGGGTCGGATGTTTTCTCTAGTGCCCACAACTATATAAAAGTAACGTGGGGTGGAAACACGAGAGTGCCTCAACAGTCGGTAATACTTCTTTTCTTCTTCCTAACATAATCGAAAGGGTGTCGGAGAGGAGATTGACCTGTGCTATTGAATAATCAAGTCGGATGTATAGATAGAGTGAGTCAAGAAAAGGTCTAAGTGTCGAGACTCCCAAACGGACTCAGAACCCTATCTCTGTGTAAGATTGAACTTGGCCTCACATGGTTCAGGGGAAAAGTGTCTGAGAGGAAGCAGTCACAACATGAGGAGTGCTTTCCCGAGTCTCAATAGGGCGCAAGCAAGACCCAACGATTTACCAGAAGGAGACAAGACAGCGCTAATAGCTACACGGAAAGCAGGATGGCTTTCAACCGCTTTCTCAGTGGATCCATATGGATTCTTTCTTCTTTCTTTATATGGCACAAAAGTGACCCTCATAAACGATCTAGCGTAGCTGAAAGATGAGCAATTGGACTCTCAAGGGTGGTGCCCGCAGACCAGACCCTAGCTTTCACCCACATATTATTTTACAGATCTAACTTCCTGAAAGCGGCGATCCACTTCTTTCTTGTTGTTATTGTAGACCAGGCAATCTCTCTATCTTATTCCAAAAGCCAAGCCAGACACCCACCCCTTCCTTTTACTGATGGACCGGACCTAACATATCTCTTATCTAAAGAGAGATAGAGAGAGAGAATCGACCCCCTCACTCAAGCACCAAAGGCCGATACTTACGAAGAGTTCTCCAGCATTGAATCAGCCGGCTTTATCGCTTGACTAAGAACCCTCATCTGAAGGGCACTCCATAAGCTCAAGAAGGAGTTCATTCCATTCTCCCGTAACTAAAGAATAGAGCTCACTAACGCGCTAACGCTGACTTTATGAGCGGGTGCCTTAGAGAGATAGGGTGGGTTTGAAGCAATGCAATGCAGTGTTCAGTTACTAGATGATATCATATGCTATAAGGAAGCGAAGCTTCAGTTACTTTACTTAATGAATTCGAGAATGTGTGCACTTATATATATGACTTTTCTAAGGTAGAGATCATCAAAACACCGAACTACCCAATGTAAAGACGAATTGCACTATCTTCCCGAAAGAAAGCAACAAATAAGCAGATATATTTTAGGAAGACCAAGCAAGACAAGACCACTCTCATCCGCGAAGCAGTCAATTGAATCTTCTTCTCTTAGAGAATTTTCTGACTTTGACTTCTGGAATCCAATCTCATCTAGTCTTCAACATTTTCTTCTTGATCGAAGCTCTCTCAATAGACCTTGCTTTCTTATTCATAGAGTCCGGAAATGTCATACTTATTAGCTTATCCATATGTGTGGACATAAAAGGTATGTTCATGGAGTTGGATGAGACGGTGTCACAGAGAAAAGTCAATGGGCAGTGCGCTTATTCCTCACGGTAGAAAGATAGGGGTTCGATTCCCCCTTTCACCGTAAGTAAGTACTATCTCCTTCCCCGCCCTCGGTCGATGCACACGCGCCTATAACTTGTTCTCCTATGAGTGGATTTGCTCATCAAACACAGGCAAACACAGGAGCCGTCTTACAACGTTGCTTGGTCCTTCTATTCGGGGGGTTCAGTTTCACTTCCAAATAGATTCTTAGTGACAGTACTCGAAGGGTAGTCCAGGAAATGTCATATATTGTTGGTCGGAATTTGCTATCTGTATTTCCTTCTCCGTAAATCTCTTGATCCCTTTTCAAGGTAAAAGAAGATCCATTGTAGGGTTTACTCCATCATTTTAGGCTTCCGCTAGGGATGATTCCACTGCTTTGTTTGTAGATTGGACAGCATCTCCCATTCCCTTACCATAAATTCCCGTCCATTTTCCTGAACTCATATCTATAAGCTCTCTATCTTATTCTCTTTGCTTACACTGTTTGCCTAATCTTGTATTGCCTGGTCAGCACCTATAGCTATTGATCTGACATGCTAACCCAACGAGCCAATGCACATATCAAAAAAGAGTACTTGCGCATGAAAAGGGTCCACTCAGGGAAATGACTGCCATTCCTTGGGGCCCTATTAGTAAACTTCGACCGAGTCTGCGAATTCTGGTCAAACAGGCACAACAATCCTTATTTCTGAATTAGGTATGAGCCCGCTTGCTTGTTTTTGTGATCCCGGGATCCGGACCCGAAGATTCCATTTGCGTTCAGTATGGCAAAAGACCCAATGTGCGATTTGTACTATTAAAAGAGAAGACATTAGGTTCGGTCTGGTTCATTCAAAGACAGCTAACCCACGTGAGAAGACAATGGAGTTTAGTGACAAGTCAACTTCCAAAGAGCTTCTAAGGTAAGCCCTTGTTCTAATTTAGGAGAGTCGCTTTCCAAGGTCTGTGCTATTCCTTTATTATATCAAGGTTTTTGGCTCGCTATAAAGCTAGGGTCCTGATCGAGGAGAAGAATGATCATAACATGGAACAGGTCGGAATCGAACCGACATATCGAGGGCCAACCGGCAGCTCCGCTCCGAAAAAAAGCAATCTTCTCTATGAAATGAAAAGAAAAACAAGCTCAAGTAACTTTAGCGTTCGAAAAACACTTGATTAAAGTTGAAGCATGGCTTGCCGTTTGATGCAACTCTTGGGAACATTGATACATCGACTTTCAAGCATCTCGTAATTGAGCGGTACTACCAGCAACAGTTCTAACATGGACAAGGACAGCGGAAATGGATAGAACGAGAGTGATACTCGCATGTCTCTCTTTTCCTGTTAGTTCGGAAAGCAAGAAACCGCTCCGCACCTTGACCATAAGGCACATCTTTTGACACCAATGACTGGATCCCCCCTAAGGAAAGAAGAATAGTTGATACTTTGGCTTCAGAAGTAAGATTGGAATTGATGCCCTCTGGTATCCCGGCTGTCGCCGACCCGGTCACACAAGGCTAAGCTCCTGGGAGAGAACTACCTCACTTGACTAGAAAAGAAAAGGGCAGAACAGAACCTCTTATCTATGAGAATTCTTGTCTCACTTGATCTCTTCCTATTGAAATGAATATCGTTTCCTAAGAGAATAGAGGAGCTCCGGTAGACTTAAAACCCCATCTCGATGATGAAAATCCTTCGGAACCTTTCTCAAAGAACCTGACGTGAACAGACGCTTTCTCGGATGAAGCTGTTTTTCTTTGTTTGTGTTTGACTTAGCAAGCCTCGAATAAAAACTGCTGGCTAATGTTCCGCACCATAGAAAGATGATTCGAACATATATACATAGGGTAAGGTAGTAGCGCCGAATATTAAAGAGTCCACCCGTTATAGTGATCGCTAGCTGTATTCGGTTCATAAAGGTCTCAATAAAGGAGAAAGAAGCGCCTTCTGGGGGGTGTGCTTATTGGGGAGTCACCGACCCGCTTTGTTTTGTTAGAGCTTATAACTCCTTTCTATATTTCGGGATTTACATGCTAGGGCATAGTTCATAACAATATTAAAACCTCTATCCACAGTAGATACAAAAACCCAAATCCATGGTCATCTGGTTCATATATGATAGTGGCATCCGAGTTGTAACATGCTCCATAAAAGATAGCAAGCAAGACTCGTGTTTGTTGTTTTAGATCGTCATCCTTTGTTAGGCGTGTGTCTTTCCTATCCATACAAGAATTCATGAGGTATTTCTGAACCTTGTTTTTAGAAACGTAGGCAAACTCACCTATTCAAGCTCTTCCTCCTTTCTACCGACGCAAGAAATACCACAACCACTATCCTATCTAAGAAGACAGGGCACAGCACGCAACGGAAGACATGTCAAAAAGGCCCCTATTACATCTTAATAAAAGCCTATCTACCTCAATATCGGGCGAGGGAATAAAGCTCAATCACCGCTCAAGGCATGGGAGCCACTCTTTCCAAAATGCAGTTTTCTCCTCTTTTCTTTAAGGTAGGTGGGATTCATCAATCCGATATAGGAAATGGAGGGAATGGATCTCAACCAGAAATATTAGACTTTGTCGCCCGCTGCTAACGAATTATCAGACGTAGGAATTCAACTAAAATCTTTGTCCCTATCAACATCTTTGAAACTAGGCGAGTGAGATTTCCGACTTCTTATCCAACGATCAAAACTGGAAGAAGGTAGGTAAGCTCGATCTAGCTATCCTGTTGCGGATTGGACGGGGATGAAGCGAATCTTCCAAATGGCAGGGATAGGCTTGATTCTCGCTCAGCGAGTTGCTCCCCTTCCGGGGACAGATGGGCTGGGTCGGTCGGTCGCAGGATACCGGCTAGCTCAATTCGGTTATAGAGGGGAAGTGCGTTCTCCTTTCAGCCTTAGAAGGAGCAAGCAGGAAGCTGCTCAATCTGTGGGGCGCTACGCTTTCTCAAATAGGGGCAGGGGAATTCATGCTACTGGATATCTCATGGCAACGACTGGTAGATGGCAGTGGCTCATCATGCATCAATCTGATAAAAGAGGTAGGGGCGACTACTCACACTCTTTGAATTCTTATTGCAGGGATGGGAACTTCTCTACTCTAGCCGGACGGTCAGCCCTCTTCACTGAAATGATGGTTTTCGATCCAAGTATCCGAATACGAAGTCAGTCTTGGAGCAGGTAGGGGCGGGCATAGCAGCTGTGGTGACTTTGGGTCTAAGGGAATTGCCAGGCAGGGTTTCTGAGCGATAGTCCCTTTCGTTTCTTTCGTAGGCGATCCATCTCTGGAGCTACTGAGATTAGCTTTTATTACAAGACAGTTATCATCAATGGAATTCCAGAATCCCTTTTTGGTGTTCGTGTGCGGCAGGAGCTCAAACTGTGCACTTCAATAATTGGCGCGGCAGGAGCCCCGGAAAGTCGAGAATATCTTGGGTTTGGTTTGGGTTCATTTTGCTTTATTCCCTCTGACACCTTGAACAAGTATTCAACAATTACCTCTCACGTCGCCAACACCTTGACATGGGCATTCTTAAAGAGGATGATCTCTACGCGAACGGAAAGAAAAAAGGATGTCCTGCTTTCGGGAGCTACGCGCTTACCTTTAGCCTCGAGTAAACCTTTTATTGAATACATCCCACTCCCATATCCTGTAGGAATGTAACAGAGCAACCTTTCCTCACGCGTCTCGTCAAAGAACGTAACAATGAGGGGAATCAGCAGTTCCCACTGAAGCAATACAATAGGAAGAAAACAAGTCCGTATCAGAATAGAGAGAATGAATAGTAAGATAGATGGTTACCGACTTATCCCCTACCCGCCAAGCAGACAAGCAGACAGGGCGTGAAAAGCAGACAAGTAACTGGTACTGGGCCTTACTTGTAATTTGCCAACCCTACCTTTTCTTCATTTCATTCTATAGCTTACTGAACGGGAACCCTGCTCTACTGCCTATAATAAGCCTGTCGCTACTTGCTTTGATTCCAACTACTCGGACACTTAATCCATATCTCTTTGCTTTCGTTCTGTTATATATGTTGATGTTATTAATTGGAGTATTCCTTCCACGTATATTAGAGTTGGTTTTTTCCCTTATTCGCTCTCTTATGATAGTAATTTGCATTAGATACATTCTCTTATATAGTAGGTATTGTTGGGGTATCTCACTAAGATAGGACAGAGTGCAACTCAATAGTAAGCACATTCCATCAGTACCCTGTGGTGGGCAAGATCAGAAGCCGACTACTCACTTCTCATATATAACTCAGTGGATCAAATGCAAAAGGAAGAATCAAATCACCACTAGCGCCCAGACAACCCCCATTCTTTGACCTGTGAATTAGAGCCTGCCATTCCCAACTCTCACTCTTAAGCACTGGCCAACAAACCTTACTTACCAACAATAATCCCTTACTTACTTTTCTTCATTAAACAATGATTCAGATCTGTGCTTTGAAACTGACATCACATCACTACTAACAGGACTTTCACTGCTGTCTTCCATTCTCTGTACTTTGGTAACTCTCCCTTATTACCCCACTGCTTTACTTAGATCGATGGGTCTGGTCTAATTCGAAACACTACCTTCGACTAGGCCTACAGCCCTTGCTTTCACTCTTAGACTAATGCAACCTTAACTCTAACAGGAAACTGGGGCTTAGCTGACTGCTACTGCTAACGGGAGAATAAACCCCGTACTGACAAGAATGAGCCTGGGAATAAAGAATACAGGTCTCCACTACAAGACCAAGGCAGAAAAAAGAGAGAATGAAACCATGCAGGCCTTATGTCGTCTATACTGCGAAAAGCCTTAGACTAATGAAATCCACCCTTGCTTTAATAGCGATAGTTCTACCCTGTGGTGGGCAAGATCAGAAGCCGACTACTCACTTCTCATATATAACTCAGTGGATCAAATGCAAAAGGAAGAATCAAATCACGCACTAGCGCCCAGACAACCCCCATTCTTTGACCTGTGATTAGAGCCTGCCATTCCCAACTCTCACTCTTAAGCACTGGCCAACAAACCTTACTTACCAACAATAATCCCTTACTTACTTTTCTTCATTAAACAATGATTCAGATCTGTGCTTTGAAACTGACATCACATCACTACTAACAGGACTTTCACTGCTGTCTTCCATTCTCTGTACTTTGGTAACTCTCCCTTATTACCCCACTGCTTTACTTAGATCGATGGGTCTGGTCTAATTCGAAACACTACCTTCGACTAGGCCTACAGCCCTTGCTTTCACTCTTAGACTAATGCAACCTTAACTCTAACAGGAAACTGGGGCTTAGCTGACTGCTACTGCTAACGGGAGAATAAACCCCGTACTGACAAGAATGAGCCTGGGAATAAAGAATACAGGTCTCCACTACAAGACCAAGGCAGAAAAAAGAGAGAATGAAACCATGCAGGCCTTATGTCGTCTATACTGCGAAAAGCCTTAGACTAATGAAATCCACCCTTGCTTTAATAGCGATAGTTCTTACTGCCCTTGTCGTCAAACCAGCACCCCTCTCTTTGAGTTGAACCTGGCTTCATTGTCTCTATGAGCTTACCTTTACTTGCTTTGAAACTCAAACCGCTTCCTTGCGTCCCACTTTCACCTATGAGAGTCTCCCTTGCTAGGGCACCTCACCACGATAGGACAGAGTCAAACAGTACTACCAACAATAAAGGCACTGGGAATAAGGAATTCTTTGTTGATGGGTAAGACTTAAATGAGAGCATAGGAATCCTCAACTACAGCCAGAAAAAGCAATTGCACTTGCAGCTCCTGACCGGACATTGAATCGACTATTGCTATTGGGTTGGATCCGCTCTAACTGCCGACTTGAGATTGTCTTTTGCCCTTTACTTTTGTCAGTGGATTCAATCCATCTATCATCGCCAACACAGGAAACTCTCCCGGACCCTGACGCTGATATGAAAACAGGACTTGTAGCTTACTTTAACACTGCTGCATTCTTCCGGATCTTGTTCCTACCCCAACTCTCAAGTCATCATTTCAGAGTGGGCACAGTAACCTCATAAAGTCAGAAGAAAGCTTGAAACTGTGGCTTGTTCCCTTGCTTAAGGAAAAGAATATTGATTGGTTATTTTCATCCTCAATGAACTCACTTGCACCACTACTAGGTAAAGCCCTTAGAGACAAGCAAGCACTTGAGCCTCTCCCGTATGATTGACTTAGGGCATCAACCTACTAATAATAAGACCATATCTCACAACCGGACCGGGGAATCAACTGCAGCTTCTAAGTCTCTCCTTCCTACACCCAAAATAGGATATCCCTCCGCGCCCCCAACTAGAGGCTTATACTTCATCTTATTCTCCAATGGAGTACTTGAGTACTGTATTAACCCTACATCAGGGTAGGCCAGCTATTACTAACATTTCTTCCAGATGTTAGCCCGTCCTTCCTGCAATTAAGTGTGACTTTGCCTGTTCTCAAACTAACACAATAGTACCTGACATTCTAATACTTGTTCCTAGCACTCCTACGCGGTCTGCCTCTCCTGCCTAAAAGTATGATTGACACTTATTTAGCCCTCTGCACCTGAAATCTTGAGCTCCTGGTCGAATTCTTGAGTTTCCCGGGTTCGTTCCTTATTTATTATTCTGTTATTTATATAGTAAACTTCCTTCGCCAAGCAACTACCCTTCCACTTCATACGACAATAAGACGGAACCCGCCAACGAGTAATTCAACCACTGATCTCACATCTGTATTTGCTATCACATCCGTATTTGCCCCCCGGCACTAAGGTTTGGAATTGGACCCTTGCTCGCCGGTTAAAGAAACCAACTACAGCGCATGAGACTGCTACTATGACCTATTGGTCTATACCCTGGCTTACAGAAATTCCGAAACTATTCACTTAAAACCTAGCTTCTTAGCTGAGTGCGCTAACATTCCTTTCTCTTAGCCCCAACCAAAAGGGAGTCTGGTATAAGTATGAGTTTTCAACAGGAGAGCTCCAAACAAGGATCGGTAGACTTCACCTAGCAAGCGAGGATCTTGTTAAAGTCCCTATTCCGAGTCCAATTCAGATTAGGTTCTGTGCTCTTGTTTCAGCATTGTCAGCATAGGTGTATTCTCTATCCTATAATAAAAAAAAAAAAAAAAAAAAAAAAAAAAAAAAAAAAAAAAAAAAAAAAAAAAAAAAAAAAAAAAAAAAAAAAAAAAAAAAAAAAAAAAAAAAAAAAAAAAAAAAAAAAAAAAAAAAAAAAAAAAAAAAAAAAAAAAAAAAAAAAAAAAAAAAAAAAAAAAAAAAAAAAAAAAAAAAAAAAAAAAAAAAAAAAAAAAAAAAAAAAAAAAAAAAAAAAAAAAAAAAAAAAAAAAAAAAAAAAAAAAAAAAAAAAAAAAAAAAAAAAAAAAAAAAAAAAAAAAAAAAAAAAAAAAAAAAAAAAAAAAAAAAAAAAAAAAAAAAAAAAAAAAAAAAAAAAAAAAAAAAAAAAAAAAAAAAAAAAAAAAAAAAAAAAAAAAAAAAAAAAAAAAAAAAAAAAAAAAAAAAAAAAAAAAAAAAAAAAAAAAAAAAAAAAAAAAAAAAAAAAAAAAAAAAAAAAAAAAAAAAAAAAAAAAAAAAAAAAAAAAAAAAAAAAAAAAAAAAAAAAAAAAAAAAAAAAAAAAAAAAAAAAAAAAAAAAAAAAAAAAAAAAAAAAAAAAAAAAAAAAAAAAAAAAAAAAAAAAAAAAAAAAAAAAAAAAAAAAAAAAAAAAAAAAAAAAAAAAAAAAAAAAAAAAAAAAAAAAAAAAAAAAAAAAAAAAAAAAAAAAAAAAAAAAAAAAAAAAAAAAAAAAAAAAAAAAAAAAAAAAAAAAAAAAAAAAAAAAAAAAAAAAAAAAAAAAAAAAAAAAAAAAAAAAAAAAAAAAAAAAAAAAAAAAAAAAAAAAAAAAAAAAAAAAAAAAAAAAAAAAAAAAAAAAAAAAAAAAAAAAAAAAAAAAAAAAAAAAAAAAAAAAAAAAAAAAAAAAAAAAAAAAAAAAAAAAAAAAAAAAAAAAAAAAAAAAAAAAAAAAAAAAAAAAAAAAAAAAAAAAAAAAAAAAAAAAAAAAAAAAAAAAAAAAAAAAAAAAAAAAAAAAAAAAAAAAAAAAAAAAAAAAAAAAAAAAAAAAAAAAAAAAAAAAAAAAAAAAAAAAAAAAAAAAAAAAAAAAAAAAAAAAAAAAAAAAAAAAAAAAAAAAAAAAAAAAAAAAAAAAAAAAAAAAAAAAAAAAAAAAAAAAAAAAAAAAAAAAAAAAAAAAAAAAAAAAAAAAAAAAAAAAAAAAAAAAAAAAAAAAAAAAAAAAAAAAAAAAAAAAAAAAAAAAAAAAAAAAAAAAAAAAAAAAAAAAAAAAAAAAAAAAAAAAAAAAAAAAAAAAAAAAAAAAAAAAAAAAAAAAAAAAAAAAAAAAAAAAAAAAAAAAAAAAAAAAAAAAAAAAAAAAAAAAAAAAAAAAAAAAAAAAAAAAAAAAAAAAAAAAAAAAAAAAAAAAAAAAAAAAAAAAAAAAAAAAAAAAAAAAAAAAAAAAAAAAAAAAAAAAAAAAAAAAAAAAAAAAAAAAAAAAAAAAAAAAAAAAAAAAAAAAAAAAAAAAAAAAAAAAAAAAAAAAAAAAAAAAAAAAAAAAAAAAAAAAAAAAAAAAAAAAAAAAAAAAAAAAAAAAAAAAAAAAAAAAAAAAAAAAAAAAAAAAAAAAAAAAAAAAAAAAAAAAAAAAAAAAAAAAAAAAAAAAAAAAAAAAAAAAAAAAAAAAAAAAAAAAAAAAAAAAAAAAAAAAAAAAAAAAAAAAAAAAAAAAAAAAAAAAAAAAAAAAAAAAAAAAAAAAAAAAAAAAAAAAAAAAAAAAAAAAAAAAAAAAAAAAAAAAAAAAAAAAAAAAAAAAAAAAAAAAAAAAAAAAAAAAAAAAAAAAAAAAAAAAAAAAAAAAAAAAAAAAAAAAAAAAAAAAAAAAAAAAAAAAAAAAAAAAAAAAAAAAAAAAAAAAAAAAAAAAAAAAAAAAAAAAAAAAAAAAAAAAAAAAAAAAAAAAAAAAAAAAAAAAAAAAAAAAAAAAAAAAAAAAAAAAAAAAAAAAAAAAAAAAAAAAAAAAAAAAAAAAAAAAAAAAAAAAAAAAAAAAAAAAAAACTGAGTTTCCGTTCGTTCCTTATTTATTATTCTGTTATTTATATAGTAAACTTCCTTCGCCAAGCAACTACCCTTCCACTTCATACGACAATAAGACGGAACCCGCCAACGAGTAATGCAACCACTGATCTCACATCTGTATTTGCTATCACATCCGTATTTGCCCCCCGGCACTAAGGTTTGGAATTGGACCCTTGCTCGCCGGTTAAAGAAACCAACTACAAGCGCATGAGACTGCTACTATGACCTATTGGTCTATACCCTGGCTTACAGAAATTCCGAAACTATTCACTTAAAACCTAGCTTCTTAGCTGAGTGCGCTAACATTCCCTTTCTCTTAGCCCCAACCAAAAGGGAGTCTGGTATAAGTATGAGTTTTCAACAGGAGAGCTCCAAACAAGGATCGGTAGACTTCACCTAGCAAGCGAGGATCTTGTTAAAGTCCCTATTCCGAGTCCAATTCAGATTAGGTTCTGTGCTCTTGTTTCAGCATTGTCAGCATAGGTGTATTCTCTATCCTATATTAGTGTTTTAGTGGTGGAGCCTTGTTAGCTGCAGTTCCATTCGATCCAATAGGTAGCTTTTCTATATGTTGTGCATGTACTATTCTACCTTGATTCTGATTTGCCACAGAAAAAACGAGACCTTTCATCTACCCTTATAGGCGTAACACATAGGTTAGACTGCCAATACCAACTCACCTTCCCGAACTAAACCTCCCCAACTGACCTTACCGAACGATACCCATCATTCTGATTTGTCATTGATAACTTCCCTGCCGGACTTGTATGCTTTAGATACTCACTGGGATTCCTAATATGCTGGCTTTCACTCCGTAGTTGGAGTTAGAGCCTTGCTTTGCTGTATATCATTCCGATTCTCAGTAACCCTATGCTTTCATTACCCTTATTAACCCTGACTTTCTGGATTTCTTGATGTTCTGTCTCCTCCTTTCTCTTCTCTTCGTTTCCAGTCAATACAAGGCTAATATGACCGAGAAAAAAACACAGAAAAGTCATCAGGCAGCAGACAAGCAGACAATTAACTACCCTGTGTAGCGGCAGAGGTCAAAGTCCAAATAAGGAGCGAGCCGAGAACCTTCCCTGCCGCGTAAACGAGTACTTGCCCCGGGCCAAAAAAGCTCAGCCATTTTAGCTAATAGCCCGAGAAAAAACACAGATTTTTTGAAGAAACCCGGGCAACAACGCTGCCGCGTCACATCCTGTTCCTTGGCTGATAGCTCAGCCATTTTAGCTAATAGCCCGAGAAAAAACACAGATTTTTTGAAGAAACCCGGGCAACAACGCTGCCGCGTCACATCCTGTTCCTTGGCTGATAGCTCAGCCATTTTAGCTAATAGCCCGAGAAAAAACACAGATTTTTTGAAGAAACCCGGGCAACAACGCTGCCGCGTCACATCCTGTTCCTTGGCTGATAGCTCAGCCATTTTAGCTAATAGCCCGAGAAAAAACACAGATTTTTTGAAGAAACCCGGGCAACAACGCTGCCGCGTCACATCCTGTTCCTTGGCTGATAGCTCAGCCATTTTAGCTAATAGCCCGAGAAAAAACACAGATTTTTTGAAGAAACCCGGGCAACAACGCTGCCGCGTCACATCCTGTTCCTTGGCTGATAGCTCAGCCATTTTAGCTAATAGCCCGAGAAAAAACACAGATTTTTTGAAGAAACCCGGGCAACAACGCTGCCGCGTCACATCCTGTTCCTTGGCTGATAGCTCAGCCATTTTAGCTAATAGCCCGAGAAAAAACACAGATTTTTTGAAGAAACCCGGGCAACAACGCTGCCGCGTCACATCCTGTTCCTTGGCTGATAGCTCAGCCATTTTAGCTAATAGCCCGAGAAAAAACACAGATTTTTTGAAGAAACCCGGGCAACAACGCTGCCGCGTCACATCCTGTTCCTTGGCTGATAGCTCAGCCATTTTAGCTAATAGCCCGAGAAAAACACAGATTTTTTGAAGAAACCCGGGCAACAACGCTGCGCGTCAATCCTGTCCTTGGCTGATAGCTCAGCCCATTTTAGCTCAATAGCGAGGTCAAAAAGACAGATGATTTTGCGTTTTACCGGGGCCAAGCTACAACTAACGTAGCGCGGCAGGAGTTGTACAACGCAAATGAAATGTCGAAATAGTACTTAACTTAACTGAGGCTGCTACTCACTGGTTTCAGTCTGATCCTCCGGTGTTTCAGTCTCTCAGTCGGTGGTCTTAGGCAGCTACTCACTGGTTTGAGTCTGATCCTCCGGTGTTTCATTCTGTCAGTCGGTGGTTCCAGTCTTAGGGGATTGAGTTTGAGTCTGAGTTCCGAGCTACAGCCTGCAAGCAGCGATTTCATTCTTTGGATCTATAACTCAATTCTTGCCAGCGCCGGTTTCACCCAGTTATCGTATTCTAAAGTGGGAGAGGTAGCCTTAGAGCCAGAGGGACTACAGACAGACCAAAAGCAAGCAGGGGTGGACTAACAAGTGAAGTACAAGACCCGATCCATATTTGTAGAATAAGACACAGGATAGTTCGAATGAGAGAGAGTACAGTCAGAATAGGAGGGAGTTAGTGCAAGCGAGGCCTAGAGAGCGTAGTGGCAGACCTAGAGTTGACCTAAGAGAGTGAAAGGCAAGGCAATAAGGCTGGTCGGGCTACGCAGAAGTCCGTCTTTGGTAGCTTACATTTCACTATGGTAGTTAGCGGTTACATTCTATAGCGAGTCGTGGAATCCCCGGGTTACTGTTAGAGTGTTGCTGCGCCAGGGGGGGAAGCCTCACCAGATAGCTAGTCATTCCTGTTATGTTTTCATTCTTATCATATCATATGGTAGCAAAGACTAAAAGGAAAGTAGAAGCCCTTATAGGTGCAATACAGAACTAAACGTAAGCTGAGTAGACAATAACAATAGACTAAGGCTCATAATAGCGGATAAGAGAATGGAACTGGCAATGTGGAATGCAACTTAGTTGTATAAGAATGGACACAGGAACACGCCAGGGGGAGTGGGCAAGCGGATCAGAGCGGATCAGAAAGGAAAGGATGTCGTCAACTCAGAAGTCAGGATACCGAGATACTCCGGGCGAGGATACTAGTACTTAGGGGAATGTGAACCATAAAGTCAGAATGGAACTAAGCAGTAGAGGACAACAACAACCATTTACTACAGGGAATGCGACTACTAACCATGTTGTAGTTCTAAAATGGTGTACTTCAATCTGATATCCTGAACAAACACATGGAATTGCATAAATCAAAGAGAGAATCAGATCTAGTAAGGGTAGGCTCATCCCCTGGAGGATTGAGTCAGATTTCCTTCAAATAGGTAAAAGCCAGAAGTTGGGCTTGGGGAACCGCAGAGCAAGGCTGGGCGTTAGCTGTTTGATTCACTGTCTTGAGGTGGTTCTTGGTAGGAGAAGAGCGTATGCCCTACCAGATTTGTTCTCATAGTCCACCAAGAAAGAGCTAAAGAATGGAAATGAGAAGTAGAGGATCCAGATCAGTACTTCAAAAGTATAAGCCATGTAGCTATAGTAGGCTAGAGTGTTCACATAGGCATTGAAAGCATAAGTCTTCTAAAAGAAAAGGGAGTAGCAGGCTTAGTAAATAAGGCGGTAAGACTAGGGCGTAGGGCGAACTCTCTAGCTAAAGAATTGGGTGAAGTAAGGTAGTCCTACCCAGGATAGTAAGAGTGCTAAACGAGCAAGTAAGACTCCCATGCCAGTGTTACAGAACGAAAGAAGTGGGTAAGGAGGACAGCTTGATCGTTTTAGTAGTTGCTTGTCGGCGGTGTAGTGGCTGGGCCCATTCTTTCTATAGGAGCAAACAAGAACAGTCAATTTCACAGGAGTCGGAAAGGCTCACAGACGCGGCATCCACTTTTTGTTTCATAGGGCTCAGAATTCTCATCTCCGTCGGTAAAGTCTCTGGGAACAGAGAAAGATTATCTTACATGCTTTTCAGCGGGGCCAAGCTACTGTCGAACAGAAGAAAGAGGTGTATAGGGCAGGGGAGTGGAAATCGAATAAGACAAGTAAGATATAGATAGAATAGGGTAAAAGTCAGACTCATCATAGGGTACAAGAGAGTAGATGCCATCTTTCAGTTGAAGCTGTTGCCAGAGATGACCACTTTGTCTTCGTGACCTGGTCGGGAGATACATAGGGTAGGGTCGTTTGCTCAGAGAAAGGTGTGTTTGTGCTGTAAGCAAATCCATAAAGCCTTGCCAATAAAGCCACTTTTTCTTCTGACCGAGAACAGGAGCAGTTGACGTAATAGACTTTAGTTTTTCGGGGGTATAGGCCTTAAGAATAAGGTGTGGCATCAGAGCGTTAGTAGTATACGCTTGGCTTGAGATCCAGGCAAGGGGACTATGCCAAGCATCGATAATAGCAAGGCTGGGCGTTAGCTGTTTGATTCACTGTCTTGAGGTTGGTTCTTGGTAGGAGAAGAGCGTATGCCCTACCAGATTTGTTCTCATAGTCCACCAAGAAAGAGCTAAAGAATGGAAATGAGAAGTAGAGGATCCAGATCAGTACTTCAAAAGTATAAGCCATGTAGCTATAGTAGGCTAGAGTGTTCACATAGGCATTGAAAGCATAAGTCTTCTAAAAGAAAAGGGAGTAGCAGGCTTAGTAAATAAGGCGGTAAGACTAGGGCGTAGGGCGAACTCTCTAGCTAAAGAATTGGGTGAAGTAAGGTAGTCCTACCCAGGATAGTAAGAGTGCTAAACGAGCAAGTAAGACTCCCATGCCAGTGTTACAGAACGAAAGAAGTGGGTAAGGAGGACAGCTTGATCGTTTTAGTAGTTGCTTGTCGGCGGTGTAGTGGCTGGGCCCATTCTTTCTATAGGAGCAAACAAGAACAGTCAATTTCACAGGAGTCGGAAAGGCTCACAGACGCGGCATCCACTTTTTGTTTCATAGGGCTCAGAATTCTCATCTCCGTCGGTAAAGTCTCTGGGAACAGAGAAAGATTATCTTACATGCTTTTCAGCGGGGCCAAGCTACTGTCGAACAGAAGAAAGAGGTGTATAGGGCAGGGGAGTGGAAATCGAATAAGACAAGTAAGATATAGATAAGAATAGGGTAAAAGTCAGACTCATCATAGGGTACAAGAGAGTAGATGCCATCTTTCAGTTGAAGCTGTTGCCAGAGATGACCACTTTGTCTTCGTGACCTGGTCGGGAGATACATAGGGTAGGGTCGTTTGCTCAGAGAAAGGTGTGTTTGTGCTGTAAGCAAATCCATAAAGCCTTGCCAATAAAGCCACTTTTTCTTCTGACCGAGAACAGGAGCAGTTGACGTAATAGACTTTAGTTTTTCGGGGGTATAGTGCCTTAAGAATAAGGTGTGGCATCAGAGCGTTAGTAGTATACGCTTGGCTTGAGATCCAGGCAAGGGGACTATGCCAAGCATCGATAATAGCAAGGCTGGGCTATTTGTACCCATTTTTACGATGAACTAAGTAACAAGGAAAGCTACCTTTGAATCCAGGAAAATCTTCTATCTCATCTTACCGGGGAGATCTTTCTCCCAACGACTACGAAGAAGGGACTTGCTCAACATTCTTCTCTGGGTCCAGCCTGCTAGGCCCTCTTCTCTCTACTACGGGCGGAACCTTCCTTTTGAATCTTGTTGATCAGAGCATGCAACTCTCTGGATTGGGGAAAACGATAAGGAGAAAGATCCGTCTTCCAACTGCTACTCTCTAGTGTTGTTTTGGTCTACTGATACCAATCGGCCCAACACAACAAGAAGAACATTCGATTCCGGGAAAGAAGGTTTCTAATCAGTGCGGCTTACTAGAAATGCGAACCCGATTCAGAAACAGAAAGGGTCTTGTCTTCCCTACTGACTCAGCGCTGCGAAGGATTCAGTGGTACCAGATATGGCAGAAGCCTTACGCGGGAAGGCCAGGCCCGGGCTCGTTGTCTTCTTCCTCAAAACAAAGAGTGGATCCCACGGATAGTTCAGTTCAACTCCACATATGGATTGCCCACATGAACCCTCTGGTTTTCTATGATTTGCCTATTTAAGCGAGCGTACTTACTCTTTTTAGTCTATATGTCACATACACAATTAATGTGTTTTATAATCTCTTATGACTTTTTGGAGAGAGAAAATCACTTATGAAGAGAAGAGGGATTGATTGACTTTATTCCCTGTCGCAAGGGAAAGAGAGAGCCGCCAGCGAGTTCTGGTCCGGCGATCCTATCCTATTATAGAACTTGCTTCAATGCGAGCTAGGATTTCATATATTCCAAGGCAACTCACACTCTCACAGTTAATCTCTTAGAACCGAAGTGGATTTCGCAGGGTCATTAGAGCGAGTGCGCCAGTTACTTCCTTATGAAGTGCAGGTAGGAGTCTTTTCTCACTATTGGAAGTTCTCCTTCAGACATTTGGAGTGATAGTTATCTTCATCGAGGTGGAGTAGCTTTCGATGTCGTACCAGCCTCCTCTCATTCAGCCGAACCAATTGCCCAACACAGCAAGCAGGCCTAAAGTCCATTTGTCCAATCATTCCCCTCCGAACAGGCTTGCATTCGAGCGAGGAACTACGGAGCGGCGTATTTGATTCATGTCTTATCTTATTCAAAAGGGGGATTCATGTCTTATCTTATTCAAAAGGGGGATTCATGTCTTATCTTATTCAAAAGGGGGATTCATGTCTTATCTTATTCAAAAGGGGGATTCATGTCTTATCTTATTCAAAAGGGGGATTCATGTCTTATCTTATTCAAAAGGGGGATTCATGTCTTATCTTATTCAAAAGGGGGATTCATGTCTTATCTTATTCAAAAGGGGGATTCATGTCTTATCTTATTCAAAAGGGGGATTCATGTCTTATCTTATTCAAAAGGGGGATTCATGTCTTATCTTATTCAAAAGGGGGATTCATGTCTTATCTTATTCAAAAGGGGGATTCATGTCTTATCTTATTCAAAAGGGGGATTCATGTCTTATCTTATTCAAAAGGGGGATTCATGTCTTATCTTATTCAAAAGGGGGATTCATGTCTTATCTTATTCAAAAGGGGGATTCATGTCTTATCTTATTCAAAAGGGGGATTCATGTCTTATCTTATTCAAAAGGGGGATTCATGTCTTATCTTATTCAAAAGGGGGATTCATGTCTTATCTTATTCAAAAGGGGGATTCATGTCTTATCTTATTCAAAAGGGGGATTCATGTCTTATCTTATTCAAAAGGGGGATTCATGTCTTATCTTATTCAAAAGGGGGATTCATGTCTTATCTTATTCAAAAGGGGGATTCATGTCTTATCTTATTCAAAAGGGGGATTCATGTCTTATCTTATTCAAAAGGGGGATTCATGTCTTATCTTATTCAAAAGGGGGATTCATGTCTTATCTTATTCAAAAGGGGGATTCATGTCTTATCTTATTCAAAAGGGGGATTCATGTCTTATCTTATTCAAAAGGGGGATTCATGTCTTATCTTATTCAAAAGGGGGATTCATGTCTTATCTTATTCAAAAGGGGGATTCATGTCTTATCTTATTCAAAAGGGGGATTCATGTCTTATCTTATTCAAAAGGGGGATTCATGTCTTATCTTATTCAAAAGGGGGATTCATGTCTTATCTTATTCAAAAGGGGGATTCATGTCTTATCTTATTCAAAAGGGGGATTCATGTCTTATCTTATTCAAAAGGGGGATTCATGTCTTATCTTATTCAAAAGGGGGATTCATGTCTTATCTTATTCAAAAGGGGGATTCATGTCTTATCTTATTCAAAAGGGGGATTCATGTCTTATCTTATTCAAAAGGGGGATTCATGTCTTATCTTATTCAAAAGGGGGATTCATGTCTTATCTTATTCAAAAGGGGGATTCATGTCTTATCTTATTCAAAAGGGGGATTCATGTCTTATCTTATTCAAAAGGGGGATTCATGTCTTATCTTATTCAAAAGGGGGATTCATGTCTTATCTTATTCAAAAGGGGGATTCATGTCTTATCTTATTCAAAAGGGGGATTCATGTCTTATCTTATTCAAAAGGGGGATTCATGTCTTATCTTATTCAAAAGGGGGATTCATGTCTTATCTTATTCAAAAGGGGGATTCATGTCTTATCTTATTCAAAAGGGGGATTCATGTCTTATCTTATTCAAAAGGGGGATTCATGTCTTATCTTATTCAAAAGGGGGATTCATGTCTTATCTTATTCAAAAGGGGGATTCATGTCTTATCTTATTCAAAAGGGGGATTCATGTCTTATCTTATTCAAAAGGGGGATTCATGTCTTATCTTATTCAAAAGGGGGATTCATGTCTTATCTTATTCAAAAGGGGGATTCATGTCTTATCTTATTCAAAAGGGGGATTCATGTCTTATCTTATTCAAAAGGGGGATTCATGTCTTATCTTATTCAAAAGGGGGATTCATGTCTTATCTTATTCAAAAGGGGGATTCATGTCTTATCTTATTCAAAAGGGGGATTCATGTCTTATCTTATTCAAAAGGGGGATTCATGTCTTATCTTATTCAAAAGGGGGATTCATGTCTTATCTTATTCAAAAGGGGGATTCATGTCTTATCTTATTCAAAAGGGGGATTCATGTCTTATCTTATTCAAAAGGGGGATTCATGTCTTATCTTATTCAAAAGGGGGATTCATGTCTTATCTTATTCAAAAGGGGGATTCATGTCTTATCTTATTCAAAAGGGGGATTCATGTCTTATCTTATTCAAAAGGGGGATTCATGTCTTATCTTATTCAAAAGGGGGATTCATGTCTTATCTTATTCAAAAGGGGGATTCATGTCTTATCTTATTCAAAAGGGGGATTCATGTCTTATCTTATTCAAAAGGGGGATTCATGTCTTATCTTATTCAAAAGGGGGATTCATGTCTTATCTTATTCAAAAGGGGGATTCATGTCTTATCTTATTCAAAAGGGGGATTCATGTCTTATCTTATTCAAAAGGGGGATTCATGTCTTATCTTATTCAAAAGGGGGATTCATGTCTTATCTTATTCAAAAGGGGGATTCATGTCTTATCTTATTCAAAAGGGGGATTCATGTCTTATCTTATTCAAAAGGGGGATTCATGTCTTATCTTATTCAAAAGGGGGATTCATGTCTTATCTTATTCAAAAGGGGGATTCATGTCTTATCTTATTCAAAAGGGGGATTCATGTCTTATCTTATTCAAAAGGGGGATTCATGTCTTATCTTATTCAAAAGGGGGATTCATGTCTTATCTTATTCAAAAGGGGGATTCATGTCTTATCTTATTCAAAAGGGGGATTCATGTCTTATCTTATTCAAAAGGGGGATTCATGTCTTATCTTATTCAAAAGGGGGATTCATGTCTTATCTTATTCAAAAGGGGGATTCATGTCTTATCTTATTCAAAAGGGGGATTCATGTCTTATCTTATTCAAAAGGGGGATTCATGTCTTATCTTATTCAAAAGGGGGATATCGAAACTATATTCGTTGCCTTCCCTTCCGGACCTGACTCGGACAAAAAGGCAGTTAGTTCGTTCACTTAGGGCGTCCTTTTCTTGTTCTTTCAAAGAGGGCATTCCTCGATGCCGCTTGTTTGCTTATGTTGGCCGAAGGCAATTATACTCACTTACATCTTCTTTCTTTCGAATTGTCTTCGATTCTCCTGCTAACTCTTGGAAAGTGTTTCTTTATCCGAAAAGAAGGATTGACTTTAAGCCCGAGGGAGGGGGTTTTTTCGTTTGCCAAGAAGTGCATGTGTGTTGGGTAGCTCAGCTCTTGCAATTGGGGCGTTGCCATGGGTGTATAATTGTCCAGGCGGTAATGAGAGTCTATTTTACCTGGCTCACTTTTGATAAGTAATGGGGAAGGAACTTATAGCACTGAAAAGTATACTGAGACAAAGATGGGCGTAGAGGAGGTGCGTCAGGGTATCCGAAGGGTGCGGGCAATCACTCATTCTTAAACCCTAATTCAGAAAAAGTGCGGTGTCAAAGGGCCGTTCCTGGTTCTCCTGTAGCTAGATACTCCGGAACCACAAGAATCCTTAGTGAGATGAGAATGAGATTCCGACTCAGCACCTTTTTCGAAGAGTTGCTCTTGGTCTTTGGAGAGCACTGTACGATTCAAGTTGGTAGGGG
This sequence comes from Musa balbisiana, assembly GCA_004837865.1. NCBI lineage: Eukaryota > Viridiplantae > Streptophyta > Magnoliopsida > Zingiberales > Musaceae > Musa > Musa balbisiana. Next base: position 388,060 of record PYDT01000084.1, read on the forward strand.
GAGAGTTCTTGTCTATCGTTGGCCTATATCTATATGATCCGTCGGGGGCCTGAGAGGCGGTGGTTGACCCTGTGGCGGATGTCCGCGGTTTGGCTTATCTGAAACTCGTTCACTTTGCCGATACTAAGCTATATGATTGCACGCACCCCATTTGGACTATTCGGCAGCCTCTCATCTTTAGGGTGAGTAAGGGCCTATGCTATGATTTCTCATTCATGGACGTTGATGAGATTCTTCCATTTAGCAGCACCTTAGTGGATGGCATAGCCTTAATAAGGGCGAGGTTCAAACGAGGAAAGGCTTACGGTAGATACCTAGTCACCCAGATACGAGGAAGGGCGTAATAAGCTTCGAAATGCTTCGGGGAATTTCCAATAAGCGGAGATCCTATGATTCCCGAATAGGTAAACCTTGAGAACGGATTAAAGAAAGCAATGGCGCCAGTGAGAGAGTAGAGTTCGGGCGTACGCTTTGGTGTTTAGGTATAGCCTGCAGTCAGGAGTTTAGAGAGATAAGTGAATAAAGTCAACAAGGAAGAGAGCAAGTGGTAGAGTTCAGTAACGGAAGTTCCGCAAGCCTTTTAAGGAAAGGATGTAATGCAGTTAGTTTGATCTTTGCTATCATATGCTCCATCTGGATTCCATGAAACAAGTGAGTGAGCAGTGCATTGTTCATCTTTTCCATTATTATTCTATTCTCTATATTATCTGATCCATTATTCTTCTATTATCTATATTATCTGTGTGTGCACTTAGATACTCCTTAGAGTCGGCAGTAAGCTGTGAGGTTAGAAGGAAAGGAAGCAAGCCCTTGTGCTCTTACGCTTATGTCTTGGGGTGCATTAGCGGGTCTTAGAGTGTTGTAGAGTCAATATAGAAAAGAAAAGGCTACCTTACCTCATCAATTCCACAAGTAATAACAGAGTGCTGTGCTGACGTTTCGGTGTTTGGTGGAGCACTTTAGCGTTAGTGAGAAAGTGCTTGTGCTGACGTTTCGGTGTTAGGTTCCCGGGACTCTTTAGCGTTAGTTACAAAATCCTTGCTTATTTGCTGGGCTGGGCTGGGTTTTCTGACTTTATTACTTTATTGGTTGGTGCACTCTCCTCTTTAGAGTCAGGAGAGCAAGAAGCTTAGGAAGAAGTGTTAGTGAAGCTGCGGGAACAAGACAAGTTAGCGAGTTTTGTTGCGGGAAGAAGGAAATACAGAAAGACAGAAGGTGCTGAAAGCCTAAAGTCAAAAGGAATGGAATATTAAGTGCACTGAAGCGCGGGAGTAACTGAAGGCGTTGTTAAGTGAGTTGAAGTGAACGAGTTCTTACTCTATCTGCTGACTCACCTTTTACTGCTGACTATAATGCTCCTTACTCTAATCAAACAAGGTGGTTTGTTTCATTGAATGAATACGAGTTCCAGTTCTTAACCGACCTTATTGCCTTGACAGCTTCCTTTACCGATAATGGCGCATCATTTATGGAGTGGAGACATAAAAGAGTGAACCCCTTCTACAACCACACTTGAACGGAACTAACTTGGAAAAGGCTTTCTAATGTTAGCAACCCGAAACTTTGAGGATAGGGGCCCCCCGGAAAGTAATCTCACACTGAACGAGCGTAGGTAGTAGAATCCTGTTAGTTAGAGAGTTCCGAGCTTACCTTTCGAAATCCATATATGATTACCCTAGTACCCTTGCTTAAAGAGAAGAATAGAGGAACCCAATCAATCTGCTTGTTCTGTTACTTGTTGAAAACTAGTAGAACTATACTGAAGTACACCGATTAAGTACACCGCGCTTATTCCTTTAATTGGAATCCATCGAATAGGAGTCAATCGTAGTTCGGCTTTAAGGTACAGGCTAGGGAAGTCCACAGCAGAGCCAGAGGATAAAGGATTCCAAAGACAGGGTCCAGATGTAAGGCTCAAATGTCTACGAACAGCCAATAGAGATCTTCAATGAGAAAAAACCTATGTTGCCCCCTTAAAAACAGGACTTATTGATAGCATTCCAGAGTCTCAAATCCGAGGGTTTACCCAGTATAGAAAGATTCTTATGCTTGTGTTTAAGGCTCTAACTCCTTGTGTACCATCTCTTTGTGTGCCAGTTAAGTAAGGAAAGGAAGCTGAATCGATTCATAGTGGAATTGTGGAATGAAATCTAGCGTGCATGGGTGAGTATCGAAAGAAGGAACCCAACCTCACGGAACAAACAATCAGATCTTCCGGAGCTTGATTTGCAAATAAGCTGCAAACAGAGCTTTTCCTTTTGGGCGTGCCGGGCAATAAGTTAGTGAGTTACTACTGTCAGCCTATTACATAAGAGGTGCATTAATACTCTTTCTTTACAGTTGTACTAACGTGAGTTCGCCCGCGAAAGCCTGAGTTCTCTTAAAGCTAGCTTCAAGTCAGCAGTAAACAGAAAAACCTTATAATACTGTTGCGCTTACGGGAGCTCGATAAGAAATTCAGTATGGACGGAGACGGACTTCAGATCCACTGTCTTGACTGCGCTAACGGAGTTCTCTTTGGAATGTTTGACTGTAGCATTAGGAGTGGGAGCAAGCGTTAGTTAGTTGTGCGCTAGTTCATAAATAAATGAAGTAAAGTAACAGAACAATAAGTTGTTATAAGTAAATAAGTAATGCTCTGTGTTTTATTAAGAAATTATAGAATGTGCTACTTATCTCAATGAAAGGTAGCTTAAAACTCGCCCTACATAGTTGTTACTGCAGGAGAAGTCTCGTATCCAAGTGGAACCGTTGAAAGAAATGGTGCCTCTGCCTTCGTATAGGCAGCCTCAACTCTCATATTTGCGCTATTCCTAGGCGCTACTCGATTCCATTCTGTAGTTGGGGGGGGTGCTACACTGAACTCCAATCTCCAGTCATAATTTAACTTCACGGCAATACCTCTGCTTCTCTATATATAGGATGAAAGTCAAGCACCCGAAGATCAATCAATTTCACTGACAAACAGCGGACGTATTCTTATCTCGTTGAACTCCACTTTAGACTCTAACTCAGATCCGGATTCTGATCTCGTTGACTTCACTTAACAAGCCCCCAAAGAAATGTAACAAGCACAAGAACCTATCTCGTACGATTTAGAGCCAATAACGGAAGACTGAGAATCCATATAACGGATCTTGATTTCCTTCCCGCCTCAAAGCTAGTCACTTCTCCTGCCCCATATTCTGAAGTGGGTGTGTAGTCTTATTAAAGAGTGTTTTTCTTTTTGTGCTTGTGAGAAGGCAATAATATCGGTGTTGGACAATCTGTTGACGCGTATAGTAGTGAAGTTGGGCTTGGACAATAGAATATAGTAGTGAAGTTGGGCTTGGACAAGAAGTGGAGTGTTTTAATAAGTTCCTCTGGTCTGTATTTAGTTAACGCCAAAAGAAAGAGAACGAGCAGACGGAGTTGTAAATTGAGATGAATGAGTTGCGCTTACAGAATGGAGTGATTTCGTTTTCTTTTGCTTATGGAATTTGACTACTTTGAAGAGAGCTAAACCAATCTCCTTCTTTCTTGATAGCTATACCAATATCCTTCTTGAAACTCTCACTTGACTCTGTCCCTTTCTTGTGGGACTGTTTCCACATCTACTTATCATGCACTAACAGTATATTTCCCATACTTGCTTGAAGAGCAAGGAATAGAATATTGTAGTGAATTCCATAGACTCCGCTTGCTTGGTTGTATCGGGAGAGAAATAACCTTATCTTAACTTGCTGAGCCCAACCCCTGACCGCCTTTCCAACTTGCTGAGCCCAGCCCCGGACCGCCTTTCCCTTGCGTACCACATAACGACTACTAAGTGCAGTAAACCTTGAATGGCCACATAACTACTAAGTTCACCTTTCCCTTGCGTACCACATAACGACTACTAAGTGCAGTAAACCTTGAATGGCACATAACTACTACTTCGAAGCATAGTGTAGGTTTCTTAAGGCAGGGATGCTTCTGAAGCTCCAAGGAAAAAGAGAAATGATTTCACAGCTCCTCTTTGCCCCCTATCACGTCTAGTATTGCTTTTCTTTACAAGGTTATGAATACAGCATTTCAGACTTCATGGATGCACTCATGGATGAGGGTGGGAAATTCCTTCATCTCGATAGAACGTTGATTAATATTCCGGAAGAGTAGGAAAAAAGCAATGATGAGCATCTATTTGAGTCGAGCATTTCCAAGATCACATTCCCGGTTTGGATTATGTAGTGGAACCCCGCTTTCCAATCAGAGTTTTTACGCTTAAGGGAGCATCCAAGTTCTTGGCCTTGCTTGGGACCCCCAGAATGAGTATGCAAGATTAGCTTACAGGAGTGCCAATAAACCTAGTGTAGTGGAGCAGAAGATTTGGCGAACGAATACAAAGGTCAAAGGTATAATTATGGAGATTGAGAGCATTAACCTAACAAAAAAGGACTCAGATTGTGGTCTTCTAACAGTAACAGCGGCAGATCAAACAAGAACTTGATGAGCGTGACGAAGAGCACTTTTTGCAATTCCGAAGCCTAGCTAATACTGAGAACACTCTATCACCAACATCCATTCTGTAGGGTCTTAAACGGATTCCGGCCCTCTATTTACGTAGCGAAGAAGGCAAAGATTATGATTTCTAAATAAAGTAAGTAAGGCAGAGAACTGTTGTTCATTGGCGCGTCGGAGTGCAGAGGTTCTTCCTATCATTTAAGTCTGAGTTTGGGATGGGACTTAGCCTTCTGAATGATAAAGAAAAAAAAGTGCTGAGTTGAGTTGGAAAAACCAATGCAAATAGAATATTGACTTTCTCTCGGTATAGATAGATTCGGTTGGAGAGAGTTACTTTATGAAATTGATCTCCTTTCGAAAGCAGCGCAAGGCGGCCCCCTCAGAACACCCCTTTTTTATTTTCTCCCATTTCAGGAAAGAAAGAAAGAAATCAAGAAAAAAACCCCGAAAACGAGGGTCGGGACCTTAGGGCCTTTTTCGCTGTCGACCCCCTCCATACTGCCAAAGTCAAAGATCGGGTACTAGATCCGTATTCTAGAGAATTGTAATATAAGAGAAAGAGTCAGTAGGGCCGCTCAAAAGGTGAGGGAACCAGAGTTGTCACGATAGGAAATGCAAATGACTCTCTCTAAGGAACCAACGATTAGATATTCGAAAACAACCTATCTCCTCCATACTCAATCAGCATTTGAGAGATTATCCAATAACAAAGAGCGCAAAGCCTGTATAAACGAAAGAAATTATGATGACAGAACAGAACCACTTGTACTTGTTCGTTCGAGAGCGATAGACCCATATTACGTTAGTCCTTGTTGGGACGGTAGATTGGCAGTTTGTTTTCCTTCAGTCCTGTGTTCTAGCAGCGCGGGCGGGAATCTTTTACGGAAATCCAAGTGTAGGTCTTAGCAACCATTGAGAAGTAGTTCCACTCAGTAGTTAACCCGGCGCTTACATCATTGATAGGTAGTTCAACCAGCTTTTCACTATCAATTGCGTGGAAACCTCGAGCTCCTTGGAACTAAGAATAGATCCACACCTTGCTTGTCGCTTTTCTGCTTTTTTCACTTTCACTATACTTTATCACTATTTCGCTTTCCCAACACATCCTGGGCACAGACAATTGGCTTTTTCTTTCTTTGTCGTAGTAGTAGTTTTTGGACAGAGATTTCTCAGAGTAGGGAACAGGGATGAAATACGAGGTAAAGCTTACATAGCAGCGGACAATTGGACAGCCGATATAGTTGGGGGTTTCCTGGACGTATTGCACTTGTCACTTCTCACTTACAATATAGTAACGCTTGTTCTTCCGCCGTTCTGCCCACATCCAATTAGGTTCATAGAGATTTGGAAATACGTTCTTACTTGGGATAAGTTTGAGTTGCAAGTAGTGCTGTGTTCGTAGCTTTGAAGCACGGTGTCATGGAGAGAAGAGAGGTTCGTTCCGTTCTTGACTTTACCTTAGGGGGAGGTTCCTCAAGTAGAGTAATTTGCTAACTTAATTATTTGTTGAAAGATATTGAACTCGCTAACGCCATGAACACAAGCTAATCCTGTTTCTGTTCCAGGAAAGTCAACTCAAGAATCCTTAGTCTATTTACAAGCTGCTTCTATACCCTAGATTAACAATTCAATTCCGCAATTACCACTTGAGCCTTACTTCACTGGCTTTGAAGCGAGGTTAAGCTTCCGACGAAGAAACAACTTATGAAGCGGGTCCAACTGAAGAAGAAGTTCTTGTTCTATTGTATAAGTAATCCGAATGCGAATGCCCACTACAAGATTAAGTTGAAAGAGAAGTTGTAAGGGTCTAAAGCTAAGCTGGAAAGTGAGCAGCAAGTAAAGATACAGTAGGAAAGGTACCGTTTTGAAACCACGTTGATGCAAGTTAAGTATCAAGTAGAGTCTCTCGTGTTAGTATCTCGTTTGAACCCTTAGAGTCGTATAGTAGCTCCCGTTAGCGAGTTATGCCGACGCTTCTATCTATCATTACACAATAACTCCACGAAACTACAAGGACCGTAAGCGCCAAGAGTTTGCCTTTTGCGTTGTTTCACCTCTGTTCCACTCATCAAATGGGGGCACCCGCATCTTCACTGAACCGACCCAAACAGGACTACTCGGGAAGGTAAAGCACCCGAACTCATTCACTTTCTGAACGGACAACACAATATCACCTCTATCCACGACACCGCGCATCAATTGGACGAGACGACTTAGATCACTTAGCGCTTCTATCGGAGATGAACAAAAGCCAACTCCTCTCTCGTAGCACCTAGCAAAGAAAGACTCCTTCTTTATTCCCTTGCGCTTGTTCTGCTTACTTGAAGCCCGAGAGACTATCTTCTAACTCTCACTCTACTTGTTGAACCGACCTCTCCTCTACTTTAATCAAAACAGTACTTGTAGAACTAATATCGGCATACTTATAGAATGGAGAATATCGGCATCCCCAAGAGCCCTAATATCATGTGTAACTTCTATTATCTGAAAATGTTGTATATCTGTTGGAGAAAGATAAGGTTTGGCTTGTGCTACGAGGTTTAGTTCAATAGGTAGTGTTTTGTTCTACTGACATAGATTCTATTCTTTAATTAACATCTTTCACTAACACGAGCAGGAAAGCAAGGTGATAGTTTGTTGAGTAGCAGTATCCGTTTCAGAGAAGGGAAGGGAAGGCTAGTTGAAGGGAGCGCAAGAGCCAAGCCGGTTCGTTGTTTGAGTTTGGTCAGTATTGGGGGAAGAGTGATAACCGGGCGGGGGCCCCGGTCAGATTTGTTGGCCATTAGGTAAGGCTAAAAGAAAGGAATCTAGTCCTGATAGTGGCAAGTCAAGAATGCCTATAAAGAGTTCCGTTCCAGACTAATCCAAAGGAAAAGCAGACTTTAAGAAGGAGTGGACTAGTGAAAGGGTAAAGGTCGAAGCTACAACTACAGAGCGCAAGACGGGAGCGGTAGTTTGGTAGTTCTGAGTTGTATTCCTTAAGACAGGAGGAATGGGGGTTTCTTTTAGATTAGTGCCCCAAGAGGTAAGTTCGGGAGTTATGAGCGGAAGGCTACTTGTTTCAAGAAACACTTTAGTAAAGGTTAGTTTAGTGCCTTAGCTTAGGGTTTCTACTTTGGAGTTTCTATTATCACTTAGCGAAAAATAAAAGAGAGATTCTGACTTGCAAAAGAAAGAGATTTGTCCTGTACCTTGCATGCTTGCCTGTCTTCGGTTATTATTTGCAGTGGTGTTTGGGCTCAATTACGGTTTGAGAGCTACCGCCTTGTTAGTTGTAGGTGTATTCTCATAGTGGTATGGTTTACAGTAAAGTCAGCCTATAAGTAAGTGCATCTAGTCATAGAATAATAGCGGATTCTTTTTGAAAATAAGAGAATAATAGCGGTAAAATCATAAGAATGGGGCCGGGGAGCGAGAGATCGGACAACAACCAGTGCTTCTAAGACGGGGAAACTGCTGATAGAAAGAATCAAACAAAGAAATAGGACTCGCTCTCCGGGGCACTAAGCTGTCTCCCTTACACTCCTATTATGACTCCCTTGCTTGAGAAATATCAGCCCACCAGAGAAGTGGTATATCTAACCTAGCTATCAAACAAGAATTCCTTTCCACCAATTCCTTATTGCTTGTACCAGAATGATTTGTCATTTCAAAAATCTACCTCACCTCCGAACCAACCCGGCACACCTTACAGAGGAGATGAGCCTGCCTATCTGACCTTCCATTCTGTATTTAACTACTAGATTCTTCTTCCTCGTAAAAACGATTAGGCCCTGCAGACCTGTGCCTGGCATTCCTGCTCTAGAAGTTGAAGTATGCCTCTGCCTATCTCAATAACCTATCCATTGATTCCAACTAGCACCCCCGCCCTAGAGTGTTGTTAGTTCCCCTGAAACCATTTAGTGAAAGTTAGGGTTGTACTCGTTAGCTACATTACCATTCTCTTGGTTTAGTATTCCATTGCTTCCTTGCATTCTATATCTATGCTTCAAACTGACCTTGCTCGCTGGAATCCTCGAACAGCTTATAGGCATTCTGGAAATGCCCCCCGAACAGAAAGCCTGACTTGTATGAATTTGAGCCTGACCAGACTCCTATTTATCCTAAGTAGAGGCACCTTACTCCTATTATGATTCTGGATCTTAAGAGTACGGAATTCCGCTATGACCTTGAAGACTCCGCGGCTACTGTGGAAGAATGCCTACCCAAAAACTCAAGTATGATATCCCCATGCCTCTAAACTTGCCACTGCGACTTCATATACCTGAACTAACAAACCGGTAATGTAGCTCCCACTTAAAGGGCTGCTACCAATGCAAACAATACTCTCACTTTCGGGGAATACGAACATCGATAACAGGAATCGAACAAGGACAATAGAATGCATCTCTACGGGCGCATACTGAAGAGCGACGAACTACCTGCTATCAGATTGGAGCTACCGAACTAGGGGCCTGCTACTCGTAACTAGAATTCTATTACTATACCTTATCTCGTTCTGTGACTCCGGAGTATGATCTATCGCATATAGAATAGTTGTAATAAGAATAAGAACACAACAACCAGTGCTTCTAAGACGGGGAAACTGCTGATAGAAAGAATCAAACAAAGAAATAGGACTCGCTCTCCGGGCACTAAGCTGTCTCCCTTACACTCCTATTATGATTCTGGATCTTAAGAGTACGGAATTCCGCTATGACCTTGAAGACTCCGCGGCTACTGTGGAAGAATGCCTACCCAAAAACTCAAGTATGATATCCCCATGCCTCTAAACTTGCCACTGCGACTTCATATACCTGAACTAACAAACCGGTAATGTAGCTCCCACTTAAAGGGCTGCTACCAATGCAAACAATACTCTCACTTTCGGGGAATACGAACATCGATAACAGGAATCGAACAAGGACAATAGAATGCATCTCTACGGGCGCATACTGAAGAGCGACGAACTACCTGCTATCAGATTGGAGCTACCGAACTAGGGGCCTGCTACTCGTAACTAGAATTCTATTACTATACCTTATCTCGTTCTGTGACTCCGGAGTATGATCTATCGCATATAGAATAGTTGTAATAAGAATAAGAACACAACAACCAGTGCTTCTAAGACGGGGAAACTGCTGATAGAAAGAATCAAACAAAGAAATAGGACTCGCTCTCCGGGCACTAAGCTGTCTCCCTTACACTCCTATTATGATTCTGGATCTTAAGAGTACGGAATTCCGCTATGACCTTGAAGACTCCGCGGCTACTGTGGAAGAATGCCTACCCAAAAACTCAAGTATGATATCCCCATGCCTCTAAACTTGCCACTGCGACTTCATATACCTGAACTAACAAACCGGTAATGTAGCTCCCACTTAAAGGGCTGCTACCAATGCAAACAATACTCTCACTTTCGGGGAATACGAACATCGATAACAGGAATCGAACAAGGACAATAGAATGCATCTCTACGGGCGCATACTGAAGAGCTGATTGTTCACTCCTTGCTGTCGACTGGCGATTTTGTCGCTTACGTGGCTCGTGTGATCTTGTTATTGCTGATTTCGACCGGACTATCTAGCTCTGTTTTGCAGATTCATATTGTGAGTCACCGGAACTAGGTTGGCTGCTTTTGTGGTTTCGGCTGACGTTCGGTCAATGGCTTGAGTTGGGTGCGCTAGCTGCCGGGGTGTGTACTTCGTTTCGTTGTTACTTCCGAGTATATTCTCGTCCTTTCAGTGGAGAAGAGGTTGGTAGGAAAGAATAACACACACTCCCTGGGGTAAGCACAGAGAGCGAGATGGAAGGAGAGGCAAGAAACGAGGTTGGCGTCGAAGGGACAGCAGCTAGCGATAGGCGGTTCTGTGTCATGACTATAACACGGAACCAGAGGAGAAATGAACCACGCGGGTGGTGTGATGTGTGCCGGCGGCGCGACCAATTAGTGAAACTAGCTCTTTTACTATACTTTTTCTTATTCTTTTACTGTTCCATGCATCCTATATTCCCTATACAGGCGCCGGCCTACTGCCTTACACTCTTATGTTTGAGTTTGACTCTGTAACTTCGAACTCGAAAACGGACATTACTGTCTTAGATTCTGAAACTCATAACTCCCAGCCTTGTTGAAGTTAGATGCTTTCCTTTCTCTTATTCAAAGATTGTAGTGTTACTTACTTACATAGAGAATAGGATCTAGTGCATAAAGGAAGAGAATCCGGCTAGTGAGAACAAGACTAGAGCTTTGAAACGGGGAATCCATCTACTTACAAACAGACTTGTCCTCGTACTTCTAAGAACAAAGTTGGTGCTTTAGCTTGAGTATGGGCAATAGAGGAATAGGAAATAGCGTCACCTACCTAGGAAGTTCCCTTTCTCGGGAATTGAGTTCTATTTCTTTTGTTTTTTGAGTTTGACTCTGTAACTTCGAACTCGAAAACGGACATTACTGTCTTAGATTCTGAAACTCATAACTCCCAGCCTTGTTGAAGTTAGATGCTTTCCTTTCTCTTATTCAAAGATTGTAGTGTTACTTACTTACATAGAGAATAGGATCTAGTGCATAAAGGAAGAGAATCCGGCTAGTGAGAACAAGACTAGAGCTTTGAAACGGGGAATCCATCTACTTACAAACAGACTTGTCCTCGTACTTCTAAGAACAAAGTTGGTGCTTTAGCTTGAGTATGGGCAATAGAGGAATAGGAAATAGCGTCACCTACCTAGGAAGTTCCCTTTCTCGGGAATTGAGTTCTATTTCTTTTGTTTTTTGAGTTTGACTCTGTAACTTCGAACTCGAAAACGGACATTACTGTCTTAGATTCTGAAACTCATAACTCCCAGCCTTGTTGAAGTTAGATGCTTTCCTTTCTCTTATTCAAAGATTGTAGTGTTACTTACTTACATAGAGAATAGGATCTAGTGCATAAAGGAAGAGAATCCGGCTAGTGAGAACAAGACTAGAGCTTTGAAACGGGGAATCCATCTACTTACAAACAGACTTGTCCTCGTACTTCTAAGAACAAAGTTGGTGCTTTAGCTTGAGTATGGGCAATAGAGGAATAGGAAATAGCGTCACCTACCTAGGAAGTTCCCTTTCTCGGGAATTGAGTTCTATTTCTTTTGTTTTTTGAGTTTGAAAGATTCCTATTAGCCTTAGAAAATATGCTGCTTGAAGATTGGAAGGCCGCATACTTATTGATTGGAAGGCCACACTGTTATTGATTGAATCTTTATATGTTATCATTGAAGGAATACGTTCAGAATAGAAATTGCTGCTCTTGGAGGAAGGGCCTGTTGCTTTTGTAGTGGAAGTAGTTGTATCGGCTACAGGTGTGAGGTGTGTATTCAAGCAATAGTAAGCAGTTAGCAGTGAGGTCACTTCCTAAACTTAATAGAGAGTGTAAGGGCGGAGTTTTGACCTCTGTAACTTCGAACTCGAAAACGGACATTACTGTCTTGGGTGGGGGGGGGGGGGGGGGGGGGGGGGGGGGGGGGGGGGGGGGGGGGGGGGGGGGGGGGGGGGGGGGGGGGGGGGGGGGGGGGGGGGGGGGGGGGGGGGGGGGGGGGGGGGGGGGGGGGGGGGGGGGGGGGGGGGGGGGGGGGGGGGGGGGGGGGGGGGGGGGGGGGGGGGGGGGGGGGGGGGGGGGGGGGGGGGGGGGGGGGGGGGGGGGGGGGGGGGGGGGGGGGGGGGGGGGGGGGGGGGGGGGGGGGGGGGGGGGGGGGGGGGGGGGGGGGGGGGGGGGGGGGGGGGGGGGGGGGGGGGGGGGGGGGGGGGGGGGGGGGGGGGGGGGGGGGGGGGGGGGGGGGGGGGGGGGGGGGGGGGGGGGGGGGGGGGGGGGGGGGGGGGGGGGGGGGGGGGGGGGGGGGGGGGGGGGGGGGGGGGGGGGGGGGGGGGGGGGGGGGGGGGGGGGGGGGGGGGGGGGGGGGGGGGGGGGGGGGGGGGGGGGGGGGGGGGGGGGGGGGGGGGGGGGGGGGGGGGGGGGGGGGGGGGGGGGGGGGGGGGGGGGGGGGGGGGGGGGGGGGGGGGGGGGGGGGGGGGGGGGGGGGGGGGGGGGGGGGGGGGGGGGGGGGGGGGGGGGGGGGGGGGGGGGGGGGGGGGGGGGGGGGGGGGGGGGGGGGGGGGGGGGGGGGGGGGGGGGGGGGGGGGGGGGGGGGGGGGGGGGGGGGGGGGGGGGGGGGGGGGGGGGGGGGGGGGGGGGGGGGGGGGGGGGGGGGGGGGGGGGGGGGGGGGGGGGGGGGGGGGGGGGGGGGGGGGGGGGGGGGGGGGGGGGGGGGGGGGGGGGGGGGGGGGGGGGGGGGGGGGGGGGGGGGGGGGGGGGGGGGGGGGGGGGGGGGGGGGGGGGGGGGGGGGGGGGGGGGGGGGGGGGGGGGGGGGGGGGGGGGGGGGGGGGGGGGGGGGGGGGGGGGGGGGGGGGGGGGGGGGGGGGGGGGGGGGGGGGGGGGGGGGGGGGGGGGGGGGGGGGGGGGGGGGGGGGGGGGGGGGGGGGGGGGGGGGGGGGGGGGGGGGGGGGGGGGGGGGGGGGGGGGGGGGGGGGGGGGGGGGGGGGGGGGGGGGGGGGGGGGGGGGGGGGGGGGGGGGGGGGGGGGGGGGGGGGGGGGGGGGGGGGGGGGGGGGGGGGGGGGGGGGGGGGGGGGGGGGGGGGGGGGGGGGGGGGGGGGGGGGGGGGGGGGGGGGGGGGGGGGGGGGGGGGGGGGGGGGGGGGGGGGGGGGGGGGGGGGGGGGGGGGGGGGGGGGGGGGGGGGGGGGGGGGGGGGGGGGGGGGGGGGGGGGGGGGGGGGGGGGGGGGGGGGGGGGGGGGGGGGGGGGGGGGGGGGGGGGGGGGGGGGGGGGGGGGGGGGGGGGGGGGGGGGGGGGGGGGGGGGGGGGGGGGGGGGGGGGGGGGGGGGGGGGGGGGGGGGGGGGGGGGGGGGGGGGGGGGGGGGGGGGGGGGGGGGGGGGGGGGGGGGGGGGGGGGGGGGGGGGGGGGGGGGGGGGGGGGGGGGGGGGGGGGGGGGGGGGGGGGGGGGGGGGGGGGGGGGGGGGGGGGGGGGGGGGGGGGGGGGGGGGGGGGGGGGGGGGGGGGGGGGGGGGGGGGGGGGGGGGGGGGGGGGGGGGGGGGGGGGGGGGGGGGGGGGGGGGGGGGGGGGGGGGGGGGGGGGGGGGGGGGGGGGGGGGGGGGGGGGGGGGGGGGGGGGGGGGGGGGGGGGGGGGGGGGGGGGGGGGGGGGGGGGGGGGGGGGGGGGGGGGGGGGGGGGGGGGGGGGGGGGGGGGGGGGGGGGGGGGGGGGGGGGGGGGGGGGGGGGGGGGGGGGGGGGGGGGGGGGGGGGGGGGGGGGGGGGGGGGGGGGGGGGGGGGGGGGGGGGGGGGGGGGGGGGGGGGGGGGGGGGGGGGGGGGGGGGGGGGGGGGGGGGGGGGGGGGGGGGGGGGGGGGGGGGGGGGGGGGGGGGGGGGGGGGGGGGGGGGGGGGGGGCATAACTCCCAGCCTTGTTGAAGTTAGATGCTTTCCTTTCTCTTATTCAAAGATTGTAGTGTTACTTACTTACATAGAGAATAGGATCTAGTGCATAAAGGAAGAGAATCCGGCTAGTGAGAACAAGACTAGAGCTTTGAAACGGGGAATCCATCTACTTACAAACAGACTTGTCCTCGTACTTCTAAGAACAAAGTTGGTGCTTTAGCTTGAGTATGGGCAATAGAGGAATAGGAAATAGCGTCACCTACCTAGGAAGTTCCCTTTCTCGGGAATTGAGTTCTATTTCTTTTGTTTTTTGAGTTTGAAAGATTCCTATTAGCCTTAGAAAATATGCTGCTTGAAGATTGGAAGGCCGCATACTTATTGATTGGAAGGCCACACTGTTATTGATTGAATCTTTATATGTTATCATTGAAGGAATACGTTCAGAATAGAAATTGCTGCTCTTGGAGGAAGGGCCTGTTGCTTTTGTAGTGGAAGTAGTTGTATCGGCTACAGGTGTGAGGTGTGTATTCAAGCAATAGTAAGCAGTTAGCAGTGAGGTCACTTCCTAAACTTAATAGAGAGTGTAAGGGCGGAGTTTTGACTCAATTCCGGGATAGCGATATTATCTTTTAAAAGTAACGGAAACAAATAAACAATGACGCAAGAAACCGATGAAACAGCCATCAAACCACTTCTAACATAACAGCGGTCCACAGAATGGTCAATCACTTATTATATATCTCGTAAAGCTCTTTCTAAAACATGGGACTTATTAATCTACGAAAATGACCATCTCTTAAACGGGGAGGGAAGGGACTACTTCGCAACATACCTTGCAACTCCTCGGACTTAGACACTGCTTTCTGTGCCGAGGGCCTTCTCTGGCTTAGCTACTCGAAACTTATTAATAAACCTAAACTTGAACTCAAGCGATAGCCCTACTCTTTGACTAAGCTCTTTCACTAGCCAACAAGTATTTTCTAGAAGGATTACTTACAGTCAGAAGGAATGGAATGCTAGTTTCCTTATATGTGCTAGATGTCGGCATTTACTAAAGGAAGCAGTAGGAGTAGCCCCCGGACCGGATCGATAACTATCAATTTCATAAGAGAAGTGAATAATCTAAGTCCGATATGAGATGCTATATTATAAGAGAATAGAGCTGTTAGCGTAGGGTATATGTTTGGTGCTTGCGGGTTCGAACAGTGCGTCGAGAAGTTCGTTCAATACCTTCTTGAGAGAGTCCCTTCCTGAGACTTTCATCGATATTGGGTGGGTGTTCAGTGTACTTTCTCGGTATAATATCTCAAATCAACTCATCTGGCGTCTTTGTAAATGAGTGAGTTAGTTGGAAGCACCGCCGTTAACAGGAGCTCATGGAGCCGGTCCCCGGTGGCTAATAGAAAGCTAACATGCTCTTTCTTTAATAAAAGTAGTTTCTTGCTTTTGTGCTCGATTGGCTTCGAGAAGGCAGGGAACAAGGAGCCTAGCCGTGTGTAGATCGAAATGATCTCGCGAAGCCGGTCAACCTCATGCTGTAAGAAACGATCTCAAGCTTGATGAACTGCTAACCATTCGTAGGAGATCTTTTTTGGTTTTCTCATACGCTGCTGCTTGTGTTTTATAGGATCCGTAAGAGCTTATAGTGGAAGCAAGCAGATCACACCTACTACGGTTATTGCCAACAGTTCCTACGTTAACATTGGAAATCGAAGCAGAAGGCATAGAGTTCCGAAAGGACCAGGAGATCAATTCGTAATCTCGAAATAATAGTAGGGGCAGCAGGATCGGTCGATGTCCCTATCAGAACAAGTGAGCAGATAATCCGTATCACGCCACAACGCAAGATCCCCACAAGACGATGAGGATGAATGCGTACTAAACTCCCGAGTCAGATAATATATACTATTGAGATGAACGAAGGAAGAGTCCATAAGTTGCTGCGCTAGCCCGCACTATTTGAGTTGTTCGAAGCAAGGCTAGTCAGACAGCTCCGTAATAATGATGCAACTTGTAAGAGAGGCCACTTTTAAAGTAAGGCAGCGTGTTAGGGCTGCTATTTGAAGCTAGTAAGGCAGCCGATAAATCAATGTCGAGTGGGATAGCGTCGGGTCTTGCTTTCTTCTATTCATAGTAAAGCAGTAAAGAAAGAAAGAGCTCTTTTCTAGCAGGATTGGCAAACAAAGCAAGGATAGCGACTAGTAAGACAGATCCAAAGCAAAGTAGAGAAGACTAAAGCAAATAGTAAGAAATAAGGTATTAGTCAGGCTCGTACAGTGGATTAAGGAGGTGACTGATGTAAGGAAGCTATAGTTGCTAGTCTATACGGCTAGACTAGTAATACAGGGAAGTACTAGGAAAATGATTTAGAAGAGTCCAATTCCGGGTTGCTTGTCCGTCCTTTCTCCTTCCTTACATATGCCCATGATTCAGTCGCCATTTGTTAGAAATAAGAAAAGAGGGCTATTCTTGCCCCAGCTATGAAGTTCCGTTTCCATTCACTGGGAAATAGAAAGAAAGGATCGAATTCCTTTTAGTAGTGGATGAAGTATGGAACATCAATCCAACCAGCAACTAAGTATTCCATAGCCCTATAAGCAGGAGAGGGCTCCAGGCCCCCAACCATTTACAAAAGTGAAAGAGATCGGACTGGCTTCAAGAAAACCATATAGGAACGATGAATAATTGAACGAGGTAGCCCAGTTAGTTTGCCAATCAAGTTTCCCTAAGGCGTATTAAGTAAAGACTATACTATACAAGAAAGCTCAAGCAAGGGCCCGAAGTCTCGGTTACCTTAAACCCGTCCCCATCAACCCCGTATTCCCACCACCACTAAACAACCTTTTAGGGGCTTATTCCATCCAATCAGTAAAGTTCCAGTATTGTTCTGCTATATTGAATAAACAAACCTTTATGTCTTTGCTCATTGAGTCTCATTTAGTCATTTTGGAGATAGATAAAGCAGAAAGCTGCGCCCAAAGGTGACCAACTGAACAAGGGCTATCATTGATGGGTGACTGATTGAACCAACGGAGCTTTACTTTTCATTATGTACTTTGAAGGGCGTGAGCGGCATTGTCATTCCCTTCTTTAGTATTAGGAATAAGTGCTATGTATTTGATATAGGATCTTCTAATCCGCCCTGACTCTTTGACGGAGTAGGGGGGAAAGGAAAGCAACGAGTTAAGGTATTTCATATAACTAAGAAAAAACCCTCAAAATGATGTCTATAGGCTTACCCGATTAGTCAAAAAATGTTCCTCCTTAAGTCGACCTATGCTTTCAATACAGACCCGGACCCTGCCACAACGCTCTAGCTTCGGCCGATCCTTCTGAATATCTCTAGTCAAAACAAAAACCACTCTTGTATCTAGTCAAAACCACTCACGAAGCTCTTTTTAGTATAGAGTCCGGAAGGTTTGGGAAAACAGGTTCAAAATGAATAGGAATACTCTGACATCAGTGGTTATTGCTTAATGTTACCAGGCAAGCTACAGTACTGGAGCAACAAATACTGGCTCAGTCACTCAACCAAGGCTATCAGGCAAGTAACGACTACTGTGTAGCGGCAGTAACAACAAGCTCTTTCACTCCTCCACTAGACTTACTCTTGAACTCTCAACTCCTAACTCCGGTATTGGTATTATAACTAATTTAACCAGGACTCAAAAGAATTCAACAGGAGCCGAGCCGAGTCAGTAGCTGCCTTTGGGGAGACAAGCCTACCGACCGAGACCATAAGTACTGAAGTCAAGAATCAAATCAAGACTCTCGGAAGTACCAATCAGAATGCACCCCGGGCAGTGGAAGCCTAGCCTTAGAGCAGTGGGGAGAAGCCTTAAGTCAGGGGGAAGTCCGCCTTCTCTCCCACAGCAACAGAATGAAACCAGTCAGTCGGATCGGAGTCTTAAAGCTAGTACTAAGAATTGCACCTTCACCTAAGGGCTAAGAATGGAATAAGAGAATTTATTGAGTACGGGCAGCTTTAGTCGGTCAATAGGAATCACACCTCCTTTCAAGGGCTCGGGCTCCCAAAAACAGGACTTGGCGGAGGTTCAAGCGCCTGTGGGGAATCAGAATATTCATGAGATGTAAGAAGTCGAAGATGCTATCCAACTAAAGGAATGATTGTTCCCCTGCTCCGTATTCTAGATATAAGTAACCAACCCTTTCCACTAACTTAGGCGCGCAAGACGTTGTGCATTAGTTGGAGTGAGTATCGAGTGAAGCTTTCGTAGAGTTTCTGTTAGCATTTCCTCCTTTCCTTGCTCGCACCTGAACTAATGAACTTACCGCTTAAGACCAATACGAAGCAACAGCAGCTCCTCAAAGGAGAAGGCAACAGGAGAAGAGAAGATCGGAAGCACAAATACAATCCACGCAATGAGATAACGCAATTCGAGGTTTGTGTACTTTGCTAGGAGTATGAGAATACTTAGATTATGGATTTCTGATTTTCTATATAATATACCCATGCCCTTATTCTTCTCTGAACTATTATACTTCTACTTGCTTTGATTCTGGATTACTTCTTTCTTCTATTATGCCTCGCCCTCGCCCTTGTTCTTATTCCATTTCATTCAGACTATTATTCCAACTCTTACAGTCTTAGAGAAAGGGGAGAAAGTGCAGGTATACTTTTGTCTTTGATAAAGGTTAAGGTAGACTTTTGTCTTTGAAGCCATGTTCTTAGAATCAATAGCTAATCTTCTCATTGAATACCAAACTTGTCCTGATTCCGGTGGTTAGAGAAGTAACGTTTCATCCCATACAGGAACAGTTGAAAGAATAGAGTCTGTCTCATTGATACTAGAATGGGGCAGGCAATTAGGGAATCCGCTGTGTCTGTAAACCCCTACGAAGAAGAAGAGGCTTCCGCCCTTGCTTTAAGAGAATCATATGCTAGTAAGGTACCAGTAACACTAAATGAGGCCGGAGGCGGAATGCTCTCGAAACCAATTAACTTGAGTAAGACATAATAGAGTTGAGTTCGCCATGTATATTCTTATTGTTCCCTAGCTTACAGATTGTTCATTGAAAGCACTACTTATAGATGGATGATAGTAAAAACACAGCTTACAAGTATATTGCTGACAGCTTTTCCTTTAAGAATACCGGCACCACGAGTGGCTTGAAGAATGGAATCTCTTAGGAGCACGCACATTCTATAATTTCTGAAACAACAACACGGCCATTACTTGCTTGTCGAGCTATACTTTCCACTATCTACTTTACTTCGAGCGCATAAACAAAAGAAAAACAGCACTTTAGACTTTCTAGTAGCCGGGCTGCCTCTTCAACTTTCTTTTTCTTAGAAACTGGAAGTATTGCTTGCTCTCTCTATCTCTCAGAGAATAGCCTGATTGACAGCCCTCGAGAACAGTGGAACTATGCCCTGGGACAACAAAGGCGGTAGATATTCTATTCCTCCAGACCATCATAGACGTTAGGCTGCAAAGCGACCTTTGCGTGCTGATAGGCTAGAGCGTTAACCTTGTTGCATTCTTAGTCATAGGAGTTCAGGTCATACTAGATGGATACTGAGCTACAGCCTAAGGGAAGCGAGTTTTAGGCTTTCGCTGCGGAGTGCAAGGCTGAGGTGAGCTAGTTCGAGGCTTGAGGCACCGAGAGCAACAGCTAAGGCTCATACTATGGAGCTCCATTCCTTCACTGACCGGTTTCAGGCTAAGCTACCGACAAAGTAATTCTGAGTTAACCCATTATCTCCTAGGGCTACAGGCTTTGATTTACTGGTTCCATTCTGTAACTGACTGGGTTTAGTCTCAATATACCTCTATCAGAGTTATGGTCATACTACGAGTACTGAGCTACATTCTTGGCTACCGAGCTGCAGGCTAAGCCCGGCCCGGTTTCATTCTTAGACCCCGGAGAGCAAGCCTGATATCCACTACTTTTACTCCTGAGCTACAATCTGAGGGGAGCTAGTTCGATTCTGAGTCTGAGTCCCGTCACCGAAACCCGGGTTTTTTGATAGCGATCCTGGTTTCCCTCCTAAGGGACCTGATCGATCGGAGAATTTTCCTATTTCCCGTGTTTTTTCAACGCACCCAGATTTTAGCTAATAGATGACCCGAAACGGACTTCCTTTTTACGTTTTCCCGTGTTTTTGGGTAGCCAAGCCATTTCCCTTAATAGACCGATCCAAAGGAATGAGATTTTTCCGTTTTCCCGTGTTTTTTCGACGCATGGTCATTTTCCCTAATAGCCCGATCAATTTCTCAGATTTTTTCCGGAACTCCCTGCCGCGTAACGAGTTACTTGGCCCCGTGATTTTTCATAGCCAATAGTATAAGACCGGTAGGGAAGGGTACAGCCAAGTAACTACTAATGTGATGCTAAAGGAGTTCTGGAATCGGTGGGCTTACTACCGAGTTAAGGCTTATACTACCCAGTTTCTTTCTTAGCCTCCGGAGCTACAGTCTAGAGCGGAGGGATACAAGCTGCTACTTAACTGTTTCATTCTTATACTCCTGAGTTCAATTCTTCCCTGCCAGTAGCTTGCCCGGCTTGTCTAGTAGTGACTTTGCCCTGTTCCTGTTCGAGTTGAGTCTAGGTTCGAGTCGAGTAGTTCTGTTTCATCAGTTGTAGTTAGTTGACAGAGTTAGATGAGATGTACCTGCTCTTGTTTAAGTGGAATACCGAGTAGCTAGTGGAATCTTTCTTTGTTACCAGAGGAGATGGATATCCTGAATTAGATTCGATGAGAGCAATAACTTTCTTAGTTGACAGAGAAGAATGAAGCGGGTAAGATCTAGCGCATTCCCCTTAACAGAGGTAGCAATGACTATGACCAGGTATTGTTGCCAGAAGTGGAGGAGCCATAGGAAGGCTGCTGAGCTAGAAAGTCAGAGTGAACCCGGGAAGTAGAAGAATGAAACCACTAACAAAAAGAATCAAACTACTAATTAGACCAATCAGAATAAACCTAGTACTCCGCGGAATGAAACAAGACCCTATCGGAGAAGAATGAGAATCAAACTTGTAAGTATCGGACTGAGCTCACCGAGGCAGAGAATGAAACCGGTATGGCTCGGACTAAAACTCGCTTCCCTCAGACTGAACCCAGTGAGTGTAAGCCTTAGACAGTCGACATACGGCTGTTGCGCGTTAGTCTAGGTGTCCCGCGTAGTAGGAGCCTTAAGTCGAGAAGGCAGCCTGTCGCTATGGAGCCTGGAGCCCCGAACTCGACTTCACTTGCCTAACTCACGTAAGCGGAATTCACTGGCCACTTGAGCACTAGGTATAGAACCGACCGAGTAAAGACATAGCTAGCGGATTATTGAGTGTACTTTCCTAGCAGTAGGGCACAACTCCCGCTTCGATAGCAGCTGTCAAATCATTCTGTATTCGCGAAAGGGATCCTCCCAGCCAGCCTGTATTCGTTGCTTTTGCATTGTTGCCAGCAGGGTGAAGTTAATAGGAGTCTAATTCAGGTTAAGTTAATAGGAGCCTCATTCAGTTAGATGAGATGAGAGCCAGAGGCATTCTATGAGATAGTTTCCATAGGTATTGTTGCCAGAAGTGGAGGAGCCATAGGAAGGCTGCTGAGCTAGAAAGTCAGAGTGAACCCGGGAAGTAGAAGAATGAAACCACTAACAAAAAGAATCAAACTACTAATTAGACCAATCAGAATAAACCTAGTACTCCGCGGAATGAAACAAGACCCTATCGGAGAAGAATGAGAATCAAACTTGTAAGTATCGGACTGAGCTCACCGAGGCAGAGAATGAAACCGGTATGGCTCGGACTAAAACTCGCTTCCCTCAGACTGAACCCAGTGAGTGTAAGCCTTAGACAGTCGACATACGGCTGTTGCGCGTTAGTCTAGGTGTCCCGCGTAGTAGGAGCCTTAAGTCGAGAAGGCAGCCTGTCGCTATGGAGCCTGGAGCCCCGAACTCGACTTCACTTGCCTAACTCACGTAAGCGGAATTCACTGGCCACTTGAGCACTAGGTATAGAACCGACCGAGTAAAGACATAGCTAGCGGATTATTGAGTGTACTTTCCTTTCAACCCAATCACCGAACGAACTTAGACAACTTTAACACCGGAACTCAACTTTCCTGTAAACCGTACTCTACACTTTCTTTACAGCTCACTTTCCTGTCGACTTGACCGCTTCCAGAAATAAGGCTTCTTTATGGTTTAAAGGCCACCATCTTTCTCTAAGTTGAACCTATGCCTCTGTTCAACCTATGCCTCTGTTCACCGTAACAAAACAGATTAGTTCGGGTGCTGGTGCTAACGCGAATTCTTATAAGTCCAGGATGCAGATATGATTTCTCAACTATCTTCCATTCTTTCTGCTCCAAGTCGAGTATCAAGTAAAGTTGCAGGTATCGTTGCCATTCCATTCCATAAGTAAGTGAGCAGTGAGGTGTTGTTAGGTATAGCATAGAGAACAAGCAAAGGCTTTAGTTCGCTTTGGAGGGGAGTCAACAGTAAGCCAGTTTGGTGACTATATCCTTTTAGCAAGGGAAAAAACAGCACAAACAAGGAGTTCAGTTCGCCAGCAAGTTGATTTAGCCTAGCCTGTTCAAGATTGATATACTTACCTATCACTTGAGTCTTCGCATTCATCATTCCATTATTCAATTCAATTCGAAAGGGAAACTTATTGTCCCGCTTCTAAGCTTGCAACTTACTTATCTTTTGCCTAACCTTGTAGTGGGCATCAGAACGGAGATGAAACGATAAAGTCAGAATGGGAACTTAACGGCTATACCCCCTCCCCTATCTTGAAACGGAAACTAGACTGGAATAACTGCTTGCAGCCCAACACCGGCCAGTCTTCAGATACGGGGGGATCCTGTTGATTCTATTTATACTGCATCTCTAAGCCAACACCCACCTTTCTTTGATCCCGCTTAACACCAACCAAGACCCTGCCCTGCTCTCGAAAACGATACTTGCTCCTTCCTTAGTAGGATTCATTCGTAGGATCTGTCGAAGCAATCTCTGCTCTGTAGTTTGAAGCAGGTCAACCAGTCATTTCTTATATTTCTTTGACATCTCATTGAGGAATAGAAACGGACTTCCCACATTACGTACTGAGTCTTGCACCGATCAAACGGAATTCCACATTTCCATTGAAACTCCAGGAATTGACACTGGAAATTCCCTTCCCGTTAGCGCCTCACTCTAGGCAGGGCAAAAAACCAAAGGATGCACGGAGTGTTGTTGCCCGTCTAGCCACTCCTTTCTTTAGTATCCGAGGTGGGCTCTTTCAAGAGCTCCTTCGGCAGCGCCGTACGTGACATTCATTCGGGTTGGTTCTTCTTTCTTTGTAATAGTCATCTGGAGCAGCGAGGGAAAGGGTGTCAGGATGTGCTTGTCCCACTTACTTCTTGACTGAACCCGATTAGTTCGAAAGTGAGACATGGAATAGAGTGTACCTCGAGGCAAACTTTGCCAATATAATGGAGGAAGCAAGTAAATCCCAGCCAGAACTTTCCTATATCCAGGGGAAAGAGGGGGGAAGCTAAGCAAGCAAGTCAACCACTTTCGATTCTGTAACAATGGTAAAGTAAGCCTAATAAGCAAGCCATAGGCCGGTTCTCCACCTGCTACCCTATACTGCTATATAAAGAAGGGCTACTGAATAGTCCATAAAGTCTTCGAAATAATAGGCCTCTGCCATTATTAGCTGTATTTTGATCTGGAAGGGCTTGGCTCCGTAAGTCAGTCACTCTTATCGAACATCTCCAAATAGAAGACTGCCTCCCTTTCGGAATCGGGGTATACATAGGAATGAGTTCATAAGCCCTGAGACTCCTCTCATATTGAATGCGGAATGAAGTCTTTCCTCCCCTTCGGATCAATCCACGGCTAACCCCCGACCCGCAGAAGGGAGTGGTTGCTCCACGCGAAGGAAGATAAAGAAGGTATCGTCCTAACTCAGATCGTACGCTTGTCCAAGTCAGGCCGGTATTAACCTCCTCTTGGGCAGGGCATCGATAGTCTATAGGGATATAGAAATGAGTCTCATTTACCCACGTGGTTGATCTAACCATTTGATGGATGTGGGGTTGACCAGGGAAGGGAGAAGTTCAAGCGAGGCTCATCCGGAGAAGATATAAGTGCAGACCAAACCCATTCATATCAGAAATCAAAACCAATGCTTCTAGTAACAAAGTGAATTTATCATCCAAAAGGTGTGTGCGATTGATCGATTCATTTCCCCGGCCATTCGAATGATGGATCCAGCCCATAGAAAATATGGGTCACCTCTCCCGTATACCCGCTAGGGGAGAATTAGTCCATTTCATCTGAACTGATAAGAAAATGAGTGAGAAATTGATATACCACTTACACCGAGTGCTTTCTTTCCAGGGAAATCGACCAAGCTTACTTATAATCTAAGGTAGAGGAAAAAAACCCCATCCGCTATTTGGATCCGGGTCTGCCCCCTAAACATAGCTAGGTATTGAGTATACCCCTTTGAGCATGGCGTGGAGAAAGACACGAATTTCGGAATAAACCCCTAGCTTCTAGCTCCTTTAGAACATCTCCTACTTCCGGAACGGGATAAAGTCACTCAGGATGAGAAGTACGAATGCTCTGGAGCAACGTGGGTTACTGAAGAGCTAGACAGGGGCACGTACGTCGGGACGATGGGAATCAATCGTAGACCCTAGCAATGCAGCCCTTCTCTTTTTGAGCAGAAAGAATGCCTATTGCTGCCCTTTTAGGTTCTCTAGAACTACTGAAAAAAGGGGTCAAATAGTAAGCCGAGGGAAAAGAAAAGCGTCTGTCCTAGAAGAAGGAAGAAAATCCCCTATAGGTCCACGACGGGTCGAAGGCTCTATCTCTCAGAAGGGTGGCGAAGGAAAGAGCCATAGACTCTCTTAGCAATATGAGTTCACTGATTATGAGACAAGATATATGGTTTTCGAAAAGACCTGCTGTGCTCTTACATGGGCCTCGCAACGCCTACGCCACTAAATGTTGAACTATGCGACCGCAAGGATGGACCCGCTCTCTCTTTGAAAAGCCAGCCTCGGTTACATCCTTAGCCCCAAGAACAGGAATAACAGCAGGGAATAGATTCCAAAAAAGAGAAAAGAGCAGCCTGCCAGAATAGGCTGCTAGAATCGAATAGGTTGTTCAGGAAGGAAGCAAGAACTAAGCTTCGCCCCTCGGAGTCTGCTACTTCGATCACGTAAAGAAGACCTTCGGCTCGGCAATATGGAACTTCGAAACTGCTCCCGTTCCTTTATGAGGATCAAATAGGCCCGAGCCTTTCGCCTCCCCCCTTTTCCCTTATGAAATGCAGTAGAAAGTCTGCACTTTGTAGTCGGCATTCTATAAGCTACTTGTCGAGTCGACTTCGCTTTGCTTCTTGTAGTCGGCCCGTAATGCCTCCCTTCATTTGCTTGCCTCCTTCCAGCTCAGAATGCTTGGCCTCCTGCGCCAAGTCGATTTATGAGGCTTCCCGGAAGCTTAGCTTCTACGACGAGTCGCTTCTCTCCTTCTCGACTCTCTCTGGCGGAGAAAGAAAGAAGACGGGTGAGCTGGAGCTTACTCTCTGCCTCTTTGATTGGTAGGCGGGCGGCCCCATACTACTTTGGATTAGATTAATAAGGTACTTGTCGTGACGCTTTGGTTAGGTTGACTACTAGACCACGGACTTCTAGCTTCGAGAGTGGCCCTGTTGCTTTGGTGTAGTAGTAGTTAGTATTGGTACTGAATGAACATATCAAACAAAGGCGAGCAAGCCCTTCTTCCTTTGGCCTGGGAAAAGCAGCGAACTCTAGAAGCAAGGAAAGGAGCTTTTTTGACCTTTGGACACGAACACTATTCCGTTCTAAGCGGAAACCCGCCGGAGTTCGTCGACTTATCTTATTGCTCAGACTGCGCTGATAGCTTGTAGTGAACTCCCTTATGAAACCAACCGAAAGCTGCCTATTAAGAAAAAGGCAAAGTGCCCCCTACTGATTGCAAGAGAAGAGAGATATTGCTGTTGATGATACACATTGCATAACCATACGCAAGCATAGTTCAAGTTCACTCCATTGTTGGAAGCAAGACCCATTATGCCAACTCTAAAGCTAGCTCCTTACTCTCGGGGAGAGGGAAGAGTTGATAAGACCGGACCTAATATACGAATAATAGACAGCTGACTGCTCGGCGATTGAGAGGATAAAATACCCCCTAAAGAAAGACAGAAGCAAACGGATCCACTCGCGAAACTCACTTGTTGGTAGTTCTCATAGGCACTCGCAAGCAATCGATATCGAAAAACTCACTTGTCCCCAACAACGAAAAAGAGTATTTGTATTCTCCCCTCTTCCGGCACTCCAGTAACCTGCTCATTCTAATTTGCAAGCCATCGTAACGTAACTGACGCTGGAAAGCAAGCGAAAGAAGCTGCCGAATAAGCCAAAAACCAAACCCTTTGGATTCGCCTGATAGGTCTTGCTTTAATCAGTAGGGGCCTCGTGCCATGCTTCGTTCCCCTTTCTAGGCATTCTCCTCTCATAAGGAAGACGCGTCGAAAGATTGCTTTTTTGTGGTTGGTTTTTGTTCAAACTCACTCTAAGATCACCTAGCCGATCCCTAATAGCCCTTTGGATTGATTTCAACCGATCTGCTTTCCATATTGATTGCGCGCGGGGCTACGAGACATGGGACGTCAGGGCAACACTCTGGCTTCCGTTAAGGCGAGGCCCGGACGTGATGGAAGCATCTGGTATGTAGAATGTACATGAGTAAGAGGATGAGGCCTTCGGGTGTTCTTTGAAACCGAACGGCAGCCTCACTTCATTCATGCATGGGCCGAAAGCGAACCAATGCCTTTCCTTTAGTGGTCGCGCTGTTGGACATAAGAGTCTAATTAATGAATTCTTTCTTTCATCTTTCTTTTCGATAATTCATTCTATTCTTTCTTTCATCTTTCTTTTCGATGATTCATTCATTATATTACGGATCATGTAAACGGAGACCTTTCGAAGGTTCCCTAGATCATATCCAACCAGGATCTCGGTGTTCAGATCAATGTCATCTAGGGTTGGTTCGATCAGTGGTTGCTGGGGTCATCTTACCTGGAGCAGATCGTAGGGAGACACGAGACGGAAAGGAACTTCCTTAGGGTCGACTAAAAGGAGAGGCACATGATAGACTCGACCGAGCTTCCCCTCTTTATTATTGATTGATGGCTCCTGAGCGCTGTTCGTAGGAAAGCTCCGAGTAAGAAGCCCTTCCATCTCTAGCTGATCTGGCGCTCACGTGACCGACTGTGAGAGATCTTTCACTTCCATAGGGTTATGAGAGCGAGCTTTTGCCCTATTGATCAAAGGTAATGAGCTCTGTTATGAGTGAGTGGGCTTTATTTCGTTGATCAGGAACTTGAACCCATTCCTTCGTATCGCTCCCCCTTACTGCCACTTTTGAGCTTATTCATTAGGGCTCTGTGACTCGAGTAACAAGAGCTCCACGCTAGAGCACAAAAGAACGGCATCTCTCCATAGGATTGCCCTGGTATCCCATTGGCTTACCCCGACGGTCGTTCTGATAGACTTGCTTGCGTTCTTTCACTTCTTTGAAAAGCCTACTTTGCTTTAGCAGGCGAGCGGAGTCAAGCGTTAGCTTCCCTATCCCGATCTAATCTAGAAAGGATTGATTCTCTTATTCCTACAAATCTCTAGAAAGGATTGATTCTATTATTCCTATAACGAACTGCTTACCGCGCAAATCCCAAGCGAGTGGAACTAACGCTTTGTTCACAACACAACCTGGACCGCTTAGAGCATTACTAACTAACTTGATCGACGCTCTCCTCTCAGAAGATGAAAGGATAATGGCACTATATATTCCCCTACCCTTAATTCATACCGTAGAACTCCTATCGGGTTGGCTACCGGGGGGATCCATTGTGGCTTGTGACGGTACGGGTGAATTACCATCAAGACAAAGTGATCTGGTTCTAGCTAATGCCCTAAAGGATTGGCTTTGCTTTGGGTTAGTAATGCTCTCAGTTTGTACAAGAAGGTTCAGCGGCTTACTCTACGCCCCCTCCCTTTCGAGTGTCGTGCACAGTCGGCGAAATAACAAGCGATTCCCCTATTATGGACTCGACTCGGAAAGCCCCCTCCATTCATCTGTAACTAGAACATCCTAACTTCCAGATCCTAAGGTGCTAATAGAATTGATTGACGAAAGAAAAACGAGGATATCTGTGATGACTCTTCGCCGACCAAGAAGACTCGAGACAAACTGACCCTTTTGTTGGTTTCGTTATAAAACTCCCTATTTTACGCAGCAAAAATCCTGTATGAATGCTCCGGGGTTGAACAACCAGACCTTCTACGTAGACAGAACCTCTTCCTTCATAATTACTAGTTCCTGTAGACAGAACCTCTTCCTCAATAATAACTAGTTCTATACAATACTCCACTTGTTCTTTCCACTTATGATGATGTTTCAACAGAGAAACTATTCTTATTCTTTTGGAGACTTAGCGCACCCAACGACGACTGTTTCCAGCTCTTGCTACTAGATATTTAACTCGAGCGGAACCTCTCTCCCTTCAACAATAAACTCGCCAACACTCGAACCCTATCTCTACACTTGATTAACCCCAATAGTAAGTCGGAAACCAGAACTCCACTCTCGCATCCCGAGAATAAGCTAAAGCCAACACTACTAGCAGTTTCGTTTGGTTACCCTGAACCCTTAACTACAATAAGGAAGGACAAAGGCGGAGGCACCCTAAATGAACCGACAACACAGTCAATTCCCTTTCCGTTAGCGCCTTGTCAAAGATGAATTGAGTCTCCATCTTTTGCATCTAATTATGGAATGGCACCGGACTCTTTTCTTTCTGTTAAGTATGTTGAGTAAGGAAAGGAAGCAAGCCGCCACTATAGCATTTTGGGGAGTTTGTAAGGGCCTAAGAGCATAACCAGAAGCCTCAGATGGATCAAGATCTGAAGCATCAATTGGTTATTAGAGTTCGGGTGCTGATAGCCCATGTAGCGGTAAAGTAGAAAGTCAAGGAACAAGTTGCACTTGCCAGGTGTGGGTGCCTCAATCCATTCTTCCCAGGGGTGTAAGTGCCTCAATCCATTCTTCCGTGCCTCAATCCATTCTTCCCTATATATATTGCAAAGAATATTGATTCCCTTGTTCAATTGCAAGAAAGAAGCCCTGACAACTCTGTAAGCACAAGTAAAGTAAAGTAAGCTAACTCGAAACTTGCTTCGTAAAGTAAGCTAACTCGTAACTTGCTGATTGTTCTTTCGCACCCAAGAAGGGCATCCTCACACGACCACGACTTAGATCACTTAGCGCTTCTATCTACATCTACGACAACACTGGAAATTCTTAATATATCTCTTACTCGGCACCAGATCCAGCTCTTTCCACTCCATAACTTTGAACTCTTTATCAAGCTTCAGACCAATAGCCAGCTCCATATTCTCCTACTCCGGATACGGCTTCCTCAACTGCTTTGGCTTCTGATCCAGCTTTTTAGATCTTTCTTCTTATCCTAGAATAGAACTATCACTGGCAATTCATAAGCTTACTTGCGAACACCACTTTCAGTTAATCATTGAATATCTCTTGCACTTGCAAAAGGTATAGAAACGCACGAGTAAATACACTGAGCGCACAAGAACTTCCTTACCCACTGATTCTCCTGCACATCTTATCTTTCTTCCCTTGGTTTAGCACTTGCTTGATCCCTTGCATACACGGCGGATTCTATCTAAGACAACAACGGAACTGTCCGCTACTACCAAATAAGTCTGGGTTAATCCAATACTTACACTCTATTGATTCTGATCGAGTAGACTCACTACTTCCCGCGCATACTTTTACTTGAATCACCTCCTTCTACTTCGACTTTCGGATATTCTCCGTATTGAGAGAAAGAGCAACAGGTGGGCGAGATAGAGTTCAATTCAGAATTGAGAGAGAGAGGGCACATGGTTAGTTACCCAAATCTATCTTACCTTCTATCTTACCTGGCTAATGATGATGTTTCTGCAGCTCGAGCAATAGGAATCCGCTTATCAATGTCCTGTTCTTGTGTCATCTTATACGGAAGCCGAAGCCGAATCTCCGTTTGACTTTCAGCCGAGGTGTATGTTAGAAGCTGGTTCCCTTGCCGACCTCTCTTATTGATTACCATCAACTATATACCAAAGCCCTTATTCTTATCAACAGATTCAGAAGATAGGGAAGGAGTGTATTTACTGAATAAGATAGGGAAGGAGTGTATTTACCGGTTTCTATACTAGGTGTAGGTGCTGTGCTCGCAAGTAAGGTTTTGGGGATTAAGCTCAAGTAGCTGAATAATAAGAATAATCCAATACAGGTGAGCAGAATCTTATTTCGGAATTAGCAACTCGAGAATGCACTGTTAACCTTGAGAATGGAACTGACACTGATGCTGACACGGAGTCTGGGCTGGGCCTGGCAATACTAAATCAGCAAAGTGAACTTATACGGAAACGGAACCGAACCTTTACTACGGCCTCAGATTCTCTTGTGGATTCCACTCATACTTATATGGCATCTGATCCTGCGCTTGCTGTTACTGTTGCTGGTGGGGATCTACCTGTTGCTGATGGGGATCTACCTGTTGCTGATGGGGATCTACCTGTTGCTGTAGCTGAACCTTCTGATCCGCCCCTACTCGCTCTCCCTTTGCTTCCCCTACCAGACAATAGCAGTGCAGCAGGGCTCGTTAGAATACCAGTTTTTCTTCTCCGGGGCAGCCGCTCCCTTCTCTATTCTCCTAGCTCCCTTACTTATCTATTCTCCTAGCTCCCTTACTTATCTATTCTCCTAGCTCCCTTACTTATCTATTCTCCTAGCTCCCTTACTAGCTGCCCTACTAGCTCCAACTAACTTTTCTTTTGTATAGCCCCTTGACTCGGGAAAGCATCTCGGGAAAGCTAGCATCTCAGAAACCTATTGCTCCTGGACTCTACAGTCAATCTTTTTGACCCTACCTTTAGTGGGCTTGACAAAATAGCTTCTTTCTAGATACATACGACATCACTCGAACAGAAAGAAGTTAACATCTTACATAATCCATTTAAAACACTGCAACAAGCAAACTAGCTTAGGAGGAAACCAACCTTGTATTAATGGAGTTTCGGGGGGTGGTGTGCGAGTTCAACTTGTTCTGTTGTGCTTACGATAGTTTTAGGAGTGAGAGTTAGGTGACCGCTACGTAGGGTGAGAATATGTCTCTACAAAAGCGGATTTGCTTCCTTTACTGAACTGCCTCAAACTCTTTATCTCATTCCTTTTTCATACGAGCGAGTCGAGTTAGAGCAAACAAGCTGATTCTTCAGAATAGAATAGTGGGTATCTATTTAATAACATACATAGATTTGGCTCATAGTACCTATGGCTATGGTAGAGCTCTGATCCTAGTCCCTAGTCCGCTCGGCGCAAAGGGAAAGCAAAGGGAGGAAATCCTCTGTTATTCTATCTTATAGCCCCAGCTTCGTGAGCCTTGACCATAGTATCGAATGGTACCCGTTGAGTCGCTGATCAGTTAACTTCGCTCATAAAGCAAGCTATCAAGAACCTATGCCCACTCGGCTAGCCTCTGGATCAACCTCCTTTCTTTCAAACCATAGTTCTCGAACGAGACGGACGGAAGGCGGGGCCCGCATCCAGCAACATTATAGCACAACTGCTTCTGTTGTTCTGGCAGTTCCAAGGGCGACATACGAAAAGGTGCACGTGCAGAGGTATCTAAAAGTCTCTAAAAGATGCAAAGGCAAAATAGCTGCTTGCTTTTAAGGGGAAGTAAAGAGCGGCAAAGGAGGGATTGATTCTAAGGAAAGATGGGCGTTCGGCTAACTCGCTTGACCCGAACTCTCATATATATAGATATGATGCCCCCTGATAGAAACAGCTCTGTGGGCTCTAAGGAATGAGTTCATAAGCCCTGCCCTTGTTGCAGTGGAGGCTCCGTTAGCGCAAGTAAAAGATGCAATAAAGTATAAAGAGGGAATATTACGACTATTCTATATTCAAGAGGGAATATTACGACTATTCTATATTCAACTCAAACAATTGGCAAACGAGAATAGCCTGTTCGTTCGACTTTAATCCGTTTATCGACGAGAGAAGAAAGAAGCGAAAGTAAGCTGCAAGCGCAAGTCCAACAAGCAATGGAATGAGCAACGAATAATGTTGCGAACAAAGAAAGAGCAAGTTCCGCTCGTGTGAGGAGTTCTCTCTGCACTCGTCTGTCCTTTAATTAAGTATAGGGTTCGGGTCTGTCCTAAGTAGAGGGTTCGGGTCCATAAGCAAGTATAAGCTGGTGCCTAAGCCTAACATGCTTCAAGCACAGGGCTTAACCAGAGTGTGCCTTAGTTAGTTTACAACCGAGTCAAGTATTTGAGTAATTAGTGGCATAAATATATATTTTAGGCTTACGTGAGTTCTTTGAATAGAATTGAGATCACATACATATGATAGAATAAAGAAATCAATCCATAAAGAAATCTGAATAGAATCTAAACGGTGAACTCGC
Organism: Musa balbisiana; assembly: GCA_004837865.1. Taxonomy (NCBI): domain Eukaryota; kingdom Viridiplantae; phylum Streptophyta; class Magnoliopsida; order Zingiberales; family Musaceae; genus Musa; species Musa balbisiana. The sequence continues at coordinate 420,489 of PYDT01000084.1, forward strand.
ATTAGAAACCGGAGCACTCCAACCTAACCTGCGATAAGCGGTGACTACTTTGACCACGACGCGCTGAAAAGGCTATAAAGTCCGGGCAATCAGTTTACTTCAGAAGCACGGACTCTACTGGGCGAGATCGTGATCTACTATACACTTGGCTTTCCACTGGCGCCTTAGAGCGGAAAGAATGGAATTGATTACACTACTCATAGAGAAGAGTCAACAACTATAAGAATCAAGTAATAAAACAAAACGAAGGAAGAATAAAGAAGTAAGAAAACGTAGCTTCAGATTACTTTACTTAAGATTTCAAACCATCTAATGCACCACTCACTAGAGCGCAACAATATATTCTAGCGTTTGCGAGTTCTCTTTCCAGGGATTTCCATTGATGGATACCGCGCCCTTGCTTATTTTCATTTGTTCTCTCTTGCATAGAAATTCATAGATAAGCCTCCTAATTTATCCAAATAGATTAGCAATACCGTAGAACTCCTCCAAAGCGAACTCACTATCCCCGCTCTGCCAACTCGCTAACCTAAACTCACTGTGTACTTAAACTCAAAACTCTATACTGATGGCTCTGCTCTTTGTCTTTGAAAGCTTAATATTAGTGCATGCAATGGACAACACTATAGAATTCCTTGTAGCTCTCCTACGCACCAAGCCTTGTATGTCTCTAGAAGTATTCCTTATCTCTTTCTTGTACTCCCTATTGCACTGTAAGCAATTCCCTCTCTTATTCAATGATAGAAGCGTAGCAAGCGGGCTCCAATGCCTTCATCTCGATACGCAGCTGCCCTTGTTCTTCTTCGAACTTCATCATTACTATCTCTTTCTTTTCTTCATCATTACTATCTCTTTCTTTTTCCCGAACGAGATCATCTAGAAATCTCTTGCTGGCTCTTTCCCTCCTATCGAGGTGGGTGCGTCAAGAAACTGTTAGTACTTTGATCGGGGGCGGATGGCTCCTTTGAACAAAATGCTTCTTCTCGGCTTCTATCTACGACTCGATAAGTATAGGTTTTACCAACAGTATAGGTTTTACCAACAAACAGTAGATGCTCGATCAATAGTATAGGTTAACAGTAGATGCTCGACCAACAGTATCGGATAGTCTAGCTTTTCGAACAGAAAGAAAGAGAAAGCCATCCAGCCAGCTTAGGCCTTACGAATGTAGCTTAGATAGCTGAGTTAGAGACTTAGGGGTATATTAGCGTCCTAGATCGGATGCCCCAGATTCAGATTATGGGTAACAGTGAATCCGCACTTACTAAGCAAGTAAAGTCAACTCATTCATAGATTAGATGTGAGTGGAATATATGGATAAGAAGATTTATTACCTTACAAGGTAGATAAGAAGATTTATTACCTCACAAAGGAAATCTGGCAACTAAGACTGCCCTCGACGAAAAGGCTGGCTCTCTACCTATCTTCTCGAACTGCTAATCCGGAAAACCACCTTTCTTTTCTTCTCGAACAGCAAATCCGGAAAAACAACCTTTCTTTGTCTTTTCTATACGAGCAATAGCCTATAGCTCCTTTCCGAAAACGAGTCGAAGAAGGAATCAAGCCTACGCTAGGGTAGACTCAGGGGGATCTCCATAACAGGGGACTCGCCCGCTATACTCTAATCTTTGCTTCCTTATTGTTAGTATAGATGGTTTCCTTTAGTGTAGTTGACCTTTGCGAGATAGATAAAAACGAGTGGAGTGAGTTGTCCTTGTAGAGACAGCCAATAGTCAAGTCAGTCTGTCCAGTCCAATACTCAGAGAAAGGAGCGTAGCGGCTATTCATGTCAAAGAAGCCAGTGAAGTCAGTCGTTTTAGCACAAGTGAAAACGGGATAAAGGATATATAGGGTGGGTTTCACTTTTCGAATATGTCCGGTATGAAGTGGATTTCTCATGGATAATCGAATATGCCAGGTACAAAGAAAGTGGATTTCTCATAGCCCTCCCAATAAATCATGCTATACTCGCATAAACAATAACCCTTTTCAAATACCAGCTGGTCGATGGAGAACTGGTTTGATTCATTTTCCACGTGGAGAAAGAAAGAGAAGTAACAAGGTCACTCTAACTCCTTTTCTTTATTTCCCATAATACCCAGAAAGCTGCTCGCACTCGGTAATAACACTTGAACATAGATTCTTTACGGACTTATCAAAGGCACCTAGTAGAATAGGGAATGCTAAACGGACCAATTGCAGAAGGGGAGGCAGGCAGAGGCAGGTAATCTTTCTCATCTGTCCGAACATCCGGCCGGCAGATGGGCCAGCCAACAACATAAATAGGATTTTCGGGAAAGGAAAGGCGGCTTACAACAAAGATATTGGATTAGTGAGGGAAAGGAAAGAACCGGAAGATTCTGTGAGGGAAAGGAAAGAACCGGAAGATTCTGTGAGGGAAAGGAAAGGCGGCTTAGCCGATAGGCGTTATGAGTAAAAGTAGGGAAATTGCTTTGCCGATATATAGGCGTTATGAGTAAAGTCAGTAGTAGGGAAATTGAAGCTAGCCATATAGGCTTACATTCGTAATTTCAAGAAGAAGGAATCATCAGTAGGGTATACGAAACATAGTGATGATAAATGCTATCCAAAATCTCTTGAACTTAGGAGAGGAGCCACTGGAATAGAAGGACAAAGTGCATTGGACCGCTGATATCGACCTATTCAATTATGGAATGGGATGATGATCGGGAAAAGGAAATAACGAGTATCACTTTTATAAATAATATAGGAACTAGCTCGCTTTACAACTTCGGAACAAAGAGAAAGATCATATAGGAACTCGCTTTACAACTTCGGAACAAAGAGACAGAATCTAGGATATAGCTAGGCGGAACAAAGAGACAGAATCTAGGAACTTGCTAGGCCTTCGGAACAAAGGTTATTCTCTTCATGCTGAAGACGATCTGGCTAAGGTGTTAGTAGAACCTTTTCTTATATTAGAAAGTGGAACCCTATGGGGCCTCTTTGTTTTAGCGCCTTTCCTAAGGTCACAGGTGTTTTTCGGTTTACAATAGATAGATGGATACCTTAGCATTCGTTTCATCTCCTTTTCACCTTCTTTACATACAAGCTCAGCATTATTCGGGTTTTTCAGTCTACTAGGCCTTTCACAGGCGTGGCGCTCCCGCATATAATTTGAGCTTCCAAATAGAAGAAAATCAAGGGTGGCTTCTTCCCCAACTCCTTCTATCAAAGCAGACACCATCCTATACCGACTTATTCATAAAAGCGATCTACCTTGACCTCCGACTCCTCTTCCACTCTATAGATTAAGTGTGCATTTACTCCATCTCTTAACGGAATTCCAGATCGTTGCATGAAGCCGGAATAGATGAGCAGGGGCTCTATGGAAGGGACCCCATAAGTTCTTCAATACTATTTGAATGAAAAGGGATGCCAGCCATATACCAATATAAGTGCACCATTCTCAATATAGTAACAAAACAAAGCAACCATTTGACTTACATAATTTCAGACATAATTATCAATTTCGGAGGTTAAGTATCTAGGAACAGTCTCAATAAGATCCTAATTGGAATTTGCTACAGTGCTATTCCTTTTGTTAACTTGACCTTTGCGCTCCACCCTAAGCTTGTTTCATGGAAAAAGTGGGAATTTAGAATGCAGACAGTTGATATAATATGGAAGTTCTTAATATAACCCGTTTATATACAAGGGCTAGGGCTCGCTAACTGAGTTTACAATTCAAATGAAACAAGGCGAGTTGACCGCTACTGTTTAGTTCCAGTTCGAAAGTTGTCTACGAGATCATCAGCTGTATTTGGATCTTAAGCGGAATGCCCAGATGAAGCTTCAGATGGAAAGTCTAAAGGAACAAGTAGCGGCGATCGACATCGACTCTCGAATCAGAATAATAAGTGCCGGTTCTAGTATCTGAAGCAGTGTTAGCTCCCGACGAAGAATAGAAAGTGCCCGTTCCTGTTCTTGTTAAGTTGTATCCAGAAGCCGAATCTCATGCCCCTGGAGCGAGCAGTCATGTAGAAAGTGTCAGCGAATACAGTCCCTTGGTTAGTCAGTAGCTTGTTGGGAGTTAACAAGAGTCAAAAGGGAATTGAGTGAAAAATCCAATAAGATGGTTATCCCACCGCGTAATTCGCTAACGCACAAGGGAGAGTATTTGCTAAGAATATAACAAAAACCCTATCCTCTAGAAAGTAGTAACCTAACAGCAGACTCTAAAGAATCGAGTTTAGTGCAATAGAAGCACAGTTCAAAAACCACTTAATTACTTTCTCAGAATATTATAGAATGCACATCTCATATAAGCGCATAATTTGACCTTGTATATATTCTACTCAAGGAGGGAGCTTCTTCTTATTGCTTGTTAGTTACTTGTTGAGCTACTGCGTGAGGAGTTACGTTGCTTGTTCTCTCCACCCCACACTTTGGTTAGGATCAATGGATGAAGTGCGAGCCCTAATGAATAAGTTTGGATCCTGATCTTTAGAAGTAAGTGAGAGAGAGGAAGGAAGATGCTTGTTTGTAAGGTATAGGAAGTTGGCTCGACCTACGGGAGAGGAGCGGAAGACTTGTAGCGCTAAGGATAGGAGGGACTACGTGCAGGAGCTTACTCTTTATAGGAGGTTACGATGTGTAAGATAGCGGATTCGTTAGAGGAGGGTCATTAATGTACTTTTCTTTATGAGTAAGGGAAGCTAAAGGCTCAGAGTCAGAGGTCAGTGTAGGTAGAGCACCCTCCCGAATGACATTTCTCATATCCTTCCATATAAAGCAGCATAGGATGGAGCTCTCTTCTATTTCTCTTTTCTATTCTTACACAAATCAATCCCTTTTTGGAACTATAAGCAATTTCATTGAATCACCTCTACTCGAACCTTAACTTACCTCACTCGGGAATCAGCCGATGGAAGTGACCTTTTCCTTTTGTATGTGACCCACTTTTGGTGTACGATAGGGCGAAACTCTCTGTAGGCTTGAGACTCGAGTTCACGTCATAGCAGTTGGATGGTGACAGCACCCTTTCTCCCCTGTCATTCTATCGCTAAATGAGAAAGAAAGTAACCGAACCCGGGGCGTGGGTCTTGTATTGATGTGTGGGTGAAGGGCACGAAGCAAAGGGAAAGCCTCATTTCTTTCATTCTTCTTCCGAGCTACGTCCTTTCATTGATTCAGGGTATTTCCAAAGAAAAGACAAGACCTGAGTAAAATCAGAGCGAATGGTTGCCTCCGGACCCTGGTCCTATCGAACCTTAACTTCGTCCCCCCTATAGCTTCGCTCGAGCTTCACTTTTGTCCACCCTGGAACCCAACAAAGAAGCTTTGCAACTTCTGAGCTCCCTCGTTCAAAGCCTTTATTTGGTCCTGGCTCAAGCCCTTTCTTTCGGGAAGCCCTTCCCAGAGCCAGAAGAATACAGAAATGTGTAACTAAACCCATATCTATTCCAGCTTTCTTGCTCCTGCAATAAGAAAGATAGTTGGGCATCTCATTCTACGAGAGATATTGATTAGCCCCGCACTATCACGTCCGAGAAAGACATTGATTGGGGATATTGTATCCAAGCCAATGAACTAAAAACTAAGAAAATATTGCTTGTCACCACACTAATTGAAATGGAATGAAGTGATTGATATGGAGCCGAGAAGAGCGCACCTTATCTCCCGAGTCCCTGATCGAGGCAGTCAATAGGCTTTGTGCTCGACGGAAATGAATGTTACCAGTACATGAGCGCCGGGCAAACAAAGTGGAGCAAGGATCAGATTGTATGTACCAATGGCTTAGACCGCTCGAGCTATGTGCTATCCACGTCCGATGCTCCTTCTTTCACACCCGCTTTCGACCCAAGAATTCCGTCTCTCTAGGCATGGTAACCCTATAAGTTCGACCCACTAAAGACTACTTCACTAAAGTAGGTTAAAAGAATACCAATTGCTAAGGCACCGATGGGAAAGGTGTGCTTCATTTAGACTCTCCTTATTGCTTTATTCCACTATTTCTTGGCACTCATCCTGCTTGTTTATTCTTGCTTTATTCCACTATTTCTTGGCACTCATCCTGCTTGTTTATTCTTGCTTTATTCCACTATTTCTTGGCAGTCTATTGTCTTGCCTTATTCCTTAATCAAATCATAATAAGGGTAAGTGAGCCTATTCTACAATTCATTTATTCAGAGCAGAGGATTGGGTCGGAAATAAGATAATTAGATAAATAGTCATGAATTACCAATCAATCTGACGAGGAAGGGGCCCATTCTGCTCTTCGCAAATGATAGAACTAGTCTGGCTTTCCTTTATCCCTATTATGTTCTTTGCTCTCACGTGGAGTAGGCGTTAGTCAAAGTTTCCACAAATCTCTTTCATATGCTCAGAAAAGAGGAAAGCTTCACTTACTTATCAGTGCATGCATGAGGAGAGGAATGATAAGTGGAAAGAGCGTATTCGTGGTCAAAAGAATGGACTTTTTTAGGACTTTCCCAAGAGGAGTGCACAAGAGCGGATATGCCAAGAACCGATTCCATAGCTGTGGATTCCATTCCTTCATTCAAAGCTGAACCCGAAAGAGCCTATATTCGATGTAATCTTCCTTGTCCTCTTCTGATTCAACCGAAAATGAAACTCGTACACAAACTATGGCTGTAAAGAGCGCGCAGCTGATTCCCCTTCATTTGAGCGTTTACTGCTCGATGCTTTGAATAGCCCTACCCTAGTTCCAGTTAGTTCATACTACCCGCTCTCGCTTACACTTGCCAGCTGACTCATTTCCTAATTGGGATATCATTCCTATAGCTTGTCTTCCGGACTTTCAAAGGTGAGAGACAGAGCCAAGCAACTACTTATGAGCAAGTCAAGCTCGCTAACAGGAAGAGTTGCAACATTCCATTCTCAGATTCCTATCGGCACACTCCAATCTCTTCCCGGCCCTACTGGTCCAGACTTATTAATAGTTGCTCAAGAAGTATCAAATCAACGGAAAGCATCAAGTAGAAGTAAGGGTTCGAGTGCTGGTGTCAGTGCTAAGTAGGAGAGTTCGGGTCGGGTGCTTTACGTCGGTGCAAGTATTTCATCTATTTCATATTGTGTTGAATCGAGTGTTGTCGTATCTAGAAACCCATAAGATTAAGAAAGAGAATCAGCAGCACCCTACTCTACATCTACTCTTTTCTTTACCGCTTACATCATTCCTATAGTCTTAACTCGCACTGTTTATTATTCCTCTTCGAATCCATCTGTTGCTTCTTATCGTGTTTCTAATCTATCTTCTTTACCTTATTCTTTATTATACCCCTATCTTTCAACAAGAACGTAACTTGCTGAACCGATATTATGGTCTTCTCAAGCACCCCCGACCTGTAATCTCATGTTTGAGCATAAGCGGGACAATCAGGCCATTTACTTACCGCCGCACCCTGAAACCGTACGAAACGACAACAAACTAGCAAACTAGCAACTCAGACAAACGAAAGTTCCTCCTTTCAACAAGGAAACAGGTGCACAAAAACAAGGGCCATAAGATTCATTTACTATTGTCTAGGGTTCGGGTCAATAAGCAAGTATAAGGAAGCGGGTGGGTGCCTAAGGAAGAAGCCATGCTGTGAGGAAGCATAACAAGCAAGGACGAAAGAAGGGAGTAAAGTGAGCAGTGAGCTTATGGGAGTTGTTGTTGTTGCGGGGTGCTAACGTGTTAGGTGATTTTGAGTTAAGGGTCGTATTCATTAGATTCTCGAGTTACTGTTTTAATCGCCTGAGTGCTTACGTGAGTAAGGAAAGGAAGCAAGAACAAGTACGTAAGGTGTTTTTTGCTTAGAGTCAGTAGTGAGTCAGCAGTAAGGAGTGAGTTTCCGGGTGTTGAGTATCTAAAGGAATAAGGGTCATCAGGGAGATATTCCATTCATACTTTAGAGTGGAATCGACAAGATCAGAAGCCTTTCTCAAGTCAGTAAGCAGCAAGTAGGAAGTCTACAACAACAGATCTGGTTGACTTAACTCTTACTCCACTTTAATACCAGCTTCTAAGCGGACTTTCTTGAGCCCCATATCCTGATCCATATTCTATTCCCGCTGAGCTTGAAGGTTCCGTTGTTTGTGTGACTTTCTACTTAACCTTTCTATTGATGCTTTGACTCTTTATTTGTCGAGAGTATAGCTAGAGGCATCAGCGCTACGCCCCCTCTCGATCTGGAACTTGAGCAAAGCATCCTCGAAAGTGACAAGAAGGGCCCTTTATAGAGCGATGACAAGCAGGTAGATGAAAACAAAGCGAGAATGATGTTAAGCGTATATAGCTATTTATTCGAACATTGGACACCAACCTTTCCTAAGGGGTCCTCCCTATGGGGTTCTTTGTTGGAATCGAATTTCAAGGACTCCTGTCATCCGTGTCATAGCAATGCAAGACCCACTCCCTCCATAAAGCTGTGTCAATCCTATTTGTTGTTAGTACTGAGCCGGATATAGGAAATCAGATTAGAGACTAGTCCAGATAAACCTTTTTGACATAGCGTGTAATGATAACACCTGTATCAATCGAGTAAGATCTTCTCATGGTAATATGGCTAATGACGAGTTATATAGCTGACTGCGAGAAGCCAGCGTTTGTGAGAGCGGTCTTTAACTCTCAATCAAAAGTGCTTCCTTCCTCAATAACTTATCGAATGGACGACCACTATTACTTTTGGGTCTTCGCTCACTTCCACGAGCCGCAGCCGGAATACGAGGCCATGTGACCCAGAGAAGGTCCTTTCCAATCCTGGAACATTGTATCGGATATGAACATGCCATTCCTCAACAAAAGAGGACGTCGTCGGTGAAATATTGGTATTTGTACTGGCCCGGGCCTTGTACACACCGCACATCACACTATGGGAGCTGGCCCGAAGTCGTTACCTTAACCGGAAGGAGGGGGATGCCGAAGGCAGGGCTAGTTACAGGAGTGAAGTCGTAACAAGGTAGCCGTACAGTCTGATACCCTTATGACTTTTTAGGTGCTCTTCTCTTTTTATAAGTTAGATCAGAGGCTTGCTTGGTTGATCGATTCATTGTGTATGCAAAAGAATAACCCTATAGTAATGTAAAAGAGTCGGTTTTATTCCCTTGGCATACTCCGTTCTCCATGTAAGAATTCTAGGATGTGGGAGCAACTAAGTATCGTCTCGTCTTGTCAGTTCCTCTTGAGTGTAACCCGCATACTTGGAGTGGTGGATGGTAGGAAAACCGATCGACCCCTACGACAAAGGCTGTGGTGGTGGCTTATTGAATGAACAGTAAGGATGTTGGGATAAAAACGGAATTGCACTGGTACGGCAGCAGCACATTTGGTGACAACAGAACGGGTTATGCTCAGTCAGGTGGATGGACGCAGTATCCAATTGGGTGACCTTGTCTATTGCCGACAATTGTCTCACTAACAACGGAAGTCAAACAAACACCATGAAACACTTTCACAAAAGGTCCTGGCAAAGCTAGGCGTAGCTTTTCATACGCACATACTGTCGAGAGGAGAGAGAGGACGGACTCATAACTCTACGGAGACGAAGAAAGGACGGAGTCGTCCCTTTTATGCTGCTTCGCTCAGTGCACTATCCATATATAGAAGAATTGGAAAAAAGCTAAGTTGAGCCGCCCTTCTAACATAACAGGGCATTCGTGAACAAGCCCTGCTAACTGCTCTTTGTCCGATTCGATTCCTCTCTCTCTCCATGGGGGTTGGGCCTATCGAAGCTACTCTCTATATGGGGTGAAGAACGTCTGTCTGAATCCATTTACGGAATAACACTTGCGGAAACGACTGATGCTAGACCTTTCATGCTGCTTCTAGCTCTCCAAATGGTTGGGGTGTTCCTGCCTTGACTTCCATTCGAGGTCTATAACCATACGAAGGGAAGCTAAAGGGTAAGGGTCTCGATAAGGAACTGCAACCACAACTTGCTTTGCTCCTACCTTTCTACCGGTATCAAAAAGGTGCTTGCTGTCTTCTACGTACGCCTTTGCTATGCCTATATAAATGGATCTGCTTTAAGCGGGGGTACACAGCTGGCTTGATCTTTGTCACTACTACCTATGCCTATCTAGCAGGGTTTTGCTCTTTTTCCGGGTCTCGCTCTTGCAACATTGCCTCTAGATTCCGTTCCGTCAGGGCCAGGGTCTGATAGCCGGTTGTGTAGCGGTAGGCTTGGGATTCTTGCTCTCTTGTTCGTTCCCAGGCTTCTTCCAGAGGAAAACATTTTCGAACCTTAAGCCGGGCCGGGCCGGGCCCCCATTCGATGTCTTAAAGCCGCGGAATTGACTGTTCATTTTCAATGGACCACGTTATACGTAACTCTGTTTCGGAAAAGAATATCTCCTGCTGTTGCAATTCCTGCCCCCAGGCATCGAGATCTCGAGCATTTCGTAATGAGGGTACTCTCCCCATGAGCTGATCCATTTTCTTGTCGGCGTCCATTAGGTCATGAATAAGGCTTTGGATGGCAACACGGGGATGTGGTGTCACGTTGAGGTCGAGGTCTTTTTCCTCTTTTCTAGAGGATGGCCCCGCATTGAAATGAGCTTATCCTTTAGGGCGAACCCCAATACTTGAAGAACTGTGCGCCTACGCTAGCGTCGGTTTCCTGTTCCGAACCGCTGTCATTCCCGTCACAAATAACAATAACTATCCGTATAATTCCCAGTTGGAGGAAGACCACTGAAAGAAAAAGCCTTACTCAATAGCGAAATGGATCCATATTACAATGACTTATATAATTACTCCATGTAAGACAAGATGAACCAGATTCCATTTTCCATGATATCACGGAAATCTTATTTCCTTTTCGTGCCATATGCGCTTTTCTTTATTTCTATCAAAAGCTTTCTTTTCTTAATCTATTTCTAGTTATATGAACAGATCACTCCTAAATTCCATCAATACTGTCCGTTTACGAATCGGATGTGGGAATTGGATATGATAGAGATCGGTCTTATCCATAAGGTTGCCGTATGCTACTTCCTTACAATTCTGCGCATCGATCAGTGAAAAACTCAACAAAGCAAGGGAACACGCTTTCTTTCGAGTCTAGCCCTCAGTCTCTTGGCTGGCACCCTACAGCAATGGAATCCCAAGGTTGTAAGGTACTACTCTGTCTCGTCGGTCATCCCCTGATGATTCGGCCCTCTCGCACAAACCCGGCTGTTCTCGTGGTGCCGTTGGCTTTGGGGGGAGGAGAACTCCGTGCGGGCAATCTCCGGTACCCTTTGGGAGAACTATAGTACAGAAGCAAGTATAAAAGCGAGCAAGTTTACGCTCATAGAGATAGAGGAGAGAAAGTCAAAAACACTACAGATAGAAAGAGTAAGAGCGAGAGCTCAATCATAGATGGAGAAGCGCTTTCACGGAATCCTGAGATCCTATTCATAAGAGCAGAGCCACTTGACCAGAGAGATAGACGATGTTTCCACTGCCCTTGATAATAGCATTTTACGTTGGGGCGAAACCTCTGTTGGCCCATTAGGAGACTTGAACTCACACTCTACTTGCTCTTCTTGCCTGCTCCTCTGTCTTCCGCTTGTAACGAAAGAGCAAAAGAATGAACGACTGAGAGATCCAACTCCTATGCTAGAAAACTTCCGATCAAGCGCTTCCGAGACTCAAGTTCCCTTACCAAGAGCCCAGAGCAGGCACAGGATCCAGCAAGACGGGAGGGCCTATCGTGAAGGGACTTTCTCTTACGGTAGGGCAGATTCCGCGGGATCCGAGGCGGGCTTACCTTCATGTCTTCCTTTTTTAGCAAGTCTCGGAATTCATGCTAGAGCAGCCTATGTCCACAGTTCTCAAGTATTTCTATTTTTGGTATGATTGGAACAAGGATTTCTCAAGCGGAGGTAGCAAGTCAGTGCGAAAGAGAGAGAACAATAGTCAACGTTTGCTTTGGATGGAATGCAGCTTTCAGTTCATCTTCAATCAAAGAGAACGAAGTGAACTACACAAGGGCCAGATCAAAGAACAAAAGTGGCGTATCAAATCATAGGATACTTTCATTGTCGATATGGTTATGGTTCAAAAAGGATTACAATAATGATCATTCGAAACCAGCGATCCGGATCACTTTACTAGTTCTGATCTTGCCTTATTAGCGCCGCGTGGGAAGGAAAGACAGTTCCATTCTTTACCCTTGTGTAAAAGGTGAATAAAGTTGAGTTAGAGCATTGTCCTTACGGTTTCTATACCCGAAACAGCAGAGTAAGAATTTGACTATCAAGAAAGGGATTTCACTATGGATAAACGGAAAAGAAGATAGGATGGAGCTAGGTATTTAAGAAAGAAGTCAACTAACCCACATACAGGGATACAGCTCCGAACTCAACTCGTTAAAGGGCTTCTGGGAATGGAATCGCAACTTGCTTTACGAGATACCTAACTTCGAGAGCGCTGCGCTAAGCATATTTCTTCATACGAGCAAGTCTCTTTATGTGCTAGTTTCAATCATATGTTTAAGAAGATCTCGGATCAACTGCGGAAGCCGAAGAAAGAGTCGGATACGGAACAGGATAACTCTTAAAGGAATCAGAATCATAAGAATAAGAGTAAGAGTCCGGCTGGCTTTTGTAGTCTGGAGCTCACAAACCCCCAATTCTTTCGCCTTACCCTGACCCGGAAACAGTAATATCTGGAATTCGAGCCCACCCTGACCCGGAAAAAGTGATATCTTTCATTCCTTCCATCCCGAGTATCAAGTCATATATCTGGAATTCGAGGAGTGCTTTCCGTTGTTTCAAGTGTGTAAAGAGACAGTCCATAAGCGAGTACTGTTTTCAAGGAGCTCTTTCAACTCAGAGCAAGAAGGCATCTTAGGTATTACTCCTTAGCAACATTGCCTTAGCTACAACTACGAATTAGAAACCTTTCCTTAGCAACATTGCCTTAGCTACAACTCAGTTAATTAATCTCAGAAGACCGGTAGTAGTCGCACAGGTAGCAGACTTTCGCCCGAGATACAGTTCAATTAGTTACATCCGAGTTAGACAGTTCAATTAGTAACATCAGTAGTAACCGTAAGAATTCCAATAATTAAGTTAAATAAGATAAGGCATGTGCTCTCCACTCTCAAGTCAAAGTTTACCTCAATTGTTGTATACGCTTGGTCTGTCATTTTATGGGAAATTACCTATGTTGGTCTTGCAGGCCGGCCCGGTTTCCTCTCTTTAACAAGAAAAGGAAAAAGAAAAGAAGCCTTTGATGCCCCGTAACCTCTGATCTTGTATTGCTCCGATACCTATGGATGAAACTTTAGCATCTATACTCGTTTTGCTGGTTTCCCTTTGCCAACAACAATAACAGGTCAATCAACTTCTACAAAGGCAAGAACTGGGCTACTGTTTTACTCTTAGCAAGAGAGAGAAGACCGGTAGGCATGAGAACTGTATTGCCAGGTCAAGTTCCTGAGACTGCCCTTTACTATTCAATTAATTGAGATGAATTTAATGATTGTTTGCCCCATATAGTGAGTGACTCAACTGTCCCAACAAGTAATTACAAAGTCTTAGGGTGCAGAGGATAGAGGCAGAGAAAGGACTTGAGTGTTGTGTTGTCGATTCAGAAAGTCAATGAGTGCAATTGCCTTATGCCAGTAATTGTTCTTACCCTTTGCCAACTTCTGAAGAAGCATCAGAAAGATCTGACTTACTACTAACCTAACTCCGGTGCTCAAGATACTATTTGAACTGCTTCCCTTGCCTTTGAACTAGCTTCCGCCCCCGCCTCCGCCTCCGCTTTAGTGTAATTCTTTCTTATTAGTAGTAGTGCCCTGTTCCTTTCTGAATCAATTCCTATTTCTTTACCTGCTCCTAAAACAAGGGAAAGGGTGTCTTCCTCTATGCAATACGACTCTCGCTTATGAAGTAGATGATCCGAATTGAGTTTTCTACTGGAATATACGAATTTAGGGTTCAGTAGCTTGCCCGTTTCTCATCTTTGTTTCTCAATTGCCTGTTTCCCCTGCCGATTTCTCGGATCTTGAAACAAAGTCTGGTCTGATCTTTCTTCCCCTGCTGTGGGATTCTGAATAACATATTTATTGAGTTCCCCAGGACACAGGACTTGGTTATAACTCTCACTAACTATGTATGGGTCCCTTATTCAGTCACAGTATATCCCTTATTCTTATTGGTGTGGGTTGCATTCTTGCCCGTACGAGTGAAATTCTGTACTTCCTGACTTATAGCTCCCTTGCCTGCCGCTAGTTTTCATTGAATTCCAGTAGTCAAGTTTCACCAGTAGAGTAGTCCAGGTAGTAGTAGTCCAGTTTAATCAGTAGCTGAGGCTGCCAATGAGGTATAGGATCTGATTGATGATTAATATCCTTCTCCGGCTTCGGTATCAAAGCCAGTACTTTATTCTTCCTCGAGCGGTATCTTTGAACTCAGGCTTGGCTCCAATACTGTAAGTACCAATTACTTGAGTTTACAGCCCCTGGAAAGTAGTGGTCCAGAAGTACGGAGTTGTGCCGCGTATAAGTATAAGACTCTGAATTGAACCTGAAAACCTAATCTAAGTAGCATCCTTCTCTATTACCAGAAAGGGGTATGGGTAGGCGTGTCATAGAAGATGTCAAACTTCGGTAGTACTGAATTCGGCTCCTATAACTTCATTCTTCAAACACATAGCAAGTGGGCAAGCAGCTTTCATATAAGTCAGGGCAAGCAAAACCCGTACAGTAGTATAACCCATGAGTTAAGCAATGAAGGTGAAAGTCTTGTTCCAGTCCAGATTCCAGTCTTGGTCTTGTTCCAGTCATCAAGTAAAGAAGCCAGATCCGGTTAGTCATAAGAAGCCTCATCTACTCTTTAGCCTTATTGTCCTGCTCTAGTTCAAAGTACTGAATACGAGAGTCTCTTTCCGTTCTTGTTGATTCGTAAAAAGAAGATTGGACTGAATGAGAAACTGCTGAAGCGCTAAGACAATAAGTGGAATCCTAGTCGACTCGAGAATCAGTAGTAGAAAGACAGTAAGCTAGCGCACAAAAGAATAAACGTAACTTGAAGAAGCACCCTGATGGCTCCTGACGCTAAAACACGGGACTTGTATCTTTCGAATCTTTCTCTTGATATAGGAGCACGCCTTTTCCTTATTCTTTACCTGAACAAGTAGATTTTCCTTGCCCAGCCTCGGATCCTGATCCTTAAGGTTGTTAGTAGACCTCGGCTCAAAGCGGAGCAGTGGAATCTGTCCTGTGTTCGACCCTCAGGCTAAGGATTATGTTTATTATATGACAAATCTTCCAATAAGTCTTTCACACCTCCTGTAAACTAATACGGATTCGACTAGATAGGATTAAACAATTAGAGAAATAAGGGTGCGTGCCCATAGTGCCTAAGGAGTGAGTGAAAAAGTAGACTTATTTGCGTCTAGGAAAGTTGTACTTAAATGATGTAAGTTGCTTCCTAACCTGTACTTAATTAAGTATCTGATCTAGCTACTGCTTCGGAGGCTCAATGAGGACTCCAAAAGAAAGGGAAGCTATTCGCGCCCGGGTGTTTTACTGGAATCTGTCTTTAGTGTATCCCTTGGTGGAATTCTGAGATTAGGGTGTCAAATGCATTATTTCTCATTTGGATATTTGAGTTTAAGGATTTCCCATCATACTGAAGAACCAAGTGAAACGGTAGCGAGTTAATAAACGGCGGTAGCGAGCCCTTGAAATAGTGCACTTTTTTCCTATAATCTTTATGGTCCTGCTCTTGTTCTTTTGGAATTCCCTGTTTGTTAGTTGGATAACCTCCGTGCTAAGGTAGTTTACAGCTCATTTCTCTCTCGTACACTTTCCAGTTCAATTCCATTCTGAACAGAAAGAAGAGTTCGGGTCGATAACACACCTCCTATCCATCTATAAAGATGCTAAAGTGGGCTGGGCTAGATATGGAACTAATTGTCCTGAGAAGAAACCCTACAAAATGATATATTCTCTTATTATAGGATGATATTTACAATAGTCCGAGGCAGTAGCTTGGCAGATCGGAAGAAACTGAAAAGAAGAAGTATTGGAGATCATCAACAGTATTAGTAAAGTATCTTGTTGTTGGCGAAAGAGTATTAGTCAAGTATCTTGTTGTTGGCGAAAGTCCTTTGTTTGTTTGGGAGTGGTGAGTTTACAGAGCCAGAGAGGGATGAGCCTTAAGTTCAATGGGTAAGTTATTCAAGTTTCGTTCAATAGCAGTTACGTATCAGTGCAAGCCAGAGTCGAGGTAACCAGTGAGTTCAATTCAAAGACATAGGCTTGAAGCACCTTTCTTTTGAATCTGACTGGGACTTGGCTTCCCTTTTGTGAAGATAAGTTGAAGGCTTTCCCTTTGCACACCCGTTACTTGCTTTGATGCGAGGTGTACAAAAATCAAGTCTCTAATAGAAGCTTCTAAAATAGAGAATGAAAGTTCGCCATAGTGGTCTCATAGAATCAGTAACTACCTAACCATAGGCTCCTTCTTCCCTTAACAGCTATGCCCAGTACTTTATAAAGACGGACTTGCCAGTGTCATCTGTCTTTGTAGGGTCGGCAAGGGAAGTTATTGGTGCCAGGTAGCTGGGTGTTATAGATTGGTAACCAACCAGGAGTTAAAGGCTTTCCCGGGTAGTAGGTTATTGGCTAGTTTCAGACCGGAGAAGAGCACTGGATTGATTGATTGATTTCTTGATTTCTTACTTCATTGTCAATTCTTACTCTCTTGATTTTTTTGGTATCTCTTTCTTTCGCATATGGATTTGTGGTAATATTCCAGAGTTATGTCTTTGTTGACGTAGAGAAAGGTGCTTATAAAACTCCTGTTAGCGGTGCTTACTCTCCCCAAGGTGCCCATCCGATACGTCAAATTCTTGTTCCCTGTTCAGTACGGTACGATAGAATTGGGGAATTCTAGTTATACACTTATATATGATCTTGGGTAAGCGGTTCAATTGGCTGTCTTTTCTGTTCGAATGTTGTCGGCGAGAATGGCCTGTTCGAATGTAATCCTATAATTGAATGCTTTGGTGCAAGTCAAAGGTCAGCTACAAGCGTGGGAGGGTAAGTGTAAATACAAGTTCTATAATATTAATCCGAATGAAATGGAGAAGCTCCGTATAAAGAAAGAAGAGGGCAGGGCAGTTGATCATGATTCAATTCCACTTACACTCAACAGAGATTTGTTACTCTCGCACTCCGGAGTCTTATCCCGTATCTTCTTCTCCAACTCGATACTATAAACAAACACCCCAAGATATTACATTGATTCCCTTATCGACACAAGGAACTTCAATTTAGGATCCCCGATGGCATCTGACTTGAGCACTGAAAGAGACGATACTGATCTCGTAGCATAGACTCGCGCCAAGACCCAAACTACTTCCTCTGTTGCCACAAACTATCTTACTAGGGCACTCGATCCAATAAAATAACCAATAAGATTCTAGGCATAAAATGAATTTGAAGGAGAGTGGAAATGAGTGTTTGTTTTCGGGAGTGAATCTTTTGCTCGAATACTTATTGAATGCAAGTCAGTGGTAAGCGGGTCTTCAAGGAGAGTTCAGGCAAGAAGAAAGGAATCATCTTTAAAGGAATCATCTTTAAAGGAATCATCTCTTAGTATTCGGATAGGAACAAGGCAGGCCAATGTTCGAAATCCAATATGCATTTGCAGAGCTTTTATGGTTGTTTTATAGGTGATTGACCATTCTCTTTGTTGACCCTCGCTTAAACAACGCTAAAGATCTACTTTCTGGGCCCTGACTGGAATTGCCTTCTTCAGCTTGACTTGGAAATAAGCCTTTTTCTGCGTTTAGGGAGTGAGCTTGGAGCTTACGTAGTTGACCGCGATAGAGGATAATTGGAAATAGAAGTGGAAGTTGAAGTAGGTGATTGTCGGGTTCAATTCAAAAGGGAAGCAGCCATTTCCAGTATAGTTCCATATGAGAGTATTGTTCCATAAGGAGGATTTTCCGCAGGTAATTCAATTAGATAAGAAACAGTGAGAGTATTGTCTACAAGATCCGTTGCCGAAGCCGAAGATGGATCTGGATCAGAGGCAAGAGCAGAATCAAAGCCTGTAGAGACAGACTCAAACCGGGGAGCTCAAGCCTGTATCTCAGGGGGCAAAGCCGGAAACTGGCGCCCCTCCGCCTCAAACAAGTAAGTATCAGCCTTAGCTTCAGTAGCTGCAGAATGGAACAGTGAAACACAAAGCCTGTCCGGAGTAAGACTAAGAATGGAACCGGGAAGTATAAGACTAGAACGACGAACTAGAGAATCCAACCTGTAGCACTCCGCCTGAGCTCACCAAGGCAAAGAATCGAACTACTAAACTAGAAGAAGAAAACTACCACACACCAATCAGACTCAACCCGGGGAGTTACAGAACCCGAAGACAACTACAATAAGAAACAACGGAAAGTATATTGTTGAGTTATTGCCGAGTGCTGCGTTCGCCAAGCAAAAACCAGGCTGAAACACCCAGCTACAAGACTCAAACTAGGGCTACTCAGGCCTCAACTCAGTAGTTACAGGCTCTCCGGCAGGGTATCGATTCCAAGACTCACTCAAGAGAGTTACAGGCTAAGACAACAGCTACTCGGACTTAAACCGGTGCTAGCAAGCCTTATACTGGTGCCACTGAGAATCCAACTCGGTAGTTTCAGAATGCAGTAAAGAATCCTAACTAGGTAGTGACAGGTTTCAACCCATAAGTGACAGGCTATCTCCGACCCCCCCCGACGAGTCACGGAATTGAACTAAGCAGTATCGGACTCAAACAAGTGCTTCTAAGAATGAGAGGGATGAGTGCAAGACTGAACCCAGTTCTACTAAAACCGAAACCGCTAACACCAACTCGGAATGAGCTAAAGGAGGCCAAGGCTTAAACGAGAGAGTGACAGGCTTATAGCTGCTACCAACAAGAAGAAAACCACCAAACCAAGGCTTCAACGAGGTGTAGTCAAAGAACCAAACCAGTCACAACAAGCCTGAGGCCTTCTTTTGATTGATCAGAATTTCACTTAGTAGTTCTAGAATTGCACCCCCATAGGCCACAGAATCGAACTCCGCGAGGTGAGCTAGTACTGAAGTCAAGAATGAAACTCAAAACTTACAAGAATGAACCTAGTATACACGGCGAACAACCCTACCCTGTTGTTAAAGAATTGACCTAAGGAGCCTGGTGTTGCAGAAGTAGGGGCGGGTGCTCAAACAAAAGAAATAGGATTCAGTGCTTTTGTTAAGCAAAGAACAAATAGAGAACCTCGAAGTAAAGAATCAAACTCAGTAGCAAGAGGGAGAGGCTAGAGTTATGAGGAAGCCTACCGATTGCCTGCATCTAGTTACAGAAGGAAAGTTGTTTGTATAAGAATGGAGCTAGCAAGTGCTGGTGTTACTCGGACTGATGCTAGGTATTACTGGTATAGGACTGATGCTGCTAAGGCATAGAATGCAGCTGACCAATCCAAAACTCAAACTCGACTGACTCAGGCTTCAACGAAGGAGTCAAAGAACCCGAAGACAACTACAATAAGAAACAACGGAAAGTATATGTCCTGTTTGTTGAGTTATTCCCGAGTCCTGGGTTCGGCCAACCAGAATGACACTCAGAAGACAGAGAATCGACCCAGTGCAGTTAAGGCTGCTACTCACTCCACTCAGACTGACACACTGCCCCGACAGAATCAAACGACTCCTACTCAGACTTAAGCGAGCAAGAACAAGACGAACCCCTCTCTTTTGTGCGCCTGGTCGGACTGCGGCTAGTGAGTTACAGGCTGCTGTTGGGTAGTATGGGACTGCGGCTAGGTGGTTGAAGACCGAAACCAGTGAGAAACAGGCTTCTGTTAGGTAGTTGACAGGCTGAAGCTGAGGGTAGTAAGCCTGGCTCTAGGTATACTTAGGCTTCAACGAGTAAGTGCAAGCCTAAGACAACTGCTACTAAGACTTCAACCGGTGTGCTCTGGGGCAGACCGATTCCACCAGGTGTTACAGGCTGAAACCAGAGCGCGCTAAGCAGGCTGATGCTAGGCATAGGCGGACTGACCCAAGGCAGAGTTAGAATGCAGCCAGGGGGCAACAAGACTCAACCCCGGGCTTTCAAGCCTGAGACTTAGCTACTTCAGACTGAAACAAGTGCATCACAGACTGAAAGCAAGGGACTTAGTTTCAAGAGCGGAGGTCGGCAAGGGAACCAGAGCTTTACTACTGAGGCAAGGGAACCAGAGCTTTACTACTATCTTCTTACGCTGCCCCGGAACTTGACTTTGGAACTCACTCCAAAAGTGGCTCACTCTAACTCCATTCCTAAACTAAGAACTCCCTTAACGACTCCCTTAGCACAGAGGATTTGTTACTGTAGCTATACCTATGACAGGCAAGATAGGGGCATAAAAGGAGCTATTGAATCACTTATGAGGTGTTATGGGAAATGACCTATGAGGAGATGAAACCAGCTTGAAATTGCTTTATTTGAGGCTTTCAGACCGGTCCCTTATTCTTAGTTTCTTATTAGTTATTCTTAGTATCTTATTAGTATATCCCTTATTCTTTGTACTAGTAGTAGTAGTAGCCAGAGGAGAGTAGTACAGAGCAATATAAGTATTCGTTGACAGAGCCAGAGATGAATATCCAGAGTCGAAGTAAAGAATCAAACTCAGTAGCAAGAGGGAGAGGCTAGAGTTATGAGGAAGCCTACCGATTGCCTGCATCTAGTTACAGAAGGAAAGTTGTTTGTATAAGAATGGAGCTAGCAAGTGCTGGTGTTACTCGGACTGATGCTAGGTATTACTGGTATAGGACTGATGCTGCTAAGGCATAGAATGCAGCTGACCAATCCAAAACTCAAACTCGACTGACTCAGGCTTCAACGAAGGAGTCAAAGAACCCGAAGACAACTACAATAAGAAACAACGGAAAGTATATGTCCTGTTTGTTGAGTTATTCCCGAGTCCTGGGTTCGGCCAACCAGAATGACACTCAGAAGACAGAGAATCGACCCAGTGCAGTTAAGGCTGCTACTCACTCCACTCAGACTGACACACTGCCCCGACAGAATCAAACGACTCCTACTCAGACTTAAGCGAGCAAGAACAAGACGAACCCCTCTCTTTTGTGCGCCTGGTCGGACTGCGGCTAGTGAGTTACAGGCTGCTGTTGGGTAGTATGGGACTGCGGCTAGGTGGTTGAAGACCGAAACCAGTGAGAAACAGGCTTCTGTTAGGTAGTTGACAGGCTGAAGCTGAGGGTAGTAAGCCTGGCTCTAGGTATACTTAGGCTTCAACGAGTAAGTGCAAGCCTAAGACAACTGCTACTAAGACTTCAACCGGTGTGCTCTGGGGCAGACCGATTCCACCAGGTGTTACAGGCTGAAACCAGAGCGCGCTAAGCAGGCTGATGCTAGGCATAGGCGGACTGACCCAAGGCAGAGTTAGAATGCAGCCAGGGGGCAACAAGACTCAACCCCGGGCTTTCAAGCCTGAGACTTAGCTACTTCAGACTGAAACAAGTGCATCACAGACTGAAAGCAAGGGACTTAGTTTCAAGAGCGGAGGTCGGCAAGGGAACCAGAGCTTTACTACTGAGGCAAGGGAACCAGAGCTTTACTACTATCTTCTTACGCTGCCCCGGAACTTGACTTTGGAACTCACTCCAAAAGTGGCTCACTCTAACTCCATTCCTAAACTAAGAACTCCCTTAACGACTCCCTTAGCACAGAGGATTTGTTACTGTAGCTATACCTATGACAGGCAAGATAGGGGCATAAAAGGAGCTATTGAATCACTTATGAGGTGTTATGGGAAATGACCTATGAGGAGATGAAACCAGCTTGAAATTGCTTTATTTGAGGCTTTCAGACCGGTCCCTTATTCTTAGTTTCTTATTAGTTATTCTTAGTATCTTATTAGTATATCCCTTATTCTTTGTACTAGTAGTAGTAGTAGCCAGAGGAGAGTAGTACAGAGCAATATAAGTATTCGTTGACAGAGCCAGAGATGAATATCCAGAGTCGAAGTAAGAAGCCGGGTGCTCAATTCTAAGAATGAAACGAAAAGCTAAGAGCCAGAGCCAGAGAGGGATAGTTTTGAAGCAAAGGGTAAATTGCGGTAAGTTAGCTACTTATACTAGGGGTCGTTGTTTAATTCTTTGACTAGTGAAGGATGGTTTGCTACTAGTTTTCTCCCTGTAGTTGTAGTCCAGGTAGTCCTGGTGCGAGAGGGGAGCCCTCACTTTCTTAGTTGCTACCTCACTTTCTTAGTTGCTATAGGTGTAGTAGAGTAGTTAAGAGCCAGAGTTAGATGAGCATAAGTTTCCGGTCGAGGAAGAAGAAACTACTGGATCTGGATCGGAAGAAACTGACTCATTAGCCAGAGGATAAGTATAGTAGAAAGCAGCTTGTTGAGATGAGCCTCATGCAGTTATTAGTTGACAGCTGGGCTTGTTTCAAGAAGTATTTGTTGACAGAGTAGAGGGAAGCTGTGGAATCAAAGCCTGTAGCTCCGGAGTGAAAGAATTGAACTAAGCAGCCAAAGAATGGAGCTACCCAATTACAGAATGAAACAGTTACACAGTAAGCCAACAAGCAGACAAGTAGACAGGCAGAATGAAACCACCGAGTAGCAGCCTGAACTCAGTAGTAACAGAGACAAGCAGACAAACCAAACTTTAGTCAAGTACTCTTTCCCCATTTGCAACGTTTTTTCCCGGGGAAACGGAAAAAAGAAGTTATTTTGATCGGGCTATTAAGGGAATTGGCTTCGCTACCAAAAAACCCGGGTTTTGTCCCAAATTCTGTGTTTTTTCTCGGTCTATTAAGGGAATTTCCTTTGCATCGAAAAAACACGGGAAAACGCACAAATCGAGGATCGATCCGGTCATCTATTAGCTAAAATCCCCCAGTGCGTTGAAAAAAGCCGGGAAAACGCTCTGATCTGATTGCCCCAACTCGTCAACTGGGAGCTACAGGCTGAGGCTACTGGTCTACAGGCTCGAGCTATGGGGGGAAGCTGCCGGGTTTGCTTCTTAGACCCTGACAGAGCAGGCGGAGTCTTACCGGTTTCAGGCTGAGCTACCGACAAAGTGATTCTGAGTCCGACTGGTTTTAGTCTGAGTTCCCTGGTCTACAGGCTTTGATTTACCAGTTTGGAGTCTGAGGTCAGCTAGTTTCATTCTTGTCCTTACCGGTTTCAGTCTTAGTCTTCCCTCGGACAGGCTTTGACCCCTTAGCTCCATTCTTAGTCCGACCGGGTTCATTCTTTGACTCCAGAGCTACAGGCTTTGATTTACCGGTTCAATTCTTTCGCTACTGATATCACATCTCACTTACTGAACAAACAGAACTGCTTTCAATGCCTATAGACTCGAGTTTGGGCCTGACTTACTGACATCTAAATCATATGTTAACTTATTAGCCTTCCCTACCTTTCTTTAACCGCAGTATCAGAGGTTCGAACTTCTACGGATGAGACCTTAGCTTATACCACTATGAGACTTCACCCACGGATCAAGAATGGAAATAGTACTTCCGAGCCTTACCCATTAGCTTCATCCACCAAGTATTCAATCCATTATTCTAAGAAAAAGAAATCAACTCAGCTATAGCTCCTACCGCATCACATTAGGTCTAACTGCCGCTCCACTCTTTCTCGTTACTAGGCTAGTGGTAGTGTAGCGGAGTGTTGTTCCCAAGGTGGTCATGTTGTTCCCAAGGTGGTCATAATACAGTGCCCAGGGAGTTAGACTAAAAACAAGTAAAGTAAGAACGAAGCCGCTGAGCGGGATACTTTCAACGAGGATAGTAAGCCCGATAAGCACAGTTTAGTGGTAGGGCGAAACAAGAGCACAGGAATCAACTAACCCAGTATAAGAGTAAAGCCGAGAAGAGAAGTAGGGATCCGGCTCAGTAACTATAGCCCGATAAGCAGTGGTTGGTTTCCTTATGACAAGTTTGAAATCTCATAGTTAGCAGTTCAGTTCGCTTATGACTTAATCCATTGAATACCCAAACAAGTGTCAGATTTACTACTTAGTAATTGAGGCTTGGCATCGATATAAAGATAAGGCTTTTGTACTATTGGATCGAGTTCTGCGAATACAACTGCAGTAATCACTTCTTAATCACTAATTGGTGGTTACTTGTCTGTTGTCGGTGATTTCAGCCCTTGCCTTACGAGTTTGATTCTCTTACTTTGGATTGAATTCCCCCTTTTCAAGGTTGGTTATGAGAGGCACCAGTTGTTCTCTTATTGGTAGAGGAATCAAAGCCGGGATCTGTATACTTCAAATAAGGCCAAGATAATTTCTCGTAAGAATAAGAGATAGGGTCATTAGTATCAAAGCTATTAGTTGGAGGATAGAAGCGAGGCGGGGGTGCTGAAAGAGGGAATAGGTTCTTTTAGTTGGAAAGAGGACAGGGGGAATCTGACTTGTTGATATAAGTCTGACATGCGCTTATTGATCTAAGTAAAGTTGTATTATAATAAGGAATGCCAGGCCCAGAGCTATTTGTTTAGGAGTTAGAGTCGGGAAT
Organism: Musa balbisiana; assembly: GCA_004837865.1. Lineage (NCBI taxonomy): Eukaryota > Viridiplantae > Streptophyta > Magnoliopsida > Zingiberales > Musaceae > Musa > Musa balbisiana. Next base: position 444,969 of record PYDT01000084.1, read on the forward strand.
GGCCCAGAGCTATTTGTTTAGGAGTTAGAGTCGGGAATGGTCTTGTTGACATTGATTGAAGTCCTAGAAGCATTAGAGGCTATTGGTTCAATAAAGTATTAGAGACATCAGTTCGATTCTAATGGTGACTTAACGCATCTCTGCACGGTAGGTGTATTCTGTATTCTTTTATTGATCTCCTTGCTATTACTAGTTCAAAGCTAGCTGATCTGATACTCACCACCCTGCTCCTGTATTCCGGATCGAAGTCTTATACTGCGCCCGCAGAACCCATATTAAGATTTCCCATTTCTTTTTTGCCCCAATAATAGTAGCGGATTTCTCTTCTTCGTATCGGCGATTCCATTCTTGTATTCCGAGTTTCGATTCTTGTGAGTAATGGTCACAGCCCCTATGCCTAGCTGTTTCATTACGAGAAGCCCTCAGTTAAAGCATGAAAGCATGAATTGGAAGAATTAGATCAAGTAAGGACAGGCTGTTATCAAGGGGGTTGTCGTTATCAATACAATAACAGAGCAGAAGAGAGTTTCCTAAGTGCCAATGAGATTCTATTCTCTTATAATAATAAATGAGAAAAGAAAGATACAGATATATATCAATACATATCAATACAAGTAGAATAAGAAAAGAGTAGTGAAAAGAATACCGGAAGTCGGGCTCAAAAGCAACGAGGAAGGCTTGGTTTACTGTTAGTTAATCCTGATTAGTATTAGTCCGATTCTAATGTTGTAGATGGGTTCTTTGGTTACCGCTTATAGGTAGTATAGTGTTTCGATCTATTGTAGTACCAGTGGAATTCCCATAGGTAGTCGTCAGTCTTATTAGCGTTGGTCTCATTCCAAGTTTGTAGTCAAAAGGATGAGAAGTCGGCTGTTTCGTTCCGTATCTCTCTTGTCGGATTCCGACTTCTTTTTTGTAGCATTGGTAGCACTAGTTCCATTGCCGGTTTTGAGTTGAGGTATCATGCGCCCGGGTTCTATTCCATCAGCCCAGGGCCCAATTCTGTGGATTGGTGACTGAATTCTCTTAAGTAAATGAAGGTCAGGTCGAACCAACAATTGATGCTTGAACTGTAACCTTGGAATTCCGCTCAGTAGCAACAGGCTGAAACCGGGCAGTATAAGACTAGAACTACTAACTAAAAGAAGAAAAACAGTACTATCAGAAGTAAGACTAAGAATTTCACTAACACATCACTTCCTTTGTTTGATGGCAAATAGATCATGTCATAGACCCAATCGATCCTCTAGTTCATTTTCTTACTATACTATTGAAGTAGTAGAATCAAAGACAGTAGTGCCGAAGCTCAAAAGCAAGGGTGGGTTCTATTAGCTGAGGAATAAAGGTAAGGAGGAGCAGACTAAGGGGCCGTATCCAAAATCCCCTGTGTGTCTGTCAGTGATAGAGAATGAAAAGCACTAGGTTTAGTTTCCAAGTCCTGAGATATAGGCTCAAGCTAGCAGTCTCAGTCCTAGTAGTTTATAAGTTGTTCTCTGCTTTATCATTTCAAGCCTTATTGGCAGTGGTCGGATTCCTGTTAGCCGGTATTTGATTTGAGGTGAAAAGTCAGCGAATACAGGATGCAAGTAAAGAGTAAAGCCCTAGAAGCTGTAGAACAAGTATTGGAAGTCCGCAGTGAAATCAGAAAAGTCAGCTGCAACTGGCTCGTAGGTTGTAGTTGGTTTCCTTATTTCCATTTAAAGTACTCGAGGGGACTGTTGTATTCCCCGTTTGAGCTATAGTATTGTTGACATTAATCTCAGGTTGGAAGCAAGTAGAGTCCAACTTATAAGTAGTAGATCCAGCCTTTTGAGTAGCAGTTATATTCTTGTTAGCAGCGATTTCATTATGAGAAGCACTAGGTGAATTCTCCTTGTGGGGGCAGTTTCCGCCTTGGTATCGGTGGTTTTCTTCTGTGATTTACTACTTTCAGTCTGAGTCCGACCGGTTGGTTTGATTCTTTGATTTACCGGTTTCAGTCTCATTGGTAAGGTAGTAATTCTGTAGTTTCCCCTTGTTAGCGGCAGCTCGAGCCTTTGCTTTTGTTGGCTTTCCCGTTCCCCGTTCAGATCTTCTCCGTAGTGGTTCTATTCTTTTAGTTAGTGGATCATACCCCTCGTTTAAGAATGCGATACAGTAGTTAAGGCATGAAGCAAAGCAAGGAGCTAAAGAACTTAGAGAAGAGGCAACAAGGCTGTGAAGCTAACGACTGAACCTAGCAAGCAATACCTTAAGGCGGGATCAAAAGAGTGATAGAGGGGAGTTTCCGATTGAGAGGCAGGCACTTTAAGGCAGGAATGGCAGTTTTATACACGCCTCTAATAAACTAAGCTACATCATAGGGATTTGAGGATCAAGTCAGGGAATGAGCCAAGCAAGTATTTGTCTAGGAGCTCGACAGCCAGAAGGCGAACGCGCCCAGGAGGATAAGAATTTCGGTAAGGAGCCTAAGAGTGAAAGGCATGAGTGAGGGAATGGTAGCAAGGGGAAGTAACTCCCAGGCGGGTATCCGTTTTCAAGTCCTTAGTTTGTGGGGCTAAGGTAAGTAAAGCAAGGATCCGACTCAGTAGTAACAAACAACCTTCTAGGAAGGAGAGAGAGACTCTAACTTATAGGCGGGGATGCGCCAAGTCGCTACTAGCATCAAAGCCAGGACAGTAAGACCTATAGCGAGGAAGGTCCGCTTTTAGGTCAGTAGTTCAAGTCAAACCATCAATACAGAATTCAAGGTGGGGAAGGACATCCTTCCAAGCCGTAGTGCAAACCTTAGTACCGAGTTTCCGTATTGTTAGCAGTGGAATAAGCCCGATAAGGGAATAGCAGACCTGTAGTTGGTAGTAAAAGGATGGTAGTCAGAGTGCAAAAGGGGAGAGGCAGGCTTGTAGTTGAGCTAAGGAATAAGAGTAAGGAGAGGAAGCCTTGGAGAACAAGAAAGACAGACTGATTCTAAGGAGTGGAAAGCCTAACCTTTCGGGCAAGGTGCGAGGAAGTCGTCTCAGAATGGCGTTCCTCGGTGGTAAGGCTTAGGTTAAGTAGAAGGTAGACTAGTCGTTGGGGTTGGTCCAGAAGTGGTTTTTGGATTCCCGCTTTCTAGATGAAGTACAGAAGCACCTTTTCTATATCCCAGTTCCATTCTTATTAGTAGTAGTGTTATTCTTTATTGCCTGTCCGGGTATCAATCAAGTCAAGTATCAAGTCAATCTGCTGCTACTATAATAAATGGTCAGGGAAAGTTCCATTCTTATTAGTAGTAGTGTTATTCTTTATTGCCTGTCCGGGTATCAATCAAGTCAAGTATCAAGTCAATCTGCTGCTACTATAATAAATGGTCAGGGAAAGTTCCATTCTTATTAGTAGTAGTGTTATTCTTTATTGCCTGTCCGGGTATCAATCAAGTCAAGTATCAAGTCAATCTGCTGCTACTATAATAAATGGTCAGGGAAAGTTCCATTCTTATTAGTAGTAGTGTTATTCTTTATTGCCTGTCCGGGTATCAATCAAGTCAAGTATCAAGTCAATCTGCTGCTACTATAATAAATGGTCAGGGAAAGTTCCATTCTTATTAGTAGTAGTGTTATTCTTTATTGCCTGTCCGGGTATCAATCAAGTCAAGTATCAAGTCAATCTGCTGCTACTATAATAAATGGTCAGGGAAAGTTCCATTCTTATTAGTAGTAGTGTTATTCTTTATTGCCTGTCCGGGTATCAATCAAGTCAAGTATCAAGTCAATCTGCTGCTACTATAATAAATGGTCAGGGAAAGTTCCATTCTTATTAGTAGTAGTGTTATTCTTTATTGCCTGTCCGGGTATCAATCAAGTCAAGTATCAAGTCAATCTGCTGCTACTATAATAAATGGTCAGGGAAAGTTCCATTCTTATTAGTAGTAGTTATATTCTTGTTAGCAGCGATTTCATTATGAGAAGCACTAGGTGAATTCTCCTTGTGGGGGCAGTTTCCGCCTTGGTATCGGTGGTTTTCTTCTGTGATTTACTACTTTCAGTCTGAGTCCGACCGGTTGGTTTGATTCTTTGATTTACCGGTTTCAGTCTCATTGGTAAGGTAGTAATTCTGTAGTTTCCCCTTGTTAGCGGCAGCTCGAGCCTTTGCTTTTGTTGGCTTTCCCGTTCCCCGTTCAGATCTTCTCCGTAGTGGTTCTATTCTTTTAGTTAGTGGATCATACCCCTCGTTTAAGAATGCGATACAGTAGTTAAGGCATGAAAGCAAGGAGCTAAAGAACTTAGAGAAGAGGCAACAAGGCTGTGAAGCTAACGACTGAACCTAGCAAGCAATACCTTAAGGCGGGATCAAAAGAGTGATAGAGGGGAGTTTCCGATTGAGAGGCAGGCACTTTAAGGCAGGAATGGCAGTTTTATACACGCCTCTAATAAACTAAGCTACATCATAGGGATTTGAGGATCAAGTCAGGGAATGAGCCAAGCAAGTATTTGTCTAGGAGCTCGACAGCCAGAAGGCGAACGCGCCCAGGAGGATAAGAATTTCGGTAAGGAGCCTAAGAGTGAAAGGCATGAGTGAGGGAATGGTAGCAAGGGGAAGTAACTCCCAGGCGGGTATCCGTTTTCAAGTCCTTAGTTTGTGGGGCTAAGGTAAGTAAAGCAAGGATCCGACTCAGTAGTAACAAACAACCTTCTAGGAAGGAGAGAGAGACTCTAACTTATAGGCGGGGATGCGCCAAGTCGCTACTAGCATCAAAGCCAGGACAGTAAGACCTATAGCGAGGAAGGTCCGCTTTTAGGTCAGTAGTTCAAGTCAAACCATCAATACAGAATTCAAGGTGGGGAAGGACATCCTTCCAAGCCGTAGTGCAAACCTTAGTACCGAGTTTCCGTATTGTTAGCAGTGGAATAAGCCCGATAAGGGAATAGCAGACCTGTAGTTGGTAGTAAAAGGATGGTAGTCAGAGTGCAAAAGGGGAGAGGCAGGCTTGTAGTTGAGCTAAGGAATAAGAGTAAGGAGAGGAAGCCTTGGAGAACAAGAAAGACAGACTGATTCTAAGGAGTGGAAGCCTAACCTTTCGGGCAAGGTGCGAGGAAGTCGTCTCAGAATGGCGTTCCTCGGTGGTAAGGCTTAGGTTAAGTAGAAGGTAGACTAGTCGTTGGGGTTGGTCCAGAAGTGGTTTTTGGATTCCCGCTTTCTAGATGAAGTCTTGGAAACATTAGTTACAGCCTGATAGTCTCAGGTTGCTTCCCAGTGGAGAGTGAATTTATTGTTAGCGGTGGGTTCAATCCCAAGTGAGTTGTTGGGGAGTGAAAGACAGGAAAGGCGGCCTTGGCTACAGTAAAGTAAGCCTGAGATGTAGTCAAGTAAGCCCGAGAGCCAGTAGAGCAGGGTTTGGTTAACCTCATATTGCATTAAGCCTTCTAGTAATTAGAGCAATCCTATTTCGAGTAGAAAGGTGCTAATTGCTTTGTTTGATTCCTTCTGGTATTGTTTTGATTCTTGTAGTTAGCAGTGGTAGACTCAAAGCACAGAAAGTCCGGCCGGTAGCCAAAAGTAAGTAAAATACTTTGGGTGTGGGGGGCTCTAAGGGGGTTTTCAAACAAGTAAAGTCCGCCTAAAAGCAAGGTAGGACAGGCTTTTTCTCAGTATAAGAATAAAGGAAAGGGGAGCCATACTCTCAAAACAAGTGGATAAAGGCAGCTCTTGGGCATAGCCATTTTATAGTTAGACAATTCCGACTGCTCTACAGGGGCGTAAGAGTAAATACTCGAATGCTAGCAGGGAAAGCGAGACTCAAAGGCAAGGCAATAAGGCAAGGACATTGGAAACAACTGCGCAGCATAATAAGGCTTGGAATACCGGATTGAGTTCTGTTACTAATGAGTAAGACTTGGCCCTGTATGCAAGTAGTTCGTTTACATTGGAAGTATTGCCAGACTCACGGCGGCGGAAATACATAATGGAATAAGTAAGTAAAAGAATGGAGGTAAAGAGCGCGGGAATGCAAGGAACGATGCAAAGAATAAGGATCAAGTCATGTAAGCCTAATAGCCGGGAAAGGAATACCTATACCTACAAAAGAGATAGAAAATCAAGGTAAGCAATGCGAGGTTGAGAGCTAGGGGAGGCATACTCAAACCGGGCACAAAAAAGTGAGGATATCAATCAGTAGACACAGAATGAAAGCTAGGAAGGGTAGGCTTCATAGGTTGAATAAAGAGTTAGGTGTAAAAGCGGGAGAATCAGAGCTAGTAGTTTCAGTTGGAAAGCCCTGACCAATGCCGGTAGTTAAAGAAAGCTAGTATGAAGCAGGAGAACCAGAGACAGTAAGGGCGGGCTCACACCAAAAGCATAGGATCATTACATCGAGTTCCACTCTTATCGGTAGTAGTTCATGCTTATAAGTAGTAGTAGTTTGGTGACCAGAGGACAGGGAATACATATTTTTGATCTAGTGGTTGTTGACTTAATTGCTGTAGCGGCAGTACAGGAATACAGGATAGGAGAGTGCGCCTGTTTGCTAGCTGTTCCAGTTTCGTTAGCCCTAGTTACATTATGACTAGTAATAGTCTCAGTTTGCTTAGTAGAAGCTAAAGTCAAGCAAGTAAGGATCCATTTCCGCAGTCCTAGAATCAAAGACGGGGAATGCACTGCCTCAAAGCGAGGGAGGAGAGACCTAGGGACTGGAGTTTTCGTTTTACTTACATTATATGGATCTAGGTAACCAAACATAGTGAAGCTATCTTCAGTAGAGTGTTCCAGTTATGAAAGGGGAGTTATTGTCACTAAAGTCCGCAAGAGAGGAGAGGGCCTGTCCAAGTTAAGTTGTCAATAAATTCTTTCTTCAGCGCAAAAGTAAGCGGTAAGTTCTTCTTCCGTATCAAAGGCTCCATTCAAGTCAACGAGATCAGAAGCTTTATCTGCGAGATCCAGTATCAAGTGGAATTCAAGTTATAGTGTTGGCAAAAAGATCTGAAGCGTCAAGTTTTCGGGCGTAGCAGTTAAAGGGAGGAAAAGAATCGAAATTCGGAAAAGGAACAAGAACACCGCAACGATCAGGAGAATCCACTGTAGCTGTGTGAGGAATTTATTACTTATGGGATTTGGATTCAAAAGGTGATCTCGCGTTAGGAGTTCTGTAAATTAAGGTCAGAGTCTTCGTCGGCGCTAACCAGCAAGGAGCTTACCTTGGCTTGGCTTGGCTTGGCTACCCGCCTCAGGAGTCCTTATTCTCGTACTTAGCTACTCATCTTGACTTTACATAGAAAGCACTGGACACCATATATCCTTTGAAACAAACTAGGTATTACAAACCAATATAAGAAGAACAGAGTGGAAATTAGACAAGGCAAACAACACTAAGTGCGCTAACGGCAAGAGAGAAAGAAAATGATTGATTTGTTACACCAACTGGATCAGATAAAGCAGTTCTAAAGTCAGGGTTCAGAGAATCATATCTTACTGGCAAGTCAGCGCGTCGTGAATGAGTTGAATCCTTGTTTACCAGAGCTACAGCAGAGCCGAGAGAGGATGCTGTTAAGTATCAAGGTGTTGGCACAAGGGAAGGAACCAGATAGCTGTGAGGCTCAAATGCATGAGTTGGACAGTTTCTGAGTTGAGATGAAGGTTTTCCCATTAGTGGAGTGGGAGAGCAGCCCTACCGCCATGAACAGCGCAAAAGTAAGCGGTAAGTTCTTCTTCCGTATCAAAGGCTCCATTCAAGTCAACGAGATCAGAAGCTTTATCTGCGAGATCCAGTATCAAGTGGAATTCAAGTTATAGTGTTGGCAAAAAGATCTGAAGCGTCAAGTTTTCGGGCGTAGCAGTTAAAGGGAGGAAAAGAATCGAAATTCGGAAAAGGAACAAGAACACCGCAACGATCAGGAGAATCCACTGTAGCTGTGTGAGGAATTTATTACTTATGGGATTTGGATTCAAAAGGTGATCTCGCGTTAGGAGTTCTGTAAATTAAGGTCAGAGTCTTCGTCGGCGCTAACCAGCAAGGAGCTTACCTTGGCTTGGCTTGGCTTGGCTACCCGCCTCAGGAGTCCTTATTCTCGTACTTAGCTACTCATCTTGACTTTACATAGAAAGCACTGGACACCATATATCCTTTGAAACAACTAGGTATTACAAACCAATATAAGAAGAACAGAGTGGAAATTAGACAAGGCAACACAACACTAAGTGCGCTAACGGCAAGAGAGAAAGAAATGATTGATTTGTTACACCAACTGGATCAGATAAAGCAGTTCTAAAGTCAGGGTTCAGAGAATCATATCTTACTGGCAAGTCAGCGCGTCGTGAATGAGTTGAATCCTTGTTTACCAGAGCTACAGCAGAGCCGAGAGAGGATGCTGTTAAGTATCAAGGTGTTGGCACAAGGGAAGGAACCAGATAGCTGTGAGGCTCAAATGCATGAGTTGGACAGTTTCTGAGTTGAGATGAAGGTTTTCCCATTAGTGGAGTGGGAGAGCAGCCCTACCGCCATGAACAGCGCAAATGGGTCCACTTTCTTAGTTTACTGGGCAGTAATAAGTGATAGAGTTGGCTTTGTTGCGAGGTGTGGTCAAAAGAGTAGAGTTCCATAAGCAGCAAGATATTATGAAACTTCCTGTAGAGAGTCAAGATCGGGTGAGGAAGCAGAAGAATAAGTCTTGTGCCACGCCTAGCGATGATCGAAATATTGGGAACTCACAGTGCCCTCCTGTATTAAAGTATGAATTGAACTTCACTGTAGGAAATATGAGAATAAGATGGAGCTCCGTATGTGTATGATATGTGTATGAGAGATCTCTGTTACTACCCTAGTGCTCCACTTACCGCCAAGTCCTTTTAGGTTAATGAGTAAGTACTATCCCAGTATAGAATTGAACTACCGCGAACCTCACTCAGGTAAGAAGACACTCCTTCGCCATTCGGAGACAAAGAGCAAATGAATGAATAACAGAAAGTAGAGGTTGTCTCTATCTTATTCTTATAGGATAATAGTGAACAACTTAGTAGGCTGCAACTCGAACAGCAAGACAATCAGTTTCATCCGTGACACTTGTCTAGCCTAAACATTAGTTGTAGCTTGGCGTCTTTCTTTCTGAGCTGTAGCTGCTATCTTCTCTGTCCGGTAGTTCTGGTAGTAGCTCTCTGGGCTGGTGCAGTTGGAGTATGGATTATGCTGGCTGGGTTTTCCTATCTGGTGTTATCTTTGCAATTGTTTTACTAACAGCTGAGTGAGCAGCGAGTTAAGGATTTCGCCCTAAGGAAACGAACTTCACTGCACATTCATTCTCGTAAAGATCGCCCACCAAAAGAGAACTCGCTTATGTCCTTTCTATCGATACAGGTCTTCCACAACCTTTTCTATGTGGGTGATAAAGGGATATGTCCTTTCGGTCTTACTAGCTTCTCTTCTATAGTGGATATGTCCTTTCGGTCTTACTAGCTTATATAGTGCTATAAAGGGATGGATTCAGTTAGACCCATTTGAGCATTCGTCACACATCTGCGGGTAGTATCTACCTTCAAAGAAGAAAACACTCTAAAATCCACCAATCCATGTTGACCAAGGCAATGCTCATTATTTCTCGAGTAAAGTTCCTTATTCGTAGCGGGTAAATCTTTCGTTCGCAGACGATTCACTTCCTATTTTCCATTAGTTAAAAAGCGGGGTTTGGAGAAGATCTGCCAAAAACTAAACTAGGGGGCAACTACAGTCGTTGATGTGTGAGGAGCGATGTAAGCCAAGCCCGTTTGATTTTGGATTATTGTAAAATTGTAAGCGGCTTGGCAGCTGTCAAATAGGATACAGAAGAGAAGGTCCCATACTAAGAGAAAAACGGAAAGAAGTAAAGACTGTTGCCCGGCTGACAACCTGGCTTTGAATAGGAAGGAGATGAATAGAGTTATAACATAAGAAAGCCAAGCGCGGATAGAAAGTCCCGTATCGGTTATGAAATTGAGAGACCCAAGGCCTGGAGGCATAGTGACAATCTCCGCTTGAAAAGCACAGGCAAAGGCGCGTTTCATCCGCTTAAGCTAGAAGAAACATGGTAGTCGCCAGGAAGAGATGCGGACACAGACATATAGTTTGAGTAGAAATTCCCGGCATATGATTCGACGGCCAGCTGAAGAACGTAGATTGGATTCGAAAAAGCAAGCTGATTAGACTAAATGAAATAGGCTTGAAGCACCTTTCTAGAATAAGGCACTACCCTAGTCATTCAGCAACGGAATCCTTCTGTGTATCCGCGGGGATCCATCATTCATTCCTGCGGTCATATGTATTGGGTGGAATTATTACCTTAGAAAGAGGGTGGGGTAGATAGGGATTGTAGTAGCTTTCTACGCGCTTGCTGATAATAAGTGAAGTAAGTAAGCGCATACTCGCCTTACAGTGGTTTGCGCTTTCCACTCCATAAGCATTTCTTAAGGATTCCAATCGGTACATCTCATTCGACTCGGTAATTCCTTTGGCTGTCATTAATTAGAAATTCCAGAGCTGGAAGAAGCCCTTGACTAAATACTACCATATCCAACACCTTGAGTAAATACTCCTATAATCCAACACCTGGAGTCTCGCTCGAGCATATACGAACCTTGGATTGACTATCCCATAACTGAACTCGTAAACAAACTCCGATCCTCGCTAATCTAAGTGCTAAGAGCTTTTCTTTTCTTTCCCTCCGTTCCTTTGCTTGCCCTACTGTTTAGTCCGGGAGCACATCCTTAACGAAACTCCTTTCCAGCAGCAGCATAAGAAGAAGATTCGTTTCCCTGTCTCAGTCTTGGTCCAGCGGATTAGTACTCAGGCAAAGAGAAAGAAAGACGCCAATAAAAAGGATTCAGAAGCCCGCAAGAAAGGTAGGCAAGGAAGGATTATAACAGCTTAATGGCGCTGCTAAGAGCGAGGAAATGTGAGCCTATCAAAATAAAAGAGCACTGGTGATGATCTTTCAACAAAACAAACCGTTTGGGAGACGTCGAGGCCAATAACAATCAAAGGGGAATGAGGATGGTATATCCGCTTTTCGTAGCCCCTGAGCCAAGTAGTTGATGCGCTAAGATAGCTAGAGAATTAGGAGCAGGCGCAGCTCTCAGCTTAGGCAATATTTGGATGCGATGCGGTTGTAGCGAGCAACGAGAACAAAAGGTTCAATAAAGAGCTTTTCGCCCTAAGGGATGGATGATGCGGCGGTTGATATGCTACCTCGCGTATTGATGAAGCATTTAGTATTGAGGGATCCTCGGGGCAATGAAATGAAGAAACCCTTATTTCCTCCAATGTGAGTTAGGGGGGAGGGATAGCATAATGCTCAAATTATGTCTAGCCCTCGGATACGCTTGCCTCAGGTGTTGCCCCGATACTTTTGGAATGAAGAAGCTTGCCTGTGTAAGAAATAACGAATGGAACGGCCCGAGACACTTTTGGAATGAAGGAAATGAAGAAGCTGACTGTGTAATGGAAAGAACTATGGAACTCCCTAGCGGCTATTAGTTAAGGCATACTAGACCAAACTCCAGGGCTGTTATCAAAACGATTTCTTGGCAGATCAAGAAGACCACCTTTTATGCCTTCACTGCCTACGATAATGAATCTTCCCTATCTCCGTAAGGCTTATCATTACGAATTCCACCGCTAACGGTCCTACCGTCCTGCAACAACCAACGGAAATTCATGGAATGGGGAAGTTGCGATATGCTCATTGCGGATTCATAGCTCCGACGGCTCAACCAAGGTTTGTTTAGTCGATGTGAGTTAGGGCGAATTGTTGCATGAAAGGACATCTCCCTTCTGTCTTATTGGTGCGAACACCTATTCGGGGGTAACCCAAGAAATCAAGGGAACGGGTTTGAAAGCTCGACAGTAAGGATAGGGTTTGAAAGCTTTCGACAGTAAAGGATAGGGTTTGAAAGCTCGACAGTAAAGGATAGGGTTTGAAAGCTCGACAGTAAAGGATAGGGTTTGAAAGCTCGACAGTAAAGGATAGGGTTTGAAAGCTCGACAGTAAAGGATAGGGTTTGAAAGCAATGCCAAAACTGAGCCTTAGGCCAGTATATACACATCTATAATGATGACTCTGGGTAAGATGTCGCTGTTCTGGAACCATGGATTTAGCATCTTCTAAGATTCGGAAGTCGTCCTATTTGATCAGTGAGTCATAGGAGCCGTGGACTCATCAATAGATTGACAGCGGGTTTGGGACTGGACAGAGTATACGGTCTGATGCGTACGCGAAGTACCCGGTGTGTGGTTGATGGCCAAGGACATTGATTCTTTCCGGAAAAGTTATCACCAGCTAAATGGGAAGTAGAATGAAAAGATGTAGCGAACCTTACCATTGATAATGCCACGTTATTGTATCCTTCTTAGAAAAACCCCTATTTGGGCGAGGAGATAACTTAGCATTGGCCAATTCCCACGCTCTAGCCCTGCCTGCTTCGGAAAATTCCTTGCTGGCGAACTAGAAAGAAAGAGTATACTGGATAATATTACCTTTTCGGAGGCATAAGGCCGGTAAGTCGAGTGTGCGAAAAATATGGCCGTTCGTTGATAAAGTTGACATTGTTACTCCTAAGGAAGAGGGGCCCCCTCAAGCAAGGAAGGGTTTGAACAAGCTCGACAGTAAAGGATAGGGTTTGAAAGCTCGACAGTAAAGGATAGGGTTTGAAAGCTCGACAGTAAAGGATAGGGTTTGAAAGCTCGACAGTAAAGGATAGGGTTTGAAAGCTCGACAGTAAAGGATAGGGTTTGAAAGCTCGACAGTAAAGGATAGGGTTTGAAAGCTCGACAGTAAAGGATAGGGTTTGAAAGCAATGCCAAAACTGAGCCTTAGGCCAGTATATACACATCTATAATGATGACTCTGGGTAAGATGTCGCTGTTCTGGAACCATGGATTTAGCATCTTCTAAGATTCGGAAGTCGTCCTATTTGATCAGTGAGTCATAGGAGCCGTGGACTCATCAATAGATTGACAGCGGGTTTGGGACTGGACAGAGTATACGGTCTGATGCGTACGCGAAGTACCCGGTGTGTGGTTGATGGCCAAGGACATTGATTCTTTCCGGAAAAGTTATCACCAGCTAAATGGGAAGTAGAATGAAAAGATGTAGCGAACCTTACCATTGATAATGCCACGTTATTGTATCCTTCTTAGAAAAACCCCTATTTGGGCGAGGAGATAACTTAGCATTGGCCAATTCCCACGCTCTAGCCCTGCCTGCTTCGGAAAATTCCTTGCTGGCGAACTAGAAAGAAAGAGTATACTGGATAATATTACCTTTTCGGAGGCATAAGGCCGGTAAGTCGAGTGTGCGAAAAATATGGCCGTTCGTTGATAAAGTTGACATTGTTACTCCTAAGGAAGAGGGGCCCCCTCAAGCAAGAGAATAGTGTTTTCTCTTCCTGTAAGAGCTGTTGGAGGACTCGCTAGTGAATCAGCTGTTAGGGGAATATCTGAAACCCGGCAATCGTAGCAAAAAGTGCCTGGGGCAGGAAGGGTATAACAATCAGTAAGGAGCTTTTCCATGCTAAGGCCTCTCCTACTAAGCTTGCGGACGATTTGTAGCAGCTAGAGAGATTCCAAAGACCGGTAATTCCGCATCGAAAAGGGAATTGAGTGAGGCTGTCCTGGCCCTATTCAAGTTATCTAAATAGGCAAGACACGCGACGCCCCAATGTTACAGAGGTCAATCAGCCGGGAGGCTTCCTTACTTGACTGAAAGCTTATGACGCGTACTTTGACTTAACAGCTCAACAATCTCCTATTCTTCATCAATCAGAGGCGTAAAGACGATTCTTTTGAAGAAAGACTGACAGAAGACTAACCTTACCGTGCGGACTGAAACAAGGCCGGCCAACCCTCATTCTCCTATGGGTTGGATGAAAAGGGAGGGATTCAAACCTTTAAGCAGAAGGAATCGTCCCCAATGATGATACTGACTTTAGGGAATTAGGAGCTTTGGAACGGATTCCAATCGTATTCATTACAGAAGATCGATATGGTTCACCAACGGACTCCTTATTGATCGGATTCCAGAGATTACCTTTCCATAGACCAGACTTATTGTTCGAAAAACACCTCATTCCATCCATTAAGTAGACAATAATCCAATCTTGGATTTCGGCTATCAAACTCATTTGCTGACTTAGCTTGCTGGCTAGATTGTGACATGTAAATACTAAGCCGGACTGCAACAGGTTCACGTCAATCCCGGAACGAGAATGGCTCTGACTCAAATGAGAGAGTATTAGCCTTATTCACTCAATAGGGCAAGCAAAGGAATACAACTGATGTGCGACAGCAGCTGCAAAGAAATACACTTTTGACTTCAGAATGTGCGACAGTGAGGTTGGTTCGACATCAACAGCTTAAAAAAGACATGTGCGAAAGCTTATATGCGATAGCTGTCTCAGTATCCGTGTGGCTCATCATCCGAAAAGACCTGCGTTGTTTCACCGGTCCACTAGTAACTCAGTAGTGCCAAAACCCTTCCCCTCAATCAAAAGTGAGCATTTCCATTGCATATGTTGACAGAGGGCGGCGAGCTATGTTTGGAACGGAACCCTACCCTATACAAGGGCTTTTTCCCCAACACCTATTGCAGAATCCAGTCATATTCCATAAAGCAGAATAAAGCATCTTTCTTATAGTATCAAATAAAGCATCTTTCTTATAGTCATATTCAAAAGCACTTTCTTTCACTCGCTTTGACTCAAATCAAAGGAAAATTAAAGCGATTCTTCAATAAAGCGTTCCTTACCTGGCAGCAACAAGACAAAGCATTTTGATTACACTGGCTGATACAGGTGTGACAGCAGAAATCAGAATAGTTGGTTTGATGTCGCAGATCGCGGAGGTATATATAGCCTAACCAGAAAACGAGAAAGGGAACCACCCATTGACTGGCAAAAGTAGTGAGAAAACCCCAATTGATTTTGCAAAGAATGAACTGAGCAAGCACGTAAGACTTGCCTTTATACTTTAGTTGAGTTTTGAATGCCATATTCTTATCACAGCAATCGCGTCATCATTCTCGCCTGTTATTGTCGGGTTTGGCTAGCCCATTTCCTTTCATTATAAACTGGCTAGCCCATTTCCTTTCATTAGAAACAAGAGTTGTTAGTTTGTGCTATAACAGGGCTTTTGGATTAGGAAAACACACCTATGAAAAGTGCACCGCCCATGCTTCAGAAGTGGGATTTGGAACTACTATACTACAAACTCAAACCTTTGCTCTAGCCCTTATTGTTAGAAGCGCCCTTCCGTCTGCCTCTTTCGATGTCTTCGCTATCGAGTTTTTAAGGTCATCCTTTCCAGCTGTACAACACATTGTTTAGTTAAGAGAAAGCTAAGAAGTATATGAAATCGAAGCACATTGGAATATCATATAGAATGTGTGTGGCGAGTGCAACTTCTTCCTATTGCAGCGCAAATGCGGAATAGCGGATTGCCTCTATCTTCCCTTCCACACTCCTCTCCTTTCCGTCGAGCATCTTCCAACCTCGGGCTCTTTCAATTGGCCTTGTCTCGCTTAACTCGTCGAGTAGTTATTATCCCGGAATGATGATATGTTCGAGTTCTCAAACTCTCCCTGTAGTTGGATTAGCTCCTAGCCCCTGCTTCGATCATTGGTGATATTCTCGTATAATAAGAATAGAATAGATCACGACTTTAGGACCTTTTTCCATCATAAAAGAAGGTAGAATAGAAAGGGCCAGAAGTAATACTTTAGAGTAGAAAGAGTCGTCTTCTAAATATAAAGAGGAGAAAGAGTCGTCTAATAGGTACGTCTTCTAAATAGATAAAGAGTAGAAAGAGTCGTCTTCTAAATATACTCTTTTGATTTCTGCCGGGAGTGAAAAACACAAAGCTCAAGCTAAGATTAATAAACTTGAAACGAATCTCAAATCTCATGCCCACGCCACCTACGTCCTTTTTCTGAGGCTCAAATGCATTTCTACAGTGGTAAGGGATCCTCAATGAGTAAGTAGAGGAGGAAGCATATAGGTTACAACATTCTATAAGTGGTGTGCTGCAATAGAGACGAAAGCCGGACTTGCGATAAGGGGCGTCTATAAACTGCCCTAAATGTACTCCTACACAGAGAGAGGCCTCCTTCATACAAAAGTCCAAAGCATCAGCTCTCTTTTCCTGCGCCCTAGGAGCTTCTCCCCACTTTTCAATTGAATCAACATCAATCAATACGTCCCCTGAAAAGAACGGATTCGTGGTTTCCCCCATGATTCTTGCCCGAAGTAATCCTCCGAATTCATATAAAAACTTCCAGGCTGGCGAACAACTAAAAGAAGGAAAGCATTGAATGGCTCGCCGGAGTACATTCCTATTCCATTGTTCCTGAGCTTGCTAAAGGGGGAATTCCGGTTCAAAAAAGGAAATCGTGGCGCACTACTGATACCTAGGCTTTTATTTCTGAATTTCCAGGTTGCCTACCTATTCTATGGAAAAACCAGTGGAACTGCCGTCTTAGCTTTCAGGGACATTTCATCAATCCGTCGTGTTGCCTTGCCCCACTTACTCTATCAATAGTTCGCTCAGACTCAGACAGTCGATAGAGTTCTTACAGGCAGGCTCACTTAGCTTAGCAAGACAACGAAATTGATACTTCACAAACAAACCCATTCAGAATTCTATGTCAATAATAACCATTTGACATTCGATTCCAATTGAGTTGAGTACGACCATGCCACCCTAGGTACTTTACCGGATCAAGATAATAAATTGCCGCCTATAAAAAGCATTAGTCGAAGCCGAGGAGTCCTAGTCCCGAAACTCGCTTGCCCTCTACATTGAGACCAGGTAATACAGACAGACTCGTGAAGTTTGCCCTTCCACCTTTGCAAGATTGAGCCCAAAGTCAACCTATAGACCAAAGTCAACCTATAGATATAATCTGATTTGAAGAGAGAGGAATTGACACTGACACTACAATACAAGGGTGAAGAGAGAGGAATTGACACTTACACTACAATACAAGGGTGGATGCGATATCCTACCTACCGATAAGCATTCCATCTACATTCAAACAAAAGCGCTTATGTCTGCCCAGAGTAAACCCCAAAAGAAGGAAATTAGGGAGATCTCTTTGAAGTTAAGAAGAACTCCTCTTACACCCTATGAAAGGTTGTTTTCACTTCGCTTACCTCGAAAGACAGAAAGAGTGGGGGTGCTCGTCCTCCTATAAGGAGCGCGCCTCTACTTCAGCAAGTCGAAAAACACGGCAGGGCGTGCGATTTACTTAGTGTTCCGTTTCATAGGGATGGAGCCCCTAATCTATACTGGATTCTAATTGGAACTCCCTAGATTCTCTATTCTTGCTTCCCCATTTGACTATAAAGAGACTACTCGGATAGATAGTTAGCTCTTGCTTCTCCTTTCTTTTGTCTAGGATTTGGAAGACTCATAAAATCCTGGGTAGCCGGCTAAGAACATGGTATAGCTTGGATTTCGGGTGGATGCCTATCCAATATGATTCGCTCTCTCGATTTTGTAGAAGGTAGAAGAACTCCTCTTACACCCTATGAAAGGTTGTTTTCACTTCGCTTACCTCGAAAGACAGAAAGAGTGGGGGTGCTCGTCCTCCTATAAGGAGCGCGCCTCTACTTCAGCAAGTCGAAAAACACGGCAGGGCGTGCGATTTACTTAGTGTTCCGTTTCATAGGGATGGAGCCCCTAATCTATACTGGATTCTAATTGGAACTCCCTAGATTCTCTATTCTTGCTTCCCCATTTGACTATAAAGAGACTACTCGGATAGATAGTTAGCTCTTGCTTCTCCTTTCTTTTGTCTAGGATTTGGAAGAGAGAGGAATTGACACTTACACTACAATACAAGGGTGAAGAGAGAGGAATTGACACTGACACTACAATACAAGGGTGAAGAGAGAGGAATTGACACTTACACTACAATACAAGGGTGAAGAGAGAGGAATTGACACTTACACTACAATACAAGGGTGAAGAGAGAGGAATTGACACTTACACTACAATACAAGGGTGAAGAGAGAGGAATTGACACTTACACTACAATACAAGGGTGGATGCGATATCCTACCTACCGATAAGCATTCCATCTACATTCAAACAAAAGCGCTTATGTCTGCCCAGAGTAAACCCCAAAAGAAGGAAATTAGGGAGATCTCTTTGAAGTTAAGAAGAACTCCTCTTACACCCTATGAAAGGTTGTTTTCACTTCGCTTACCTCGAAAGACAGAAAGAGTGGGGGTGCTCGTCCTCCTATAAGGAGCGCGCCTCTACTTCAGCAAGTCGAAAAACACGGCAGGGCGTGCGATTTACTTAGTGTTCCGTTTCATAGGGATGGAGCCCCTAATCTATACTGGATTCTAATTGGAACTCCCTAGATTCTCTATTCTTGCTTCCCCATTTGACTATAAAGAGACTACTCGGATAGATAGTTAGCTCTTGCTTCTCCTTTCTTTTGTCTAGGATTTGGAAGACTCATAAAATCCTGGGTAGCCGGCTAAGAACATGGTATAGCTTGGATTTCGGGTGGATGCCTATCCAATATGATTTCGCTCTCTCGATTTTTGTAGAAGGTAGAAGATGCTTGACAGAGTGGGGGCTTGGACTCCAAATGGAGTAAGAGACCAAGATCACACAGTACATTTTCTTTGACAAAGACTAGACCCATGAAAGCGCATAGGAAGAGAGCCTCCTCTGCCACCTTTTGATGATTCATCATAAGAATAAGAAGATTGACAAGGGAAATAAGACTGCTGGCCTCAAAAACATACTACGAGTTGAGAATGCTGGAAGAAGTTGCTACCGCCATGAACACTTGACTTGGTTAAGCCCCCTCTCTCTCCTCTAAAGAATATCCGCTCAATTACTGCCCCCTCTCTCTCCTCTAAAGAATATCCGCTCAATTACTGCCCTATCTCTCTCACTTCGATCTCCCTTTGGTCACCAACCTTTCAAAAGTCAGCTCCTTCACGACCGTCCCTACCGAAACCAGTAGTACAACTTTCTAGGATCGAGGGGCTCCCCCAAAGAGAATAGCCCCATAAGTCTTACAAAAGTTCGCGTGAAGTGCAATGCAAATATACTTAATAAGAAATAGATAACTCAGATTAAAGTGGCTCTCATTACCATAGAAAGAGAATACTACTATATAATATATGCTGCCAGTAGTCACTGAACTGACAAGTCTACTAGTTGTAAGGCTCCACATGAATCAAATCACCTCAAAGTAAAGCAACACCAACCAAAGGCAGTTTCCTTGGCAAGTTTCTTCTTACAGTGAATAGTTAACTACTCTCTGGTTTTCTGTATGTGATCAGGAATTGTGGCTTCCAGACTCCGGGCCGGGTGGAATAGACCCCATTGCCGACTTGACCAAGATGCGAAGGGGTGCTGTGCTCTTCAATCCGAACATTCTCTTGTTTCCTTTTTCTTAGAGTAATGCCCTCCTTAGACAGACCCGTAATTCCATCAAAGCACCTTCGACCTTTCTTTGTTAAAGAAAAAGGAAATCGTGGCGCACTACTGATACCTAGGCTTTTATTTCTGAATTTCCAGGTTGCCTACCTATTCTATGGAAAAACCAGTGGAACTGCCGTCTTAGCTTTCAGGGACATTTCATCAATCCGTCGTGTTGCCTTGCCCCACTTACTCTATCAATAGTTCGCTCAGACTCAGACAGTCGATAGAGTTCTTACAGGCAGGCTCACTTAGCTTAGCAAGACAACGAAATTGATACTTCACAAACAAACCCATTCAGAATTCTATGTCAATAATAACCATTTGACATTCGATTCCAATTGAGTTGAGTACGACCATGCCACCCTAGGTACTTTACCGGATCAAGATAATAAATTGCCGCCTATAAAAGCATTAGTCGAAGCCGAGGAGTCCTAGTCCCGAAACTCGCTTGCCCTCTACATTGAGACCAGGTAATACAGACAGACTCGTGAAGTTTGCCCTTCCACCTTTGCAAGATTGAGCCCCAAGTCAACCTATAGACCCAAAGTCAACCTTAGATATAATCTGATTTGAAGAGAGAGGAATGACACTGACACTACAATACAGGGTGAAGAGAGAGGAATTGACACTTACACTACAATACAAGGGGGATGCGATATCCTACCTACCGATAAGCTTCCATCTACATTCAAACAAAAGCGCTTATGTCTGCCAGAGTAAACCCCAAAAGAAGGAATTAGGGAGATCTCTTTGAAGTTAGAAGAACTCCTCTTACACCCTATGAAAGGTTGTTTTCACTTCGCTTACCTCGAAAGACAGAAAGAGTGGGGGTGCTCGTCCTCCTATAAGGAGCGCGCCTCTACTTCAGCAAGTCGAAAAACACGGCAGGGCGTGCGATTTACTTAGTGTTCCGTTTCATAGGGATGGAGCCCCTAATCTATACTGGATTCTAATTGGAACTCCCTAGATTCTCTATTCTTGCTTCCCCATTTGACTATAAAGAGACTACTCGGATAGATAGTTAGCTCTTGCTTCTCCTTTCTTTTGTCTAGGATTTGGAAGACTCATAAATCCTGGGTAGCGGCTAAGAACATGGTATAGCTTGGATTTCGGGTGGATGCCTATCCAATATGATTTCGCTCTCTCGATTTTTGTAGAAGGTAGAAGATGCTTGACAGAGTGGGGGCTTGGACTCCAAATGGAGTAAGAGACCAAGATCACACAGTACATTTTCTTTGACAAAGACTAGACCCATGAAAGCGCATAGGAAGAGAGCCTCCTCTGCCACCTTTTGATGATTCATCATAAGAATAAGAAGATTGACAAGGGAATAAGACTGCTGGCCTCAAAAACATACTACGAGTTGAGAATGCTGGAAGAAGTTGCTACCGCCATGAACACTTGACTTGGTTAAGCCCCCTCTCTCTCCTCTAAAGAATATCCGCTCAATTACTGCCCCCTCTCTCTCCTCTAAAGAATATCCGCTCAATTACTGCCCTATCTCTCTCACTTCGATCTCCCTTTGGTCACCAACCTTTCAAAAGTCAGCTCCTTCACGACGTCCCTACCGAAACCAGTAGTACAACTTTCTAGGATCGAGGGGCTCCCCCAAAGAGAATAGCCCATAAGTCTTACAAAAGTTCGCGTGAAGTGCAATGCAAATATACTTAATAAAGAAATAGATAACTCAGATTAAAGTGGCTCTCATTACCATAGAAAGAGAATACTACTATATAATATATGCTGCCAGTAGTTCACTGAACTGACAAGTCTACTAGTTGTAAGGCTCCACATGAATCAAATCACCTCAAAGTAAAGCAACACCAACCAAAGGCAGTTTCCTTGGCAAGTTTCTTCTTACAGTGAATAGTTAACTACTCTCTGGTTTTCTGTATGTGATCAGGAATTGTGGCTTCCAGACTCCGGGCCGGGTGGAATAGACCCCATTGCCGACTTGACCAAGATGCGAAGGGGTGCTGTGCTCTTCAATCCGAACATTCTCTTGTTTCCTTTTTCTTAGAGTAATGCCCTCCTTAGACAGACCCGTAATTCCATCAAAGCACCTTCGACCTTTCTTTGTTAAAGAAAAAGAAAGCGGGTTGTTATAGATCCATAGCACTATAGGCACGCACCCTGATTTTAAGTAGTTACAGTAGTCTGCCTATAGTCTCATTCATTGACGTAGATACCGAGATCACACTCTCGTTGATACCTGCTTCTAGTCTAGTGCGACAGAGAATGCAATACAATACCTACGGGGGAGCCCCTGCCTCTTCTGATCAAAATTGGGATTCCATTAATGGATTTACGGAAAGTCTTCCCGGAGATTTCTTATTATTTCCAGTAGACATCCTACATTCGAAATAGGATAATCCGCTTTGAAGAAAGGATCGATCACTGCTTAGGTAGCCTTTTAAAAGATGTAAGGAAAAGATGATAACGCTATCCCATACTCTTGAGCGGGTTTATCAGCTCACAAATAAGCCACTGTCCTTTGGTTACTCTCCACGTCAAGCAGGAGCTGTCACTTTGTTTGTGTTGCTAGGCAGGCGCTTTTACTGTGTTTTACTGAAATGAAACGACTTTCTTTGTTTGAGCTACAGCGGCACTGACACTGAATTAATGCATTGATTGTACCACTACTCGTTGAAGCAAAGCCGACTCGCTAACGCCTAAAACAGGAACTCAAACAAACGCCGCCAGACTTATATGTCAACGGATTCTTATTGACCTTAAAAACCAACCTGGATTATGGCCTTCTCAGGGTCCTGAATACGAGTGTAGTTCGCCGGGGTGCTCTAAAGCTTACTTCTTCGGGCAATCGACTAAGATCTTGGTTTCAATCCTCTTCTAGCTCATTCAGACCTCCATTCCAGCACTCTAATATCTCCATTCCAGCACTCTAATATTCTCTTCTAGACTCCATTCCAGCACTCTAATATTCTCTTCTAGACTCCATTCCAGCACTCTAATATTCTCTTCTAGACTCCATTCCAGCACTCTAATATTCTCTTCTAGACTCCATTCCAGCACTCTAATATTCTCTTCTAGACTCCATTCCAGCACTCTAATATTCTCTTCTAGACTCCATTCCAGCACTCTAATATTCTCTTCTAGACTCCATTCCAGCACTCTAATATTCTCTTCTAGACTCCATTCCAGCACTCTAATATTCTCTTCTAGACTCCATTCCAGCACTCTAATATTCTCTTCTAGACTCCATTCCAGCACTCTAATATTCTCTTCTAGACTCCATTCCAGCACTCTAATATTCTCTTCTAGACTCCATTCCAGCACTCTAATATTCTCTTCTAGACTCCATTCCAGCACTCTAATATTCTCTTCTAGACTCCATTCCAGCACTCTAATATTCTCTTCTAGACTCCATTCCAGCACTCTAATATTCTCTTCTAGACTCCATTCCAGCACTCTAATATTCTCTTCTAGACTCCATTGCCGACTTGACCAAGATGCGAAGGGGTGCTGTGCTCTTCAATCCGAACATTCTCTTGTTTCCTTTTTCTTAGAGTAATGCCCTCCTTAGACAGACCCGTAATTCCATCAAAGCACCTTCGACCTTTCTTTGTTAAAGAAAAAGAAAGCGGGTTGTTATAGATCCATAGCACTATAGGCACGCACCCTGATTTTAAGTAGTTACAGTAGTCTGCCTATAGTCTCATTCATTGACGTAGATACCGAGATCACACTCTCGTTGATACCTGCTTCTAGTCTAGTGCGACAGAGAATGCAATACAATACCTACGGGGGAGCCCCTGCCTCTTCTGATCAAAATTGGGATTCCATTAATGGATTTACGGAAAGTCTTCCCGGAGATTTCTTATTATTTCCAGTAGACATCCTACATTCGAAATAGGATAATCCGCTTTGAAGAAAGGATCGATCACTGCTTAGGTAGCCTTTTAAAAGATGTAAGGAAAAGATGATAACGCTATCCCATACTCTTGAGCGGGTTTATCAGCTCACAAATAAGCCACTGTCCTTTGGTTACTCTCCACGTCAAGCAGGAGCTGTCACTTTGTTTGTGTTGCTAGGCAGGCGCTTTTACTGTGTTTTACTGAAATGAAACGACTTTCTTTGTTTGAGCTACAGCGGCACTGACACTGAATTAATGCATTGATTGTACCACTACTCGTTGAAGCAAAGCCGACTCGCTAACGCCTAAAACAGGAACTCAAACAAACGCCGCCAGACTTATATGTCAACGGATTCTTATTGACCTTAAAAACCAACCTGGATTATGGCCTTCTCAGGGTCCTGAATACGAGTGTAGTTCGCCGGGGTGCTCTAAAGCTTACTTCTTCGGGCAATCGACTAAGATCTTTGGTTTCAATCCTCTCTTCTAGACTCCATTCCAGCACTCTAATATTCTCTTCTAGACTAACTTCCTTCCACGCTCCACTCTCAATCCGGTTAATGACTTTCCATCCTACTTTCACGCCTTGGCTTAACCGAGAAAGAAGCTCATTCCTCAGCGCGGTTTCGACTCGAATTGCCAGTTCTCAAGTAATCCGTGAAGTCGACTCGAATAGACGACACTTTACTTATAACATGTGCAAGAGATATCAATGTCATTCTTAACTTCCACTGAAAGGTAAGGGAACAATACTTTCTTTCTTAACCGATAACAGAGGAATGTATAAAGCAGAAACTCTGTCAGCCCGATCCTTAGCCGGTTAATTCTCTCATCGACAATACAAGAAAACAGAACTTTATACTGTGTAGATTCCTTTAGCGCTTACTTGAGCCTTAACCGAGATACAGCATAATCTTCTTGGCTTCTTCTCAACAGCATTTCTATAGATGGGATTCCAGTAAAACTCAACGAGCTTCTTTCTACGCTTTCCACTTTCCACCGCACTTAGTGCGTAAAACGTTTGTTAGTTCGGGGTGCGTGCTTGTCCTGTCCGTCCTTAAGCTTCTCTTTTCCGAGTAGTGCGGCGTAGTTCCGGGTAGTCGTCCAAAGAATTCATGGAATCTTTAGAGCGCAGACATAGAAGATTTCGTTTCCGTATTGCTGCGCCGGTCCCCAATCAGAGTTCCGTCCTATTTTTGGCTTACCCTATTGAATCTTCGCTGTAAACTCGTCTTAAAGACAAGACCAGAACTCGTATTGAATCTGGTTAAAGAGAAGGGGTAAGGGTTGCATCAACCCCCAGAAAAGGAGCTCTAAGAAAGTATGATGCAAGTGAGGAATCCCTATTATAAGCTTATGAATTGCCAGTCACAGAAGAATCAAGTACTAACTAGCCTTTAAGCGCGGTATGCACTGAGTTGTTGCTGACGCCACGGATTTGCCCTCTGTCAGAATTGGTTTAAGCAGTGAAAAGATCTGTTGAAGAAAGATGGAGCAGGAGAATCCGCACTATCCCCGTTCCCTCCGCCAAGAACCTATCTATCTTCTATGGTCGATAACACCAAGATACTCTCAGGATCCGGAAGTACCCACCCCACTTCTATACTAAACTAAATCAATGAGCTTAACGGCAAACGGTTCCCTTGAGCTTGAAACAGGACCTGACCGACGGAGATGATCTTAACGAGTCAACTGAAAACTGGTAATGATGCTACTGAAACAAACTGGTTCTTCTGCTGCCTACTTGATAACTCCACTGGATACTGATACGCGCAGAAATAATTGAATTGAATGCGGGTATAGAACAGCGTAAACAACCTGATTCCTGCTATGATCCCACGTAGCTGTAAAGAAAGAACTGGAACAACTGACTTTCATGCTTGGACTACATCACATAAGAGGAAAGCCGCAGTCAATAATTCCTTTCGAGTCGTTGAATCTATATGCCTCTAAAGTCGAACTGGGCCTGACTCACTTCTGACTGATTCATTCTATTCTCTCGCCATTAACTTAAGGGCAGCTTACTTGACTTCTTATGCTTCCTCACCACAGATCTAGCTTCTTCTCGAAAGGATTTCTCTCTTTGAGTCGAGGTATCGATTCGAATTAGGGTTATAAACAAGTCCTTTTGACACGTGTTGCGCGTCAGTAAATAAGTATTCGTGTTGCGCGTCAGTAATACAAGAAGTCAGAATTCCACAGAGTAGGGGAGAGCGAAGTAACTACTTAGCAACTACAAAGAAAGGCGCTACTACCCCACAAGTCATTTCTTCGTCGTCTGTCAACTCGGCACTGATCATATAAATAAGTAAAACCAACCCTCTTCTCTTCTCTTAGTTAGTGCCCCACCTCGACTTTAAGTTAAGAATTGAATTGCTACTTACTTGTTCACCGACTCACTACAAACAAGGTCAAGCCAATCATGAACTTTTGCCTTAATACCGCTCCGTGGGCTTCTCTCTACGACAAAGAGCTCCGGCGGGGCAGGACAATATTCGTGACTAACAAGAGGTCGACCACTACAAGGCAAGGGTAAAGGGCAAGTAAAGCCAACTAATACTTTCTATTAAGTCGTAAACTCCAATAGCATTAGCATTAGCAGATGAGCATTCGGCTTCTGGGACTCTACCTGGTAAGCTGGACAATATGGTAATTATCTAAGACAAACGGATTCAACTAGGGATGAAACGGAAACAAAAGCATTCTGTTGAAACTGCTTCCTCGCCAGATCTGGCTTATGAAACAGGTTTTTATCCGGACTTAGTTGCGGCTACGTTGCTTGCCTACTTTCTATGTGTTTATAGCCTTCCCTCTTTCCTTTTGCTTCAAACTATTCCTTTGCTTTATAGGCAGGTGGGGGAGATTCCCAAAAACAGAACTTGTTAATAACTCTAGAATATGACTTGAGAATTTCATCGTATCTAGTAGCCGAAGCCGAATCGAAGTTAGAAACTGTGAATTCTGTATTTGTTTATACAAGGATCAAGACTAATTGCTAAGGCGTGAGTTCAATCTGAATTACACAAGCAAGATTTGAAAGCATTGCAATCTGATGCTTCTGCGCTACATAATCAATTCCGTATTTATGTAGTGTTAAGGTAAGAATAAAGTACTGGCTTTGAAGTGAGGTGGGGAGCTAGTAAGTGGTCAAGAGCAAGTCCAGTGCCACTTATATATCTGCGTCATGGAGGTAGGGCTGCTCTTCACGACTCCCATATAGGTAATCCATCATTTCCACTCTCCAACGTCCTTTAAATGAACTTTAGGATTAATGACCTGTGAGAGTACTTCCGCGCAAGGACTAACTAACGCTTTCTTCTTCTTCTTTCTTTCTTTGGACGAGTAAGCACTACGGATGGGTGTGCTCACGAGAGTTCCCGAGTTAAGCTTCCTAACCAACCCTATTTTCTTTCTTTCTTTCTTTGGAAGAGTAAGCACTAAGGATGGTGTGCTCACGAGAGTTCCGAGTTAAGCTTCCTAACCGAACCCTATACTGACTATAGTACTTTTGAATAGCCTAAAGCTTGTTTCACATGATCTGCATATTCAATAATAGAGAATAACCTACCATAGCCATAGAATCACCTCCCATAGCCATAGAGAACCCTACTAGAGCATTATAATCACCTACCATAGCAATGCTTGAAACCTGACTATCCCCGCCCCTGAGTCATAGCTAGCAACAAAGCCCAGGAGAAGCTAATTCTTATTACGGCGTTGTACTTAGTTAGTATATGCTTGCTTGGTACTTTCTTGGAATCCAATCAGATCATATACATTTGAGCCCAACAAACAACGGCTCTTACTTATTCCATTCTACGCGATATAAGTCTTCGTTGGTGCACATTATTCCATGTATGATAGTCCTCGCCATCACTATTGGGCTCCCTCAGAATAACCCCACCGCCAACCTTCAATATTGCGCTCCTCATTATGGTTCCCTCATCTTCCCATTCATCTTGATTTGTGGAAAGTCGCATAAAGGTACCTAGGTTAGTGGCACCGAGCTCCAACACCCGTAAATATGTATCAGTAAGGTCCAAGTAGCCCAGTGATCTCCCTTTCGAATTGGATTTCCACACATTGCTCATCTTCACAACTCAGCTCAGCCTTTACAAATGGGCATTGCTCATCTTCACAACTCAGCTCAGCCTTTACAAATGGGCATTGCTCATCTTCACAACTCAGCTCAGCCTTTACAAATGGGCATTGCTCATCTTCACAACTCAGCTCAGCCTTTACAAATGGGCATTGCTCATCTTCACAACTCAGCTCAGCCTTTACAAATGGGCATTGCTCATCTTCACAACTCAGCTCAGCCTTTACAAATGGGCATTGCTCATCTTCACAACTCAGCTCAGCCTTTACAAATGGGCATTGCTCATCTTCACAACTCAGCTCAGCCTTTACAAATGGGCATTGCTCATCTTCACAACTCAGCTCAGCCTTTACAAATGGGCATTGCTCATCTTCACAACTCAGCTCAGCCTTTACAAATGGGCATTGCTCATCTTCACAACTCAGCTCAGCCTTTACAAATGGGCATTGCTCATCTTCACAACTCAGCTCAGCCTTTACAAATGGGCATTGCTCATCTTCACAACTCAGCTCAGCCTTTACAAATGGGCATTGCTCATCTTCACAACTCAGCTCAGCCTTTATCATCTTCACAACTCAGCTCAGCCTTTACAAATGGGCATTGCTCATCTTCACAACTCAGCTCAGCCTTTACAAATGGGCATTCCTCCTATAGTGGAGTGGGTACATACATATCTTTCATTCATAGGTCTCCCAATCTCTCTCTTTTTTTCAAGATGTTGTCCACGTGCACTAGGTGGAGGTATCCATTCTCTAATCCGCGTATCTGCTCTTCACTTAAGTAAGGGTCAAGGTATAATAGGAAATTCCATCATGGAGAATACATTAGCCAAAACTCTTGCTTGGTTCTTGTCTCCTACCAATACTTTTATTGTCCAATACTAATGTGCATCTAAGTTACTCTTTGGATCGACTTCTTTTCCTCAAGGACCATTGGGCATACAACACTAGTTTGAATTATTAATACCTGATCCTTTCCGTCTGCAGGTCCTCAATTTCCATTTCTGAATTGTTGATCTCTTTTCCCTTTCTCTCCGGGCACGGCTGGCTCGGTTCAATGTGCACCACCGCCTTTATTTCATAAGATTGGATATCCGTTTTCTCTTATGGAGATCTCTTATCTTATTATAAAACTCTTTCTTGTTTGTCTTTCCGATTCTACTCAATTCATCTTCTATCTTCTTTGTATACAACTGAATAGAATAGCAATGATTCTTACCTAGAGTGAAATCCAAAAACTCCGTGTTAAATCTAAATCGCAACAATATCTCTTGCAAGGGTCCCGGCTTCGTTATCCTCTGAGGTATCACAAGTTGGTAATCATTACTCTTGGTACATTCTGTTCCTTGTATCATATCCAAAGTACTCTGTATCCAATCTCCACAGCAGGAAATCTCTCACCCGTAATAGAGTTAGTGTTGTCCGAAGCGGAAGCCGATGCCTCAACATTTCCCTGATGGGTTCATCGGCTGCCACATTCCATAGAGAAAAAACGGGGTTATGCGAGCCTGTGAAATCATTCTTTCTTTACACTTTTCAAAATCTTTAGTACTGAATTGGATGAACATATTCAACATGGAATTGGATGAACATATTCAACATGAGCGCTTTTGGGGTGCATTATAACAGGTGTGATTCAAGCTGCGTTCTGGATCATCATAGACTTTATACCAATCGTCTATTTGCTTTCACTTTGAGACCTTTCTTCTTAGGATTCTTTCTATGGGTGACCCTTGCTGATACAATTTCCCTGATTGATTCTAAGGCGCCCCATACTATCGGGTTTTGTCCTCCTTTCATAAATATTGGCATATAGTTCCCCACGCTTGATTTTGGAAAGGGTACGTTCGTTCCGTTGAGCTCCTTCTCATACCTAACTCTACAACTCAATATGCTTATAGGCACCTGCAACCTATATGTGACTTAAGGAATTGTTCAATATGCCCAGCCCACATGGTAATGATGTCCTCCTTCCCCATGTGACTTAAGGAATTGTTCAATATGCCTACTACATAGTGATGATGTCCTCCTTCTCCATGCTGTTCTCTTCTCTTGCGCAACAATGATAGAAATACAAGAATAGCTTAAGAAATTAATAATAGTGTTTGTTTATAGGAGCAATGTCATTTCTTGCATTCCTTTCTGCTCTGCTCGACTCAATGTTACTTCTCTCATTCCCTTCTGCTCGACTCAATAGAACTTATATCATGCCTTTCCTTTCTGCTCGACTCAATGTTACTAGAATGAATCTGATTCTATTGTAATCTTCTTTGTGGTAAATGAATCTTATTCTATTGTAATCTTTCTTGAGAGTAGATGATAGCTAGATGAATGCTCTGATTGCTTGCTCGGCTCCCCTTCCTTCTCTTTTTCTATTGTTAGAGGTAATGGAGTAAGGTACCTTAACCCGAACGGAATGACCGAGTCAAAGCGGTTTTTCTGCTTCTATACTTTGACTGTCTTCGCCCCTCTCCTTATCAATAGAAATCGCTGCTCCTTTGTTCGTGCTCCTTTTATGTAACAAGGGTCGGTATTTTCTTTTCATATCTTCAACTCATCTGCCTTCTTTCTCCAGTGTGGTGAGTGTGGGCTTTTCGTTTTCTCTATAAGAATGGATAAGCCCGCGAGATGTTATGTTAGAAGGACCGCCGTCTTTACGCCGCCCATGCTTCGCACCGGTTCATTGTATGATTGGCCTTTTTCCAAACAAGTAGTTTTAGTGTTACATTATTCTGGCAATTTCCGTCCTGCTGTTAGTGGTAAATGGATAGCTTAATTAAATAGCTAGCCTATTCACTCTTTCTTGGATTCCCGGGGACAAATACTTTTGGAACAGGAATATGTCCAGAAAAGATAAGTCTTACATGTACCACAATACATATTCGGGATTAATCTATTGTGAGGGCTTCCCCTTTATCTATGAACCAAGAACTGCCGAAAAAGGCCTTTCAAAAAGCTTTTATGAATGCGCCTCACTACCTTTAGCCTTTTGTAGATGGTTTCAGGAGAGCGCTTCGCACCTTTCGAAAAAGATGGTGCCAAACAACAGAAAAAACACTAGCCAGGAAAGGGTGCCCGTCTCCTAAACGAGCAATTGCAGCAGCAGTCAATTCTTCTTCCTTTCTTTACTTGGCTTTGGGGTCAAAGTAGAACACATGCAGCTCCATCTTTCAAAGAGCCAACAATTCCATTAATTCCATTCGATGCATCAATTTGATATTCGAAATGTTCACTAGAAAACACAAGTGGGATGGTTGACTATTTCTTAGCTATGAAAGTGGGATGGTGGACTATTTCTTAAGCTATGGTTCATCCAACTTCTTCGTTCTAGCTTTCCGCGTGAAAGTGGGATGGTTGACTATTTCTTAAGCTATGGTTCATCCAACTTCTTCGTTCTAGCTTTCCGCGTTGAAAAGCCCTTAGTTACAAAGTAGGTTGCAGCTCTTTTATGTGGATTTCCGACAACAATACAAGTGGAGCAGAAGGTCAATCCAGAATTTCCTTCCAGCGACTTTCCTTGCTTGTCTGGTAGTTGAATGGAGAGCGAGAGAGAGATAAGGCATGCCCCCTAAGACGAGTATGCTATTGAGCCTAAAACAAAGAGTCGCACCATATCTGAGTCAAGAATCTTTTGTGTACTAAAGGCCTAGAGTTGTTTAGCTTCCCGTTTCGGCGAGTGTTGCGTCCTGAGCGGGTAGTCGTTACACCAATCGAAGCAGCACCGTTAGCCAACTATCATACCTTTTAACGAATCGAAACCCCACCAATAAGTATGCAAGCCCAACCAACAGATTGGTATATATTTCAAGAAAGAAGGCGAAAAGGCCCCTATTGTAAAGAGTCAACGCGGGATGGAAACGACAGAAATAGCAAGGATTATAGGCTGCACGAAAGAAAATATGATGTCTTGCCCTGTGAAGAAGGAAAGTATGGTCATCGACAGCATTGAATCAGCCGAAGGTGAGAGGACACAAAGCAGAAAGATCAACGGAATCCAAATTAATGGAACGACTCAAATCCAAGCAATAAAGTTTAGTCCACTATTCTATTAGTATAGAAGGCATTCCCATGGAGTGGCGAAAGCCCACTCACTTTTGTTTCCATAATTTCCCATCGCCTTTGTTTGAGTGGCAGGGGTGACATTTGATCTTCGGTACGCGATAAGCCCTCAACCGGTGCTGCAGTAGACCCGCAACTAACTCCACAATTACATGAGTTGATTTGGAAAGGCAATAGGGGAGCTAAATAAGACAGTGTCCTATAGCCCCATAGCCCTTACCTAAAACGAGAAGTCCAAATAGAACACTTCGGAGAGCCCTTGCGTAGGCTATCCTAGCCG
Source organism: Musa balbisiana (assembly GCA_004837865.1). NCBI lineage: Eukaryota > Viridiplantae > Streptophyta > Magnoliopsida > Zingiberales > Musaceae > Musa > Musa balbisiana. Next base: position 476,700 of record PYDT01000084.1, read on the forward strand.
TTGCCACGTATAGGGACGTCAAGTTTGGTGTCGTCGACTTCTCGCCGTCAACCGTGGGGGAAGTCAGCCCTAAACAGTTAGCTATCACATACCATAGATGAACTAGGAGAAGGGTTACCCTTACTCGGACCACGCGCCATATCTGCTTCATCTCAACAAGCAATAAAAAGATCGGCTTTCTTCCTGATATGAATTGTGCAAATCCTAATCCTCATAAGTCAGCCTTATATTCCCTCATCCTCCTATTTCTAAGTAACAGAAAACTGGTACCTGACTCCCATAGAATCTCAGGAGCTCCCCTCTCTCAGTGATCAACTTTGCCTTCCTTATACACTTTCCAGAGCCCGCAGGGAACTCTCGACTTACCCCTAATCGTTGCTGTGCCCGGAACTCTACTTTCCGGATCCATCTTATTCTATGGGAAACGGCTTATTCACCTGCGCCCAACTCCTGATCCTGCATCTCCCCCCCAACTTATGATCCTAATTCCCATTATGCTTCTGTTGTCGATAGTAGTAGAAATTGTAGGGACAAGGAAGTACCCGAAACAGCGCTACCCATCAATATTCAACACAGCGGCTCTACCAATAGAGATTCTCTTCTTTTCTATTGGCGCTCTCAACTCTCAATACAGAATGAAGCAAATCCGTTATATAATTCACTACTTATACAGCAATAGCGGATTAAGAGATAGAAGAGGGAACTAACTATCCTAGTGCTCCCTTCTCTCAAGTCTGAATTCAACTCAAAGACACGCAGGCAAGTCGACGCCCAGACAAGCAGAAAGGTGGGCAAGGTCTAATCTTTCAAACTCAGTTAGCTTAAGTAGCTCGCTTAGGAGTTCTCAAAGAGGAAAATCTCACTCACATACTCTATAAGCATAGTAACCTGACTGCTTACTCTCGGGGGCACCTATCTATTCTCTTATTTAGTAACTGCTGACTGCTCACTCTATTCTCTAACAGTTGTGGACTGCTGGCTTTATTCTCTGACTGCTTCCTGCTTATGCTCACTCTATTCTCTAACTGCTTACTCCTATTCTATAGCTTGTTTAAGTTGCTTTAACTCAACTACTTGTTTTAGCTGTTCCCTTGCTTGCTTGAGCGGATGGGTGGCATTAGTTAGTTCTTAGTACTCCTAAGCTTATTGAAAAGCCGGGTTTGGTGCTAGTTTTTCTCTTGAAAAGCCGGGGTTGGTCGTTTGTTTCCTTGAAAAGACACGGGTTGGTTTGGTGCTAGTTTCTCTTGCTTGGTGAGCATCTTGAAGCTTAGCGCCCGAACTCGCATTAGGATTAGACAAAAACTGGAAATCGTATTCCGTACTTACTCGCGCAGAAAACAGGACGGACTTTCTACCCTAGCTCAAACGTTACTTCTTGCCTTTTTCTTATTATGGGCTTCTTTCACCGAGTTGTGGTCGTCCTTTTTAGGCGTGGTGTCTACGAGTTACATAAGAGCCGAATTGACTCTCATTTGGAATGCATAAGTCAAGCTTGTCAGCAGTTCTTAAAGTGGAGTTCTGGGAAGAAAAGAATGAGAGTAAAGCCTTTGATGCCCTAAGTTCATGAGTATAGTATAGTATAGAAACAAGGTCCAAAAGCGGTATCTGAAGCCTTGAATAAGAAGATAGTACTGGCAATTACTATGTCATAAGAATCAGCTGCTGTTATAAAGTCTGCTACCCGGGGTAAAGGTTTCGTTTCTTGTGGTCTCATATAGAAAAAGGGGTAATTGGGGAGGAAAGGGTGTTGACATTCCCATCATCATATGGAACATCATCAGTGAATTAAATGCATCTTTGAGTTTCCTCAGTCAAAGTATAGAGAGGTGAGTGTGTTGATGCTGTAGTAGCTCCTTGTCATAGAGTTCCGTTTCTTTACCTTGCTTGTTGGGCTCAGGTCTCCCACTTCAAAGACTTAACTTAGAACAATGGAAGCCAGCCTTATGAAGGAAGCAGTTAATGTAGGTAGAAAGGAAGCTAATGTAGGTAGAAAGGAAGCAAAGCAAGCGGGAAATCAATCAGTAGCAGGAAAGCTCAAGGAACCAAACCGAACCGTAGCAAGCGGGAAGGCCGAATCCCCTCTCCTCTTTCAAGAATGGACGAATTGTTTGCTCCTTTCATAATGGAGTTTCTAGGTTTCCGTTTGATGTTAAGAATAGAGTTTCCTCGGCACAAGAAAGATGAAATTCATGATTTGAAAGGAAGGGATAGGTCCGGTCGGCAAAAGATGGATCTGTATCCTAAGCCTCCCTTACTAACGCGTAACACGGGCTAAAACGTTACTTTCGCCAACACCAAGATACTTAACTCGAACAACAAAAACTCCTAATTCTATCTGCGACTCCGGACATATATACCCGTATGGCTTCAGATTCCAATCCTACAGCTCGAACTGATGATTCTCCTGCACCCATATCCTTATCCACTTGCAGAACCCAAACCAAAATAGTAAGTATCACCTTAACCTCTCTCCTCACCAACAGATACAGATTAAACCAGAATAGCTGATTATCTCCACTCTCCTGAAAACAGTAATGGAATCTCTCTCGAGCCCATCCTTATATCTTATAGAAAGTTCGAATTGAGCAGAGCAGCAAAAGAAAGGTTTGAGTCATGAAGATCAGATCGGATAAGAGAAGATTACCCGCCCATACCAAAGGAGTGTCATCAAGCTGCTCCTCTCGCAAACTGAGCTGTTTCCTCACGAGTCGACAACACTAATGGGCTTTGAAGCGCTAAGACAAGAAGTTGAATCCTATCCATATGGAAGCCGAGAAGAAACAGTGGAAAGGTATTCAGTCAGAGTTTTATCACATAAGAGAATTAGCATCGAGTGGTTCAAAAGGAAGCAGCCCTAGGAAAGTATTGTTCTGTGCGAAAGGAAGTCGACGATAGAAGCCGAGAATCATCTGTGGAAAGGTTATGTTCCGGGGTAGGAGTGAGCAGTTAAGATCGAGTCTACTTTCTTTCTGCTTTTACAGATCCTTCTCTTGACTCGTAACTTGCTGGTTCCTTTGCTTACTTTAGCGCTTCAGAAGGAAGGACATTTGAAAAGCTACTTAACGGATTCAACGCGAGATCATATTGGATTTTCAACAGTGTTCCCATAGCCCGCTTCCTTTCTACTTAAGCGTGTAGTGGGCCAACACCTTAAGCCGTTGAAAAGTCTGCTGACCCCGAGGCAAGATATTCCATTCCTGTTTCAGTCTTGTTCGGTTCGCGGGTAGGTGAGGTTGGGGTTGGTAACTCCACTTCTTGTGCTGTCATTGTAGACACGTAGCGGTGCTTGTGCTGCGGTAAGTGAATCAATCTCGTCTCTCTCTTTGCTTTGGGTGCTAAGTAAGTTGTCGACGATAGAATCAGATTCATTGAAATTTCACTCTTGTGCGCATATAATTGATTCTGGAAAACCAGTAGTACCCCGTTTGTTTTCGCTTCACTCACATCTTTGGCCCGATTGAGAAACATCCCCAGAATTGACTTCGTACATGGCTTGCCATGCTTCATAACTATACAAACATCTCAGCCACAGCAGAATACTTATGGTATAGTCGAAAGTGACACGGGCAACCTCCTTCGATGGTTCCTTTGTGGCTTTCTTCTGGCCATCCGACCGAGTAGTGAAAAAAAGAATGTCTCCAATTCAGTAAATAGAGACTTCTATGCAGGGAGCCATCTCCACTATGGTGAGACCCACGCGGATTCATGTTGCAGCTTCTCAACGGAAAGGTAAAGGTTTCTTCATACTGGTGTGGACGAGTAATCACTTCTATCTGGAAGGTCCTATGAGTGCATGAAACACTACAACGAAGAAATCCGTCAGCTGTGAGGCATGATCTTACTCTTACCAAGCGCTTACAGAGTCCGCCTTGCTCACTCATGCTTCACATCCAAATAGATAGACGGTTCTTTCAAACTCAATCCAAAGGTTGGTCTTATATACTTCTTTAGTGGTTCTCCACATTCGCACGGACTTGTCAGATAAGATTAGGAGAACATAAAATAGGATTATCAAAGGGGGATTCGAGCAAGGCTAACAACTAGCTATAGATCTGGTGAAGAGATAGCTTTCGGTCTTTGTTAAGGGGGCTACCCGGTACTACGAAACACGAAACAGCTAATCCAATCATCGCACAAAGAGACAAAACACACCAAAGATCCTAAAGGAGTAGAGTATACGATTGCATATCTTTATTGAGATTTCTTGCTTACGATTCCGCAGTGAGAGTTTACGAGATGAGTTGCGTACCACGTTCTCTCCTAGTCAAGTAAAGGCCAGCTTTGTATGTCTTTTGAATTCCATCTGCCCTTTGATTCTCTTAATCACTTTCTAGTTTACCGTACTTATTACCTCGGTTCATAGGCGGGGAGCCAGCCAAAAAGAAAGAAGCATTTTGGAGATATTTGTTACAGGCACTACCAACAGCAGCAGCCAGGGAGGTTTTGAAAGGTATAACAAAAAAGAAAGATGAGCTTATATCTTTGTGTTATATATAAGTAGAAAAGACTACAAGTGTTATATAGATGATGTAGAAAACACTACTAGACTACTTGTTTGATAAGTGTTTATATATAAGTAGAAAAGACTACTCACTTTGCTTAGCAGGGGACTCTCACGTTAGCGAGGTCGACTTTATCTATGTTTATGACTAATCGACTTTATCTATGTTTATGACTATATTCAATACCGCACCAATGGGATAACTAGCACTTTCTGATTGATTCGGTTACACCGGTGAGTCATAGTAATCCCTCTTATGCCAGGTCTCCATTATGACAGGATGGTCTGGTCTACTTTGAAAGGAAAGCTTTTTTACTAGTCCCCGCAGTCTTGGATCTTTGAATGTTCGCGCACTGCCGAGATGGACTCGATTCTGATTTCTACCTGAGGCAGAGCATATATTCGGAATTTCTAGATGGATAATGATGGAATTGGTTTCTGCTATCTTACTATGGTCCCAGCTTCTATCTTACAATGGTCCCACAGTCTATAAGTAAAGGAGTATATTCCTCCAGGAGCGAGTCAGGGGTCCCGGCAATTGGTTCTTAGTTCTGTGCGGGAAAGTGACTAATGGAGGTTCCACTTTATCAGATGTCACACTTGGACTTGAATGGCATTCGTTAAGTACAACCCGTTCCGCTGTTGGCGCGTATGTCTTTGAAAGCTTTCTTCGGGTCTGGTCTGAGAAATGATTCTGAGTAAGCGGACGAATCTCCCCTTCAACGGAAAATAGCGTATGCTAGCTCCAATGAGTTGTAGAGGAAAGCTTTAGCTTCAATCTAGGGTTAGGAAAGCAAGGCAGCAGAAAGGTCACCGGCTTAAGGCGAGACTCTCTTCTTTATCTCACTTGTACACACTCTAAACTCAACCCCGGCCCCCACTTCCATGATGAACTCAGTGATTAGACTGAGAAACCGCTTTGTTCGCGACTCCCCAAGAAAAGCAGAAGGAGGAATAGCATCTCAGGTAGTTAAAGGATGGCTTTTTCCAGTCGCGTGCCATTTGTTTATGTGCGAAAGCGTGCTTCCGTTTGCTGGTCTTCGAGCTCAATCAATAAGGATCCGCAGTCAGCCCTAAGGATTGAAAAAAGAAAGACGGGCATGGAATTCTATCCGTAGAGTCTGCTTGTTCTTCCTTGTACTTCGACGTTGCGATATGTTCCCTACACCCCCAATGTTTATTGAGATTGGGCGTCCGTGCTCGCGCATTCATTTATAGAAGTATAGATTAGCCTACACGTATCCAGCATTCCCTTTGTTCTCTTGACCCATGAGGAAAGATAGCCCTACATTTCTGTATTACCTGGTGCCCCGATTGGAAAAATGGTGGACTCTCACGTTAGCGAGGCATTAGATCGACTTTATCTATGTTTATGACTAATCGACTTTATCTATGTTTATGACTAATCGACTTTATCTATGTTTATGACTAATCGACTTTATCTATGTTTATGACTAATCGACTTTATCTATGTTTATGACTAATCGACTTTATCTATGTTTATGACTAATCGACTTTATCTATGTTTATGACTAATCGACTTTATCTATGTTTATGACTAATCGACTTTATCTATGTTTATGACTAATCGACTTTATCTATGTTTATGACTAATCGACTTTATCTATGTTTATGACTAATCGACTTTATCTATGTTTATGACTAATCGACTTTATCTATGTTTATGACTAATCGACTTTATCTATGTTTATGACTAATCGACTTTATCTATGTTTATGACTAATCGACTTTATCTATGTTTATGACTAATCGACTTTATCTATGTTTATGACTAATCGACTTTATCTATGTTTATGACTAATCGACTTTATCTATGTTTATGACTAATCGACTTTATCTATGTTTATGACTAATCGACTTTATCTATGTTTATGACTAATCGACTTTATCTATGTTTATGACTAATCGACTTTATCTATGTTTATGACTAATCGACTTTATCTATGTTTATGACTAATCGACTTTATCTATGTTTATGACTAATCGACTTTATCTATGTTTATGACTAATCGACTTTATCTATGTTTATGACTAATCGACTTTATCTATGTTTATGACTAATCGACTTTATCTATGTTTATGACTAATCGACTTTATCTATGTTTATGACTAATCGACTTTATCTATGTTTATGACTAATCGACTTTATCTATGTTTATGACTAATCGACTTTATCTATGTTTATGACTAATCGACTTTATCTATGTTTATGACTAATCGACTTTATCTATGTTTATGACTAATCGACTTTATCTATGTTTATGACTAATCGACTTTATCTATGTTTATGACTAATCGACTTTATCTATGTTTATGACTAATCGACTTTATCTATGTTTATGACTAATCGACTTTATCTATGTTTATGACTAATCGACTTTATCTATGTTTATGACTAATCGACTTTATCTATGTTTATGACTAATCGACTTTATCTATGTTTATGACTAATCGACTTTATCTATGTTTATGACTAATCGACTTTATCTATGTTTATGACTAATCGACTTTATCTATGTTTATGACTAATCGACTTTATCTATGTTTATGACTAATCGACTTTATCTATGTTTATGACTAATCGACTTTATCTATGTTTATGACTAATCGACTTTATCTATGTTTATGACTAATCGACTTTATCTATGTTTATGACTAATCGACTTTATCTATGTTTATGACTAATCGACTTTATCTATGTTTATGACTAATCGACTTTATCTATGTTTATGACTAATCGACTTTATCTATGTTTATGACTAATCGACTTTATCTATGTTTATGACTAATCGACTTTATCTATGTTTATGACTAATCGACTTTATCTATGTTTATGACTAATCGACTTTATCTATGTTTATGACTAATCGACTTTATCTATGTTTATGACTAATCGACTTTATCTATGTTTATGACTAATCGACTTTATCTATGTTTATGACTAATCGACTTTATCTATGTTTATGACTAATCGACTTTATCTATGTTTATGACTAATCGACTTTATCTATGTTTATGACTAATCGACTTTATCTATGTTTATGACTAATCGACTTTATCTATGTTTATGACTAATCGACTTTATCTATGTTTATGACTAATCGACTTTATCTATGTTTATGACTAATCGACTTTATCTATGTTTATGACTAATCGACTTTATCTATGTTTATGACTAATCGACTTTATCTATGTTTATGACTAATCGACTTTATCTATGTTTATGACTAATCGACTTTATCTATGTTTATGACTAATCGACTTTATCTATGTTTATGACTAATCGACTTTATCTATGTTTATGACTAATCGACTTTATCTATGTTTATGACTAATCGACTTTATCTATGTTTATGACTAATCGACTTTATCTATGTTTATGACTAATCGACTTTATCTATGTTTATGACTAATCGACTTTATCTATGTTTATGACTAATCGACTTTATCTATGTTTATGACTAATCGACTTTATCTATGTTTATGACTAATCGACTTTATCTATGTTTATGACTAATCGACTTTATCTATGTTTATGACTAATCGACTTTATCTATGTTTATGACTAATCGACTTTATCTATGTTTATGACTAATCGACTTTATCTATGTTTATGACTAATCGACTTTATCTATGTTTATGACTAATCGACTTTATCTATGTTTATGACTAATCGACTTTATCTATGTTTATGACTAATCGACTTTATCTATGTTTATGACTAATCGACTTTATCTATGTTTATGACTAATCGACTTTATCTATGTTTATGACTAATCGACTTTATCTATGTTTATGACTAATCGACTTTATCTATGTTTATGACTAATCGACTTTATCTATGTTTATGACTAATCGACTTTATCTATGTTTATGACTAATCGACTTTATCTATGTTTATGAGGAAAGCTTTAGCTTCAATCTAGGGTTAGGAAAGCAAAGGCAGCAGAAAGGTCACCGGCTTAAGGCGAGACTCTTCTTTATATCACTTGTAACACTTAAACTCAACCCCGGCCCCCACTTCCATGATGAACTCAGTGATTAGGACTGAGAAACCGCTTTGTTCGCGACTCCCCAAGAAAAGCAGAAGGAGGAATAGCATCTCAGGTAGTTAAAGGATGGCTTTTCCAGTCGCGTGCATTTGTTTATGTGCGAAAAGCGTGCTTCCGTTTGCTGGTCTTCGAGCTCACATAATAAGGATCCGCAGTCAGCCCTAAGGATTGAAAAAGAAAGACGGGCATGGAATTCTATCCGTAGAGTCTGCTGTTCTTCCTTGTACTTCGACGTTTGCGCTATGTCCCTACACCACCATGTTTATTGAGATTGGGCGTCCGTGCTCGCGCATTCATTTATAGAAGTATAGATTAGCCTACACGTATCCAGCATTCCCTTTGTTCTCTTGACCCATGAGGAAAGATAGCCCTACATTTCTGTATTACCTGGTGCCCCGATTGGAAAAATGGTGGATTGTCCCAGCTAGGCGAAAAGTCAAAGTAAACACTCAGGCCACTCGCTCAGAAGGCTATTTCTCGCTTGCTTAGTAGTGGCTCTCTCCGAGCTCCGGGGCTCTGCTGTTAATAACAATAGGGGGGTTCGGGTTGTTCTTAGGTAGGCGCTGCCCTGTAAGGAAAGTAGAGAGAAAGAGAAAGATAACTAAGCTAGCCATATCCATGAGACAGAGAAGAAGCCTATCACAAAACCCTGCCGGTGCATTCTGCACTGCCGACCGATGGATGTCAGTTGCTTATGTTTAAGTTTCATTCTTACTATTGAGGTGACTTCTTAGTCTAGGCTAGGGCGGCGATGCGAAGAGAGTTCCATTCCTATCTGATATGCACAAGGGATAGATTATATTCAAATGAGACAAGTGCTAAGGCGTCAGTAGCTAAAGTGAGCTCCTCCTCTCCTCGTTTATATTCAAAAGATGGAGATTCGGCAGTTCGAGAAGAACCAGCGCGAGCGAGTGTTGTTGACGAGAAAGAATCAACAGGAGAGGGATTGGAAGCCGAAGCAAGATAATCAAACTATCAATTGGGTGTTGCAGGAAGGAAAGGATTGTTTTGGGAAGTGGAAGTTGAAGGAGATGACTGTCTTGCTTGTGCCTAAGTGTAATAAAGTGGAGTCAAAGTGTCGGTAAGTTAATATGTTTCATCCTATCTGGCTTTTGTTGCGGTAAGTGAATAAATGTAATCCAATAAAGTCTCTATAAGAAGCGGTTAAGGTTGTAGTAACGTTAAGAGAATTCAGAGAATCAAGTATAGTGGATATCTCTCGGTATAGTGGATCTCTCTCGCCCAAAGTAGACTAACCTATACTAATAATCTGAGGCCTAGACTTGTAACCCTGGTCACCCGTCAATTGATTGATACCTGACTTTATACTTCTCCAAGCAAGGAGTTCGATTGGGACTGCTCGATAAAGGAGATTTCAATGCGGGTCTTTTTCTTCTTTCTCTCATTCTATTCTCATTGTGCTTCCCTTAAGAACTAAGGTGAGGCTTTCGCCGGCTTTATCTAACATAGCCTAAACTCTGTCCTATATGAGTAGGTGTGTTTCCTCAGCCACTGTCCTTAATTAGAGTGTATTTGGTGAACTCAACTCAGCCTCTGTACTTCCAGAAGAATTAGCTCTATTTCATAAGAGAGAAGTAAACAACCATGTGTTCTCAATTAAATCAGAGAATTGATCTGAACCCTGCCGGTCTCTTGAAACTAAGTCTGATCCTGAACAAGAAGGAATTGAAACTTCAATAAGAACAGGAACAGGCCTAGCCTCATTTTAGGCAAGGAAAGAGGGAGCCCGGTATTGCACTAAAGAATCGAGTTGACTTACTGAAACTCGGTATTCAACAATCACTGGACTACAACTACCTGGATTCAACTTAGCAAAAGGGGTCTCCTGTCTTCAGCGCTGACTTGCACCAACACCTTTTATTGCTTCCCTTGCATACTAGGGCACTCAAGATCAAATTCATTCTTTCTTTGTTGACTTCAGATCCACTGGTGCCTTGTAGGGGAATTCTGAAGTGTGGCAAAGGGACTAGTTGACAGTTCCAGTTCTGTTGCTTGTCTGCTTTCTTTGCTGTTGAGGTGGGCAAAAGGAAAGGTTCGGTTCAAAGAAAGTATACATCGATAACGGAATCAATAGGATAGTATGCTTACAGAGCTACGGGATAGGAGAGGATGTTTACAGAGCTACGGGATAGGAGAGGATGTTTACAGAGCTACGGGATAGGAGAGGATGTTTACAGAGCTACGGGATAGGAGAGGATGTTTACAGAGCTACGGGATAGGAGAGGATGTTTACAGAGCTACGGGATAGGAGAGGATGTTTACAGAGCTACGGGATAGTATGCTTACAGAGCTACGGGATAGGAGAGGATGTTTACAGAGCTACGGGATAGGAGAGGATGTTTACAGAGCTACGGGATAGGAGAGGATGTTTACAGAGCTACGGGATAGGAGAGGATGTTTACAGAGCTACGGGATAGGAGAGGATGTTTACAGAGCTACGGGATAGGAGAGGATGTTTACAGAGCTACGGGATAGGAGAGGATGTTTACAGAGCTACGGGATAGGAGAGGATGTTTACAGAGCTACGGGATAGGAGAGGATGTTTACAGAGCTACGGGATAGGAGAGGATGTTTACAGAGCTACGGGATAGGAGAGGATGTTTACAGAGCTACGGGATAGGAGAGGATGTTTACAGAGCTACGGGATAGGAGAGGATGTTTACAGAGCTACGGGATAGGAGAGGATGTTTACAGAGCTACGGGATAGGAGAGGATGTTTACAGAGCTACGGGATAGGAGAGGATGTTTACAGAGCTACGGGATAGGAGAGGATGTTTACAGAGCTACGGGATAGGAGAGGATGTTTACAGAGCTACGGGATAGGAGAGGATGTTTACAGAGCTACGGGATAGGAGAGGATGTTTACAGAGCTACGGGATAGGAGAGGATGTTTACAGAGCTACGGGATAGGAGAGGATGTTTACAGAGCTACGGGATAGGAGAGGATGTTTACAGAGCTACGGGATAGGAGAGGATGTTTACAGAGCTACGGGATAGTATGCTTACAGAGCTACGGGATAGGAGAGGATGTTTACAGAGCTACGGGATAGGAGAGGATGTTTACAGAGCTACGGGATAGGAGAGGATGTTTACAGAGCTACGGGATAGGAGAGGATGTTTACAGAGCTACGGGATAGGAGAGGATGTTTACAGAGCTACGGGATAGGAGAGGATGTTTACAGAGCTACGGGATAGGAGAGGATGTTTACAGAGCTACGGGATAGGAGAGGATGTTTACAGAGCTACGGGATAGGAGAGGATGTTTACAGAGCTACGGGATAGGAGAGGATGTTTACAGAGCTACGGGATAGGAGAGGATGTTTACAGAGCTACGGGATAGGAGAGGATGTTTACAGAGCTACGGGATAGGAGAGGATGTTTACAGAGCTACGGGATAGGAGAGGATGTTTACAGAGCTACGGGATAGGAGAGGATGTTTACAGAGCTACGGGATAGGAGAGGATGTTTACAGAGCTACGGGATAGGAGAGGATGTTTACAGAGCTACGGGATAGGAGAGGATGTTTACAGAGCTACGGGATAGTATGCTTACAGAGCTACGGGATAGGAGAGGATGTTTACAGAGCTACGGGATAGTATGCTTACAGAGCTACGGGATAGGAGAGGATGTTTACAGAGCTACGGGATAGGAGAGGATGTTTACAGAGCTACGGGATAGGAGAGGATGTTTACAGAGCTACGGGATAGGAGAGGATGTTTACAGAGCTACGGGATAGGAGAGGATGTTTACAGAGCTACGGGATAGGAGAGGATGTTTACAGAGCTACGGGATAGGAGAGGATGTTTACAGAGCTACGGGATAGGAGAGGATGTTTACAGAGCTACGGGATAGGAGAGGATGTTTACAGAGCTACGGGATAGGAGAGGATGTTTACAGAGCTACGGGATAGTATGCTTACAGAGCTACGGGATAGGAGAGGATGTTTACAGAGCTACGGGATAGGAGAGGATGTTTACAGAGCTACGGGATAGGAGAGGATGTTTACAGAGCTACGGGATAGGAGAGGATGTTTACAGAGCTACGGGATAGGAGAGGATGTTTACAGAGCTACGGGATAGGAGAGGATGTTTACAGAGCTACGGGATAGGAGAGGATGTTTACAGAGCTACGGGATAGGAGAGGATGTTTACAGAGCTACGGGATAGGAGAGGATGTTTACAGAGCTACGGGATAGGAGAGGATGTTTACAGAGCTACGGGATAGGAGAGGATGTTTACAGAGCTACGGGATAGGAGAGGATGTTTACAGAGCTACGGGATAGGAGAGGATGTTTACAGAGCTACGGGATAGGAGAGGATGTTTACAGAGCTACGGGATAGGAGAGGATGTTTACAGAGCTACGGGATAGTATGCTTACAGAGCTACGGGATAGGAGAGGATGTTTACAGAGCTACGGGATAGGAGAGGATGTTTACAGAGCTACGGGATAGGAGAGGATGTTTACAGAGCTACGGGATAGGAGAGGATGTTTACAGAGCTACGGGATAGGAGAGGATGTTTACAGAGCTACGGGATAGGAGAGGATGTTTACAGAGCTACGGGATAGGAGAGGATGTTTACAGAGCTACGGGATAGGAGAGGATGTTTACAGAGCTACGGGATAGGAGAGGATGTTTACAGAGCTACGGGATAGGAGAGGATGTTTACAGAGCTACGGGATAGGAGAGGATGTTTACAGAGCTACGGGATAGGAGAGGATGTTTACAGAGCTACGGGATAGGAGAGGATGTTTACAGAGCTACGGGATAGGAGAGGATGTTTACAGAGCTACGGGATAGGAGAGGATGTTTACAGAGCTACGGGATAGGAGAGGATGTTTACAGAGCTACGGGATAGGAGAGGATGTTTACAGAGCTACGGGATAGGAGAGGATGTTTACAGAGCTACGGGATAGGAGAGGATGTTTACAGAGCTACGGGATAGGAGAGGATGTTTACAGAGCTACGGGATAGGAGAGGATGTTTACAGAGCTACGGGATAGGAGAGGATGTTTACAGAGCTACGGGATAGGAGAGGATGTTTACAGAGCTACGGGATAGGAGAGGATGTTTACAGAGCTACGGGATAGGAGAGGATGTTTACAGAGCTACGGGATAGGAGAGGATGTTTACAGAGCTACGGGATAGGAGAGGATGTTTACAGAGCTACGGGATAGGAGAGGATGTTTACAGAGCTACGGGATAGGAGAGGATGTTTACAGAGCTACGGGATAGGAGAGGATGTTTACAGAGCTACGGGATAGGAGAGGATGTTTACAGAGCTACGGGATAGGAGAGGATGTTTACAGAGCTACGGGATAGGAGAGGATGTTTACAGAGCTACGGGATAGGAGAGGATGTTTACAGAGCTACGGGATAGGAGAGGATGTTTACAGAGCTACGGGATAGGAGAGGATGTTTACAGAGCTACGGGATAGGAGAGGATGTTTACAGAGCTACGGGATAGGAGAGGATGTTTACAGAGCTACGGGATAGGAGAGGATGTTTACAGAGCTACGGGATAGGAGAGGATGTTTACAGAGCTACGGGATAGGAGAGGATGTTTACAGAGCTACGGGATAGGAGAGGATGTTTACAGAGCTACGGGATAGGAGAGGATGTTTACAGAGCTACGGGATAGGAGAGGATGTTTACAGAGCTACGGGATAGGAGAGGATGTTTACAGAGCTACGGGATAGGAGAGGATGTTTACAGAGCTACGGGATAGGAGAGGATGTTTACAGAGCTACGGGATAGGAGAGGATGTTTACAGAGCTACGGGATAGGAGAGGATGTTTACAGAGCTACGGGATAGGAGAGGATGTTTACAGAGCTACGGGATAGTATGCTTACAGAGCTACGGGATAGGAGAGGATGCTTACTGCTGAGCTATCAAGTCAGAAGAACCATTAATGATGAGGACAGGACAGGCCCAACTCTCTCTTTAGACTCTTGACAGCTAGGTGAAGGTTAATGCTTGAGTTATACCCAGAGATATGTTAAAGTGTTGAATACGAGTATAAAGTAGATAATATCTGAAAGTCATCCGACAATAAAGTCATCTTACCGTTGGGATTCTATACAATGCTTGGCTTCCTTTCGCCTTAACCAGTCATTGAACTTGCTTGCTCTGCCCGCCCTTACTACTTGCTTCTTTTCGTTGAGTTTGATCCTTGTATGAAGGTGAGTTGCTTGGCTCTATTTGAATTGGGAGATAACTCCAATATGTATTGATCCGAAGAATCCTTGATCTAGGTGTAGGTGGTGGATTCTTCCTTGATCCTAGGTGTAGGTGGTTTATTCTTCTTTGTTACGCGGGCTTTCCTTTCTGCGAAAGCTTGTGCTGGTCCACCTTATTTTCCTATATCTGAGAAAGTAATCCGTATATGCTCTTTACCTGGAATAGAAGCCACTAGCAACAATGGAGACGATGATGTTCCTTCCTGAATAAAGAAATCAATCCTTATAGGCTGATATAGAATAAAGAAATACTAAGTCTATAAGAAATCAATCCTTATAGGCTGATATAGAATAAAGAAATACTACTAATCCTACGTAAATCAAGAAATCCATATATGCTGTAGTAGACCTTGAATCTAAGTCACTAGCGACGCCGGATCCTCTACATCATTGGAAAGCCGCCTCTTCTCCTGCTGTAATGAATGAGGGTGAGAGGGAGGCCTTTGCTGCGGAGTCCCTTGGGTTCCAGGTGAGGGCTGAGTGATGGCTTCCGACCTAAGCGGGGTTGCACTGTAGGGACCCGTAGTCTCCAGAGTGTGAGTCTGCAGGCAGAGACTCGTCATCATCCCAACGGAAAAGGCCTTCCATCCAGTATACGACTTATAGGTGTCTCGTCTTTGAAACCAGACAGCAGTGAAAAGCCCGTAAACTAGCTAGCGTACTATACCACTTAGAAAGACAGTTTATCAAGTTGTAACAAATAAACCCGTAGGTACCACTTCGAGACCGTTTGCACACACACACCACTTTAAAAGGAGACAGGACGTGTTGCGTTCACTTCTTATCTCTGCAGAAATCCGTTTGTTAGTGAAGTCTAGGTAGAGTTATATTGAGTCTTGTTAACCAACAATCACTGTCAATATGACTCTAGTTGTGATTGACATGAAGTTCTCTAACCTTTTGTATGCATAGCCTGCCACTTTTGAAGTCATCTTGCTTTCCCCTATTATACATACCAAAAGGATACTCCCCATTGTCTCTATAATAGATAGAAGCAGATATTGTTAACCGAAGGAGTTTAGGGATGATTGCTTTAATCCGTCCCACTATTCCTTACTTAGGACAGAATAGAGTCGCTTTTCTCCAGAATCTTTTATGAATGACTATTTGCTCTTTGATGCTCTATGACACTATTTCCTCTTTGATGAGTGAAAGAACGTATTACTATTTCTCTTTTCGCCAAAGGCCTTTCTTTCTTAGATCCTTTTCGGTAAGAATCGGTGGATCAAATAGGACGAGCGAACTCAAGCCACCCTTCTATTCATTCTTCTCCTGCTTCAAATAATGCACTCAAGACCCCCAACACAACAATCTTATCAAGTGGACCAGACACAACAATCTTATCAAGCCAACAATCTGATAAAGTTCGAGAAAGGCACCGAATAGAGTAGTCCTGCGCAGAGGAAAAAAGAAATCAAGTCGGCGCAGTTTTGTTTGCAAATAATGCCAATGATGGATTTGATTGTTCTTCTTCCTACCATGTATAAGAGTTCAGATCTTGTTTTTGAGGAGCCTATCCTAAGGTAGCCCCTGATTTCCCTCACAGAACCTTCATCATGTATGCAGCCTATTCGGATTCTATTGGCTTGGATTCAAGGGATGGATGGCGATTCGTGAGCAGTAGTCCATCAAAGAAAGAGCGGATAAGATCACAGCGGATACGATTGAGAGTTGGCCTGCAGCAATAGCATTCGTTTTTCTTATACTTATTGATTGAAGAAAGCCTTTTACTGTTGCCTAAGAGCTATGAGAATTAGAAAAAAAAGCCATATATATGTGCGCGGGGGTGTACAGAAAGAAAGAAAGAGCTACTTCCATACTACCGCGGGTGTTTACAAAGAAAGAAAAGAGCTACTTCCATACCGGGGCGGATGTTTACAAAGAAAGCCATACGTGTGTGCGGGTGTTGAATATGAACTTACCAAAATGAATGCTTATTCTTTCAAAGAGCCCGTATACATCAAGAGTGAAGTACGAAGACGCGATAGCAACAAATAAGATAACGAAAAGAAAGTGCTAACAACTTCATAAGCTATAGTGAGTGAGAAAGAGAAGATGTTTGGATAAAATGAACTAGAACAGCCAATAAGGCGGCAAGATAGGGAATTCGCCATATAAGTAGTTTCCCATAGGGTTCACTTAGCTAAAAGGGCAACTATGGGGGTGCCGTGCCGCTCTAGCTCAAACAAAGTATTGTAGTCGGTGGTATACGAGTCCGGGTTCAAGTGCACTTTATTGAGAAATCTCGTATCTAGAAGCTGGATCAGGGTATTGTAGAGAAATAGTAATCATTGGGGAAGAGGTGTTTGTTGCCGCTAAGTCTGACTTCCGTACCTGAACAAGTAGACTTGACAAGCGCAGCTCATTATTGAGTATAGTTGACTTTTGAACTCACTCCTACTGTAGCTCACGGAAACTCCCCTTGAAACAAATAATTCAAATAATCGATTTCACTCAGCCAAGACGACGACCTATCCTCTGGACTAGAGCATCTCATCTACCTTAATGAGGCTCATCTACTTCTTGCCAATCAATACTTCTATTCCTTGGGGGGCACTGCTGATTCTATTACTGCTTACTTCTATTCATTATAGTGGTTGCCCAAGCAAAGAGGTATCGATTCTTATTACTGGTGTTCCTAGGACAAGTAACCTAAAGTAACGAGTACCTTTCGAGTACCTTAAGGAGCAATAACAGAATGCGTGTCATTACAAGATGTTAGGCTAAAATGCACTAAAAATAACTTGAGTCGTTTTCTGGGAAATACTTCTAAAAACAGCACAGATGGAGCTAACCTTTAGCGACACCCGAACACTGGTGTCTTGTAATAACAACTCCTAAATCGACGATCTTTTTCTTATTCTTATAGTGGTATTTTAGTGTCTTGGCAGTTGGCGACGAAGCGATAAATGAATGGCCGGATTTTCCTTTGTCTGTTAATGGAGTGAGAGTGAAAGCATCAGCTGGATAAGATGACGCTGTTCTCAAGTATGCTTATTAATGACCCCCCGTTCTTCCAGTTTCATCCCTAGTTTACGATAACAGCACTAGCTTTATACTTTTACTATCTACTAAGTGGAGTTCCCCAAGAGGAAGCCGAATGCTCATCCGAATCTCCGTCAGTATGAAAGCGTAGGTAGAAAGGTTCAGTGCTTGTGCTTGTTCCGTTGCGGAAGCTTATCTTATGCTGAGGCGAGTGGAACTATCTGCGAGGCCTATAATCCATGATTTGTTGCAAGCCGGCTCTAAGGGCTCCTCCGTTCCTGCGAGTTGACTGTTGCACGTAAGGAGTTTCTAGTTGTTCAGTCAGTTAATAGAGAAAGAAAACCCGTTTAGGTGCTAAAGGAAAGTCGAGTCCCTCCATAATAAGTTCGTCGCGCAAGTTCTTTTTTCGTCGAGTAATGGGTGAGTTTCGTTTTTACTTGATAGTCTCGCTGTCAGGTTACTAAGATAGAGAAGTTGTGCACTCCATTCCCTTACTTTTAGTCAGCAGTGAGGTCACCTCTTACCTTTATCTAGAAGTTTTGTGCATCAAATGAAGAATAAACAAGCTAGGGAACGAGTATAGGGATGAGTAACCCCAGATTCGCTCGCTCCCGCCAAAAAGGACTTGTGTAGGTGGCACCTTATGAGTCAGTAACGAAACAAACACCCTTCTGAAGTGAAGCGCTAAGGCGTTGGTACGATTGCTTATGTCCTTTCTGAAGCACGTCGGTAAAGGAAAGAGAAAGTTGTGGTTTGAAATACCTCTGGAAGGTTAAGATCCTCTCGAATCGAATGCCCAGATGAAGCAGATGCTGGAGAAGAGTAAGGATAAGAAAGAAGCTTTGCATGGAAAGTAAGCAAAATAAGCAGTGTTGTCTCTTTCTGTTAGACTGGAGAATCCGTCTTTGTTGTTTCGGTGAAGAAAATGGAGTGCTCGTTGAATACAGAGATCCGTCTTTGCCGTCTTTGTTGGCTACGAGAGAGAGTCAGAGAATCCACTGTTAGAGTTTTGTCGACAATAGAAGAAAAGGTGAACTTAAGCGGTGAAATCCCAAGTAAGAGGTAAACTGCAATGGTGAAGTCCCAAGTAAGAGGTAAACTGCCATCGGGTAATATGAAAGTTATGTTACGCTATAGGAAGAATTCTCATCAAATACTGGCGCGGGAAGTGTAGTTAAAGTTCCTGTTCGCAAGTAAGCTTCAAGTAGAGTAGAATCGACCAGAGAATCCGTAGTAAGAGAATCCGCATCAGCTGTGCGAGACTTTATGACTTAACGTAAAGCAACACAATCACCTATTGAAACTTTACCTCCAATTTCCTTTCCTGGCTCTCCTGACACAGAGGAAACTCTCACTACATTAAGCTTCTGAAGGAATTGATCTTTTTTCGCAGAGGGAGATTTCTATTGAACTGCATGTAATATAAGAGAAAGATAGGAATTGAGATCTTGCACGTGGTATAGAACCCAGCCTGTAAGGATGCTCCGGATTAAGGAGGGGACTCTACTCGAAAACAGGCCTTTCTTCTCTCGAAGGAATGTCTTGTATAGATCTTGCTTGGTCATTCAAGGTAATTAAAGAATCAGAGGTGTTGGCACCCACTCATAGAAATTCCATTCAAGAGGGTTAGAGCCAGGTGGAGCAGGAGCAGACTAAGGGTTATCCTCATAGGAACTACTGCCTATAGTGCTATTTTGAAAAGCCGGTAGTAAGTAGGTGGCTAATGCTTTTGCTTTTATCGCGTACTGGAGGTTGTTTACAGAGTTCTATCATATGCATCTCTATCATATAGCTCTTCGAGGAATCGAGTGCGACTAAGTGGTGAAACCCCAAGCATCAAAGGCGGTTCCGCAAGAAAGGTGATTGATTGGCTTGACGTCCACGAGAGCGTCTACGAGCTCAGTTCTTGGCTGGCATTGTTCGAGCATTGGCAACGAGATCAGGAGAAGCTGAGGAAGCTTTATCAAAAGAATAAGGGTTGACTGACGTCCCAAGTAAGAGGTAAACTGCAATGGTGAAGTCCCAAGTAAGAGGTAAACTGCAATGGTGAAGTCCCAAGTAAGAGGTAAACTGCAATGGTGAAGTCCCAAGTAAGAGGTAAACTGCAATGGTGAAGTCCCAAGTAAGAGGTAAACTGCAATGGTGAAGTCCCAAGTAA
This sequence comes from Musa balbisiana, assembly GCA_004837865.1. Lineage (NCBI taxonomy): Eukaryota > Viridiplantae > Streptophyta > Magnoliopsida > Zingiberales > Musaceae > Musa > Musa balbisiana. The sequence goes on from PYDT01000084.1 coordinate 496,677, forward strand.
GAGGTAAACTGCAATGGTGAAGTCCCAAGTAAGAGGTAAACTGCAATGGTGAAGTCCCAAGTAAGAGGTAAACTGCAATGGTGAAGTCCCAAGTAAGAGGTAAACTGCAATGGTGAAGTCCCAAGTAAGAGGTAAACTGCAATGGTGAAGTCCCAAGTAAGAGGTAAACTGCAATGGTGAAGTCCCAAGTAAGAGGTAAACTGCAATGGTGAAGTCCCAAGTAAGAGGTAAACTGCAATGGTGAAGTCCCAAGTAAGAGGTAAACTGCAATGGTGAAGTCCCAAGTAAGAGGTAAACTGCAATGGTGAAGTCCCAAGTAAGAGGTAAACTGCAATGGTGAAGTCCCAAGTAAGAGGTAAACTGCAATGGTGAAGTCCCAAGTAAGAGGTAAACTGCAATGGTGAAGTCCCAAGTAAGAGGTAAACTGCAATGGTGAAGTCCCAAGTAAGAGGTAAACTGCAATGGTGAAGTCCCAAGTAAGAGGTAAACTGCAATGGTGAAGTCCCAAGTAAGAGGTAAACTGCAATGGTGAAGTCCCAAGTAAGAGGTAAACTGCAATGGTGAAGTCCCAAGTAAGAGGTAAACTGCAATGGTGAAGTCCCAAGTAAGAGGTAAACTGCAATGGTGAAGTCCCAAGTAAGAGGTAAACTGCAATGGTGAAGTCCCAAGTAAGAGGTAAACTGCAATGGTGAAGTCCCAAGTAAGAGGTAAACTGCAATGGTGAAGTCCCAAGTAAGAGGTAAACTGCAATGGTGAAGTCCCAAGTAAGAGGTAAACTGCAATGGTGAAGTCCCAAGTAAGAGGTAAACTGCAATGGTGAAGTCCCAAGTAAGAGGTAAACTGCAATGGTGAAGTCCCAAGTAAGAGGTAAACTGCAATGGTGAAGTCCCAAGTAAGAGGTAAACTGCAATGGTGAAGTCCCAAGTAAGAGGTAAACTGCAATGGTGAAGTCCCAAGTAAGAGGTAAACTGCAATGGTGAAGTCCCAAGTAAGAGGTAAGATAGAGTTCAAAAGAAAGCGGTAAGCGGGGCGGGCCAATCAGTCTAATCTAAGCGTTGCATTCTTGATTATTGATATGATTACCTTGATTATTGATATGATGACATATAAGCTTTCCTAGCCATATGATGACATATAAGCTTTCCTAGCCGGCCTAAACGAGACATACCATTTGTGCCGGCCTAAACGAGACATACCATTTGATTGGAGTTTCAGGGGTGCGAAAGAGAAAGAGGAAATGCACTTGCTATTTATTGATTATTCTTAGAATTTTATTGGAGGCAGACGAATCCTTAACGAAAACTCCCAAGATGTTGCTTCACAAAGTCAGAGATTCCGAGTGTTGGCAGTAGAGAGAGATTATGTTCTACTTTCATCGTGCGGTTCAACAAGGAAGCAAGAATATTATGGTTTGTTTACAACCCGTAGACAAAGTAGGCAAGCGAAGTAAGGCTTTCACACCAGATTGAGAGTTCGGGGCTGACGGAGATTGAACTATTACTCTTGAATTAAGGAATACACCATAACCTAGAAACTCCCTTAGCACAACTCATCATTCCATTACTTTGCCTTTCGCCTATGACACTCAATCGAGTTTGGACTGTTCACTCGCTGGAATGGAAATGGAAATATGGAACTTATGGGCATGTTCTCAAATATGGAACTTATGGGCCCATTACTTATGGGCATGTTCCATTATTAAGGAATTGGGCCGAATCAACTCCGAGGATGGAATTATTCACTGATTGATGCTCCATTCCAGAAGATAGGAATTGAGATCTTGCACGTGGTATAGAACCCAGCCTGTAAGGATGCTCCGGATTAAGGAGGGGACTCTACTCGAAAACAGGCCTTTCTTCTCTCGAAGGAATGTCTTGTATAGATCTTGCTTGGTCATTCAAGGTAATTAAAGAATCAGAGGTGTTGGCACCCACTCATAGAAATTCCATTCAAGAGGGTTAGAGCCAGGTGGAGCAGGAGCAGACTAAGGGTTATCCTCATAGGAACTACTGCCTATAGTGCTATTTTGAAAAGCCGGTAGTAAGTAGGTGGCTAATGCTTTTGCTTTTATCGCGTACTGGAGGTTGTTTACAGAGTTCTATCATATGCATCTCTATCATATAGCTCTTCGAGGAATCGAGTGCGACTAAGTGGTGAAACCCCAAGCATCAAAGGCGGTTCCGCAAGAAAGGTGATTGATTGGCTTGACGTCCACGAGAGCGTCTACGAGCTCAGTTCTTGGCTGGCATTGTTCGAGCATTGGCAACGAGATCAGGAGAAGCTGAGGAAGCTTTATCAAAAGAATAAGGGTTGACTGACTGTCCCAAGTAGTGGTCCAGAAGTACGGAGTTGTGCCTAGCAGGGGTGCCTCGCCGGAGGAGGTAGAATAGATATGCGTGCCGCGTATGGGTCCTGTTTAGCCTAGTAGTTAGTGGTCAGGTTGTGGAAGAAAAGGAAGAAAAGAAAAGAGCAAAGACACTAAAATACAACTACAATAATCAACAACATCAAGTATATTTCTGTAGAGTTATTACTTCTTATGTGCCCTTAAGTAATTGGGTCGATAAAGGTTAGCTACTGAGTTCCATTCTGACATTTGAGTTCACCCCGACCCCTTGTCTGAGTAAAGGCAAGAAAGCGGATTTTGAGTTGCGCGCGGGAAACTCGGTTTCAGTTTCATTCTTGAATTCCAGGAGTAATAACCCTTATACAGTTAACCATGGCTTTAGGGGAGTTTCCCATGGCTTTGATACAGAAGCCAGAGAGGTAGGGATATCTTTCTAGACAAAAAGGCACTATAGGGACATTTCCGGAGGCTTAATAGGGCCATTTCCCATAAAACTCAAGAATACTGGACTTGGCACATAAGAATGGAATTGACTAGGAGCAGCTCTTCAGTTGCTGGTTCAGAGGATCTGATTGCCCTCACTCCCTTAGCAGCAGAGGTTTTACTACTCCCTTAGCGAAGAAGCGGGAATCAACATCTATTGAATCTTTGTATCCGGGTGGCGAAGAAGGCGAAAACAGGACTGGAATCTTGTTCCGAGTCACCAGGAGAATAGTACATTCTAATTAAGCTGCTTACTTGACTTTGTTCAGTAAAACCTGTAATCCTACTTACGCCGTCAATACGGAATTGATTATAGTGTGCAGAGGAAAACTTGAATGAAACTAGAATAGATCAAGAACTAGAACTCCTACTGTTGCGACTATGAATTATATTAAATACAGGTACCGTCGAGAGAGGTATAGTCACAGAATGGAGTTATACAAGTAAGTGATTCAGTCGGCAGCTGCAAGTACAGAAGCGAGTTCCAAATCAAGAAACAAGTAGTGAGTGAGTATAGGCTTTGAAGCGATAAGGCTTAAGGCTGACTCTTGTTGTTGCGTAGTGCTCATCTACTCGGATCTTAGGGTGCTCGGAAATGAAATGACACTCGTATCCATAGGGTGCTCGGAAATGCTCTGTTCTCAAGTCAAGGTGTTGGCACTGGTCTTCACTGAGAGTCTCTTGCTTGGGGTGCGAGGCGAGGAATTGGCTTCTTTCTCTTTGTTTATTCTCTAGTCGTATAACGGACTTGCTTTTGAACTCAGTGAGTGCGTCTACATTGTACTTAAGAATAGGGCAGAAGGAGAGCTAGGGAGAATCGAGTTTACTTAACACCGTAGGAATAGCGAAATGGACTGATAAACCACTGGAATTGACGCTCTACTTACACAGTATGGGAAAATAGCTATCTCCTTATTAAGGAAACCAGAAAGAAGGGACTCGGGCAGGTAGGTTGAATTCTGTCATTCCTCTGTGACTAAGCTCGGGGTGTAATGTCATAGATATGGGTCCCGGGTACTGTGTTGCCATGTGTCTTGTTAAGCGGTCGGGGTGTAATGTCATAGATGGGGGGGCTTAGCAGCATATGGTTTACTGACTTAGTGGGGTGAAAGAAATGATCAAATCAGAAAAAAACAAGAAATTCGAAATTCACAAATCTTCAAAAAAAAAACAAGAAATTCGAAATTCACAAATCTTCAAAAAACAAGAAAACAATCAAAGAAAAACTGACCTTGACTCAGTACAGACACAGTAGGGGAAAAGCACTCTCAATTCTATCTCTCCTTATTAAAGAAACCAGATCAAACAAGAGATTCTGACTCTCACTCTCACAGGACTACCAGGGAAACAGGGATGAAACTCGGCTCGGGAAACTAGGTCTTCAACTCGTAACCAAAACACGGGGCCAAGTCACGGATACAAACACATAGCAACCCCAAAGTCACTACAGGAGCACCCGAAAAACACAGAAAAGTTGACAGGCTAGAATAGGGGCAAAAAGGGGCAGATTTTGCACTTTTTTTTGTTTTAGGTCAAATATGACATTGAGTACCCGGCAAGTAACTACTAATGTTACGCGGCAGTGATGTTTCTGGGGCAATAAATGCCCTGTCTCACTAAAAGAAATTGGGTCTAAGAAAGCACTTTCAGAGGGGTCCGGATCGGGGTTAACTCATTGAAGTAACAAACAGGGTCACAGGCCGGGGTTAACTCATTGAAGTAACAAACAGGGTCACAGGCCAGGGGTGTCGTGTCATAGATGTGGGTCCCGTTTCGCCTATCATATTTTTTGTTTAGGGGTCGTTTTGTTGACTTCAGATCAAATCCACTGGTGCCGGGTTAAGTCTGATCCAGAGTGTGGTGATTCAAGGATTGGGCTGCTTAGTTCCATTCTTTCACTGACCTGTTGAAGGCTAAGCGAACCGGCATTCTGAGTTTATTCTCCCCGTCTACAGGCTTTTCCCCGTCTACAGGCTTTGATTTACTGGTTTGATTCTTTGCCTTACTTCCTATAGTCCTGGTTGAATTCTTTGACTCGGCTCGGCTGGTTTACCTATAGGCGCGGAATGATCAAATCTTCCAAAAAGTAGAAAACTCGATCTCCTTTTCCTATACCCACTCAGTACAGACACAGTAGGGGAAAACAGACTAAATGATATATTCTCTTATATATAAGATAGAATGAAAGTAGTTTTCTACCACGGAGCTCCCTGCCGCTCGAACAAAGCACTTGTACCGGCTTTTAGGCTCGGGTGGTTCCATTCCTATACGAGGCCCGGGGTGGTTTTGTTGCTAGGCTAGTCAAAAGAGAGTACTGGCTTTGTTGCTAGGGTAGTTGTTCAATTCAGTTACTCGGGTAGTTTTGTTTACTTACTTGTTAGGTAGTTTACTTATAGGCTCGGGCAGGCTTTAATTACTGGTTGAATTCCTCTGTTACTAGGGGAGGCGGGTTTCCTTATAGGGGAGGCTCGGCTAGTGGGGGAGAATTACTTGTTTCATTCTTGTTGTTAGTGATTTCATTCTTTTACTCTGGGGTTCGGCTGGTTTACTTATAGGCTCGGGCAGGCAGACAGGTTTACTTATAGGGGAGGCTCGGTTGGTTTCATTCCAATACTTGTTGTTATTGGTTTCATTCTTTTACTCTGGCAGGGCCGCTCATGTTGTTCAGGTGCTCTTTCTCCTATACCCACTAAGTAGACGTTAAGTAGCACTGCACTGCCGCTACACTCTTTCGGAATCAAATCGGATATCCCTGGATCCAAGACCTAAGCTCCCTAGCGAAAGCTCAAGCCTTGGTGTTCGGTGTCTCAGAATGGAAGTAGTCGGACTCAGGCTCAAAGTGGTCGGGCTTAGACTTAGCTCTCAGTCTCCAAGCCTGGTAGCTCCCTCACCTTAGACTGTAGCTCCGGAGGCAAAGAATGAAACGACCCCGAGCCCACCTCTAATAAGTGTTAACCCCGAGCTCAAGCCTAAAACAAGTAAGTATCAGCCTTAGCTTAGGGATTGCACTCAGTAGCCCAAGCCAACAAGCAATTGAACCAGTGCGGACGAGACTCAAACTACCAACTACCAGACTCAAACCGGGAAATCACAGAATGAAACCAGTGAGTAGCAGCCTGAAACCGACCGGACTCAGTCTCAAACCCAAGAGGAGCAGCCTGTAGCCCTAGCAACAGAATTCCACTAATGAGTATCAGACTCAAACCGGGAAATCACAGAATGAAACCAGTGAGTAGCAGCCTGAAACCGACCGGACTCAGTCTCAAACCCAAGAGGAGCAGCCTGTAGCCCTAGCAACAGAATTCCACTAATGAGTATCAGACTCAAACCGGGAAATCACAGAATGAAACCAGTGAGTAGCAGCCTGAAACCGACCGGACTCAGTCTCAAACCCAAGAGGAGCAGCCTGTAGCCCTAGCAACAGAATTCCACTAATGAGTATCAGACTCAAACCGGGAAATCACAGAATGAAACCAGTGAGTAGCAGCCTGAAACCGACCGGACTCAGTCTCAAACCCAAGAGGAGCAGCCTGTAGCCCTAGCAACAGAATTCCACTAATGAGTATCAGACTCAAACCGGGAAATCACAGAATGAAACCAGTGAGTAGCAGCCTGAAACCGACCGGACTCAGTCTCAAACCCAAGAGGAGCAGCCTGTAGCCCTAGCAACAGAATTCCACTAATGAGTATCAGACTCAAACCGGGAAATCACAGAATGAAACCAGTGAGTAGCAGCCTGAAACCGACCGGCTTTTAGGCTCGGGTGGTTCCATTCCTATACGAGGCCCGGGGTGGTTTGTTTGCTAGGTAGTCAAAAGAGAGATGGCTTTGTGTAGGGTAGTTGTTCAATTCAGTCTCGGGTAGTTTTTGTTTACTTACTTGTTAGGTAGTTTACTTATAGGCTCGGGCGGCTTTAATTACTGGTGAATTCCTCTGTACTAGGAGGAGGCGGGTTTTCCTTATAGGGGAGGCTCGGCTATGGTGGGGGCGCATTACCTTGTTCATTCTTGTTGTTAGTGATTTCATTCTTTTACTCTGGGGTTCAGGCTGGTTTTACTTCTAGGCTCGGGCAGGCAGACAGGTTTACTTATAGGGGAGGCTCGGTTGGTTTCATTCCAATACTTGTTGTTATTAGGTTTTCATTCTTTTACTCTGGCAGGGCCGCTCATGTTTTCGGTGCTCTTTCTGCCTATAACCCACTAAGTAGACGTTAAGTAGCACTGCAACTGCCGCTACACTCTTTCGGAATCAAATCGGGATATCCCTGAATCCAGACCTAAGCTCCCTAGCGAAGCTCCAGCCTTGGTGTTCGTGTCTCAAATGGAAGTAGTCGGACTCAGGCTTCTCTCACCAAGGCTAAGAATGAAAGCCAGTAAGCCCAAGCCTGTAGCTCAGGAGTAAAAGAATGTAGCGGGGTTAGGAGTTCGAAGTTTAGGTCTCAGCCTTGCTCTCAGGAGGCTAAGAGTTGGCCTCCGCTGCTAGAGAATCAAAACAACAACAACAAGAATCAAACTAATACCAATCAGAATCAACTCCCCAGGAGGCAAAGAATCCAACTAGCTTACCTCGGCCTCGAACCGGTCGGACTCAGGCTTCTCTCACCAAGGCTAAGAATGAAAGCCAGTAAGCCCAAGCCTGTAGCTCAGGAGTAAAAGAATGTAGCGGGGTTAGGAGTTCGAAGTTTAGGTCTCAGCCTTGCTCTCAGGAGGCTAAGAGTTGGCCTCCGCTGCTAGAGAATCAAAACAACAACAACAAGAATCAAACTAATACCAATCAGAATCAACTCCCCAGGAGGCAAAGAATCCAACTAGCTTACCTCGGCCTCGAACCGGTCGGACTCAGGCTTCTCTCACCAAGGCTAAGAATGAAAGCCAGTAAGCCCAAGCCTGTAGCTCAGGAGTAAAAGAATGTAGCGGGGTTAGGAGTTCGAAGTTTAGGTCTCAGCCTTGCTCTCAGGAGGCTAAGAGTTGGCCTCCGCTGCTAGAGAATCAAAACAACAACAACAAGAATCAAACTAATACCAATCAGAATCAACTCCCCAGGAGGCAAAGAATCCAACTAGCTTACCTCGGCCTCGAACCGGTCGGACTCAGGCTTCTCTCACCAAGGCTAAGAATGAAAGCCAGTAAGCCCAAGCCTGTAGCTCAGGTATGGAGCTCAGTAGCTAAGGTATAGAATGAGCTCCAGTAGCTAGAGAATCAAAACAACAACAACAAGAATCAAACTCAGTAGCTAGAGAATCAAAACAACAACAACAAGAATCAAACTCAGTAGCTAGAGAATCAAAACAACAACAACAAGAATCAAACTAATACCAATCAGAATCAACTCCCCAGGAGGCAAAGAATCCAACTAGCTTACCTCGGCCTCGAACCGGTCGGACTCAGGCTTCTCTCACCAAGGCTAAGAATGAAAGCCAGTAAGCCCAAGCCTGTAGCTCAGGTATGGAGCTCAGTAGCTAAGGTATAGAATGAGCTCCAGTAGCTAGAGAATCAAAACAACAACAACAAGAATCAAACTAATACCAATCAGAATCAACTCCCCAGGAGGCAAAGAATCCAACTAGCTTACCTCGGCCTCGAACCGGTCGGACTCAGGCTTCTCTCACCAAGGCTAAGAATGAAAGCCAGTAAGCCCAAGCCTGTAGCTCAGGTATGGAGCTCAGTAGCTAAGGTATAGAATGAGCTCCAGTAGCTAGAGAATCAAAACAACAACAACAAGAATCAAACTCAGTAGCTAGAGAATCAAAACAACAACAACAAGAATCAAACTCAGTAGCTAGAGAATCAAAACAACAACAACAAGAATCAAACTAATACCAATCAGAATCAACTCCCCAGGAGGCAAAGAATCCAACTAGCTTACCTCGGCCTCGAACCGGTCGGACTCAGGCTTCTCTCACCAAGGCTAAGAATGAAAGCCAGTAAGCCCAAGCCTGTAGCTCAGGTATGGAGCTCAGTAGCTAAGGTATAGAATGAGCTCCAGTAGCTAGAGAATCAAAACAACAACAACAAGAATCAAACTCAGTAGCTAGAGAATCAAAACAACAACAACAAGAATCAAACTCAGTAGCTAGAGAATCAAAACAACAACAACAAGAATCAAACTCAGTAGCTAGAGAATCAAAACAACAACAACAAGAATCAAACTCAGTAGCTAGAGAATCAAAACAACAACAACAAGAATCAAACTCAGTAGCTAGAGAATCAAAACAACAACAACAAGAATCAAACTCAGTAGCTAGAGAATCAAAACAACAACAACAAGAATCAAACTAATACCAATCAGAATCAACTCCCCAGGAGGCAAAGAATCCAACTAGCTTACCTCGGCCTCGAACCGGTCGGACTCAGGCTTCTCTCACCAAGGCTAAGAATGAAAGCCAGTAAGCCCAAGCCTGTAGCTCAGGTATGGAGCTCAGTAGCTAAGGTATAGAATGAGCTCCAGTAGCTAGAGAATCAAACCGGTAAGCTCAAGCCTTGCTCTCAGGGGTCTCAGGATGTAACTCAGCTGCTCAAGCCTTGGATCCAATGCCCTTAGCCTGTCGCTCGGTAGCTAGAGACTAAAAGCGGTCTTCAACTCCGATAACTACATATACAAGGGACCGGTCTTCTTATCCGCAGTAGTATATTTAAGAGCGGTCCGCTTCTCCGATATAAGTACTAGACTGTAGCTCGGTAGCTCAAGCCTGTATAGGTAGCTATGGAGCCTGTCCGGAGTGAGACTAAGAATGGAACCACTAACTAACAGACTCAAACCAGTGCGGCTCAGCCTGTAGCTCAGGTATGGAGCTCAGTAGCTAAGGTATAGAATGAGCTCCAGTAGCTAGAGAATCAAACCGGTAAGCTCAAGCCTTGCTCTCAGGGGTCTCAGGATGTAACTCAGCTGCTCAAGCCTTGGATCCAATGCCCTTAGCCTGTCGCTCGGTAGCTAGAGACTAAAAGCGGTCTTCAACTCCGATAACTACATATACAAGGGACCGGTCTTCTTATCCGCAGTAGTATATTTAAGAGCGGTCCGCTTCTCCGATATAAGTACTAGACTGTAGCTCGGTAGCTCAAGCCTGTATAGGTAGCTATGGAGCCTGTCCGGAGTGAGACTAAGAATGGAACCACTAACTAACAGACTCAAACCAGTGCGGCTCAGCCTGTAGCTCAGGTATGGAGCTCAGTAGCTAAGGTATAGAATGAGCTCCAGTAGCTAGAGAATCAAACCGGTAAGCTCAAGCCTTGCTCTCAGGGGTCTCAGGATGTAACTCAGCTGCTCAAGCCTTGGATCCAATGCCCTTAGCCTGTCGCTCGGTAGCTAGAGACTAAAAGCGGTCTTCAACTCCGATAACTACATATACAAGGGACCGGTCTTCTTATCCGCAGTAGTATATTTAAGAGCGGTCCGCTTCTCCGATATAAGTACTAGACTGTAGCTCGGTAGCTCAAGCCTGTATAGGTAGCTATGGAGCCTGTCCGGAGTGAGACTAAGAATGGAACCACTAACTAACAGACTCAAACCAGTGCGGCTCAGCCTGTAGCTCAGGTATGGAGCTCAGTAGCTAAGGTATAGAATGAGCTCCAGTAGCTAGAGAATCAAACCGGTAAGCTCAAGCCTTGCTCTCAGGGGTCTCAGGATGTAACTCAGCTGCTCAAGCCTTGGATCCAATGCCCTTAGCCTGTCGCTCGGTAGCTCAAGCCTGTATAGGTAGCTATGGAGCCTGTCCGGAGGTGGACTAAGAATTGAACTAGTGGGTATCAGGCTTCAACCGATCAGTCAAGGAATGGAACTAACAACTTACAGAATGGAGCTCCCTTCCCTCGGCCTCAACCCGGGCAGCCAAGGAATCGAACAGTAAACAATCAGACTGAGAGGGGGTTCAGCTCAGCCTGTAGCGCTGTCACCTTAGACTGTAGCTCGGTAGCTCAAGCCTGTATAGGTAGCTATGGAGCCTGTCCGGAGGTGGACTAAGAATTGAACTAGTGGGTATCAGGCTTCAACCGATCAGTCAAGGAATGGAACTAACAACTTACAGAATGGAGCTCCCTTCCCTCGGCCTCAACCCGGGCAGCCAAGGAATCGAACAGTAAACAATCAGACTGAGAGGGGGTTCAGCTCAGCCTGTAGCGCTGTCACCTTAGACTGTAGCTCGGTAGCTCAAGCCTGTATAGGTAGCTATGGAGCCTGTCCGGAGGTGGACTAAGAATTGAACTAGTGGGTATCAGGCTTCAACCGATCAGTCAAGGAATGGAACTAACAACTTACAGAATGGAGCTCCCTTCCCTCGGCCTCAACCCGGGCAGCCAAGGAATCGAACAGTAAACAATCAGACTGAGAGGGGGTTCAGCTCAGCCTGTAGCGCTGTCACCTTAGACTGTAGCTCGGTAGCTCAAGCCTGTATAGGTAGCTATGGAGCCTGTCCGGAGGTGGACTAAGAATTGAACTAGTGGGTATCAGGCTTCAACCGATCAGTCAAGGAATGGAACTAACAACTTACAGAATGGAGCTCCCTTCCCTCGGCCTCAACCCGGGCAGCCAAGGAATCGAACAGTAAACAATCAGACTGAGAGGGGGTTCAGCTCAGCCTGTAGCGCTGTCACCTTAGACTGTAGCTCGGTAGCTCAAGCCTGTATAGGTAGCTATGGAGCCTGTCCGGAGGTGGACTAAGAATTGAACTAGTGGGTATCAGGCTTCAACCGATCAGTCAAGGAATGGAACTAACAACTTACAGAATGGAGCTCCCTTCCCTCGGCCTCAACCCGGGCAGCCAAGGAATCGAACAGTAAACAATCAGACTGAGAGGGGGTTCAGCTCAGCCTGTAGCTCACTTACCTTAGACTCAAACCACTAGCTGGCAGAATGGAACTGCTAACTGCAAGCCTAATACCGGCACCAATCAGAATGAGAACACCGACTGATAGCCTTCGACCAGTAAGACAGAGACTCGAACCGGGCAGCAACAGAATGAGACAGTAAAGACGCAGACTCGAACCAGTGAGGGCAAGAATGGGACTGGTACGCCTCAGCCTCAAACGAGCTCCCCTAAGACTGGAACCCGGCAGCAACAGAATGGGACCGACCGGACTCAGCCTTGGATCGATCGGTCAAAGCCTGAAACAGGTCACAGTGACAGAATGCATCTAGTTGGTGTGAGCCTCCCCCCGGTCAGTATGAGAGTGCAGCTAGTGGGGCAAAGACTGATACCTGAGCTTCCAAGCCTTCGACCACTGCCGCTCAGGCTTCAACTCGGTAGCTCGGGTCTCTAACAACTGACTACCAGACTGATACTACTGACTACCAGAACCAGTGCACCAACTAACAGAATGAAACCGGTGCTGGGCAGACTGAGACAACAGCTAGTAAGACCCCAATAGGGAGTAAACAGACTTGAACAGGTGCATCACAGCCTGAAGCTAAGGGTGGTCAGCCTAACAAGATCTCCCGCAGTTACAGACTTAAGCAAGGGAATGCAAGACTGAGACAACAGCGACTAAGAACCACCCGCTAGGCAACCGGACTGAAAGTAGTGCATCAAAGGCTTCAACTAGTGAGTTACAGGCTTGAGCCGGTGTTGCTCGTACTGCAGCTAGGTATTATCAGACTTATGCTATGTAGCTGGGGTCTCTGAGCTAGTATTGGTATGTAGCTCCTAAGACTGAAGCTAGGGGGGTGTTGTTGCAGGCTATCCGGACTGAGTCCAAGAATGGAGCTAGTCAATCTGAGAACGGAGCTAGGGATACTGAGACAGTAATGGAATGACTAAGACTTCAACGAGGTAGTTAAAGAACCAAACCCAGCAGTCCAAGCCTGAAAGCAGCGAATCCAAGACTGAAACACCTAGCAACAGGGCTACAACCACCAAGCAACTACCAGAACCAGCCCACTAACTACCAGAATGAACCTAAGGAGTTAGAGAGCTACTAACGCCTAACAACTAGCCTGAAACCAACTCCGCACAGAAACAAAACACTAACTACCAGAATGAGACGAGCGCCCCTCAGACTGAAACCGACCGGACTGAGGCTGATACCGAGTAGCTATAGACTGTAACTCATCGATTGCAGACTGATACCGACCGGACTCAGTCTCTTACCTATTGCCTGTAGCCTGTAGCTATGGAGTAGAGCCTTCAATCGGTAGCTTGCAGCCTGTCGCTAAGGAGTCTAAGGCTGATACCGAGTAGCTCTAGACTGTAGCTGGGGTAACTTAGCCTTGAAGTCCGTAGCTAGAGCCTTGGACCGCTGCTATGGAGCCTGTAGCGGGGTAGCTCGAGTCTCAACCCAGTGAAGGCAAGAATGAAACCAGTAACTGTAAGCCTAGGAACCGGCAGGCAAAGAATCAAACAAGCTTACCTCAGACTAAAACCAGTACGGCTCAGCCTGTAGCGCTGTCACCTTAGACTGTAGCTCCGGAGTGAAAGAATCAAACTAGCTGACCTCAGACTGGAACCCAGCTGTCAAAGGCTTCACCCACCGACTGACAGAATGGGACGAGTGAGTTGAAGCCTTGCTCGCGGGAGTAAACCTGTCGCTCAGTAGTCAAAGGTACAAGCTACTCCTTACTTTGCTATCAAAAAACACGGGAAAACGCAAATTTGAAGTCCGTTTCGGGTCATCTATTAGCGGAATTGGCTTCGCTGCCAAAAAACACGGGAAAACGTAAAAAGGAAGTCCGTTTCGGGTCATCTATTAGCTAAAATCTGGGTGCGTTGAAAAAACACGGGAAAACGTGAACTTTTCATACTTTTTGACCTAGCTATTAGCGGAAATGACTTGACAACGAAAAAAGCCGGGAATTGTTGAACTTGATGAAGAGCTGCCCTGCCGCTACACAGTAGTAGTTACTTTGGGGTAGCTATGTTTTTTGCCGGGAATTGGTTCACTTTACTACCTGCCGGATGAGGTCATCCACAAAGTTACGGGCCATATCATTGAAGGAATGGGTCATCCTTGGGCCAATCAACTCAGAGGGGTCCCACTACTTTAGAAGAATAAGCCAGTTCGGGTCGCCGTACGGGGCCGGGTGCCAGTTCTTCTTCTCTCATAGCCGAGATCGCGGCCTCAGTGCCCCCAGACATTAATGGCGTGTAGTCGTTTCAGACTGAAAGCTCTGCCTCTGTAAGATGAGCAGTTATTTGTGTCACAGTTCTTGCACTTGGAGATGTAGTAGCAGCTGGAGTTGGTACAGTTCACTATATATCCCCAGCCACTAACGTCAATAATGGCATGATATCACCAGCCGCAGCAAGGACCGTGGCAGATGGTGCTCGACTTTTAGCTGTTGCCTCTGATCTTGCATCTCCTGCCGGCCTAGCAGCAGTTTTTGTCTTGCCTTCTTGAAGAAGCCGGAGCAAACAGCTAGGTATTTGAGAGAGAGTATGACATTCTTATCAACTACATGTAAAGTACCATTCACACAAAAAGAAAGAGACTGAAGGCTCTATCAGACAGAAGGAAGGAGAAACCTCCATATAACGAAAATCACTTTTAAGGCGGGGCTTTCTTTTCGCCGGAAATCTTGTGCTTCAGAGTTTCCTCTATTGTCCTGAGGGCTTATACTTCCTGCTCACTGGAAGGGCATCTGTTGGGCCGTGACTCATTCCCTGTGCATGGGGAGGGGTCGCTGGGATTCCTTCTTAATAAGAGGTCTCGCTGCAAGCACAGTATATATTCCCGTTCTAATGAAACATAAGCTTCAGCATGGAAAATATGAGAAGAATGTTCAAATACTCGGAATAAGGAGGATTTCTTCTTCGAGAACCAATAACTTCTTTCGTCGCAAAGAGATCAAACTAGGGATTCCACTGTTTTAAGGAGCGAAACTCTTTATATAGTAACAGTATAGATAACATAAGGTACTCAAAATAACATATAATATAAGAATTCATATCATCTGTTGCCTCGCCAAAGAATACAGAAGGAACCAACAAGTATGAAACCCTAACAGTAGTAGAAAGGAAACAACAAGTATGAAAACCTCACAGTGGTAAGTCAAGTAGGAAAAACTGGAATTCTATCCTATGTGTTTAGTAATAAAACAGGGATTATAGCCGGTAGTTGCTTGGCCAATAGAATCATGAATAGACAAGAAAGAAGTAAACTAGTGATTGAGTTGAGTTCTTCTCTGCCTTTTGAGAGCCCGCCGGTTAGTGACTTATTCTATTAGGCCCCTAGCTCCACCCTCAGATTCTGACTTTGAGAGTCCGTCCTTTCCTGGGGACTCCACCGCTGAGTGGGCATGAGGAGAAAGAGTCGATTTGGCTTGCAACTGAACAAGCAACTCTGCTCTGGATATTCCATTATTGTTTTCCTCCGGCGCTCCCAGGAATTCAATAAGTGTCTTGTGTTAAAGTAGAAGGAGGTAATTGTGTTGTATCAAGGTTCAGTAGCGCTTGTCTCCGATTCTTTCTTTTGTAGTCGTGTCTTGGCGGAACTTCTTGTCTCGCAGCTTAGCCTTGTTCAACAGATTGGCTTGATTGACCTTCTTTAACAAGGGTAAACTCATAAAATGAGGGAATCTACTATTTTATTTCCACTCTCCAACTGTCCTTCTGGTTCATTTTACACCCAATCAAAAGGACCTGCTCTTAACCTCTAAATCCGGGCTTGCGCTTCAACTCAAAATCTAGATTGGATTGCCCTGTTCCGTCACTTTTGAGTCTTGCCCGAACGTAACTTGAAGAATAACCTTATCCTTATTCTTGACCTTCCTAAGATTCTTCTCCAGCTTGAGATCTGTCTTCCCTTGCTGATTCTCTGGTTACTGCTGTCTCTGCTCTACCTGAAAAGTGCACTGCTGATTCTGTTGAAACTGATGCCTCACCAGCTCCATCTGTTGATCTTGTTCTTGTTCCCTTGAAAGATACTGAGACTTATCCTCCTTCTACCACCGATTCCTCTCTTGTAGACAACACAGATGAAACAGTAACTGGCCGAGCTACAGCCTTATACACAAGCACTCGAACCTTAACTAGATGATTTTCTTCCCTGAACTCCACCTTTACCGCTTGCAGTTTACCTTTTCCTTGCGCCTGTAGCATGAGAAAAAAGATCTTATATCATCATTGACTTGAATTGAACCTTTGATACGGAAGAAGAACTTACCGCTGCCTTGAGCCTCTGATTCAATCATATATGAGACTCTCAGTACTTAGAGCAACAGCGGGACAATAAGTTTACGACAGTTTCTCCACTACAAACAAGAGAAAGCAGTCAAATAGGCCATTCTATTTTCAAAGTCAAGATGATAGGCGTAAAAAGGCATTACAATCACTTTTCAGAGTCGAAATAGGTAATTTGTCATTAACTGAGTTGATCCCACGTTAAAGGACTCCATTTTAGGATTTCCAGCCCGCTAACAGAGTACCGAGTTGAATTCCGAGTTTCATCTGTTTCTCGTGGAGAATGTCCTTCTGAAAAGCCCCTTTACATGCTTGGCTTGGGGGCGCAATAATCAAGTGAGGTTCGGTGGTTGGCGCTTGCTTTATGTTAAAGAAAGGGTATGTTTCATTATATAAAGAAGCAGTTCGAAAGGCTTAACTCGCTAATGCTAATTCAAAAGGTTAACAAGCCATGTATTTACTTAGATCTATCAAGTTAACATGCTTTATAAAGATCCGTACCAGGTCCAGTATCCGTATCAGTATCAGTTGCTGTATCAAGATCCGATCCGGATGGAGGGCATAATCCATGAATACTTGAGCTTCCGCCTGTTTCGCAGTTAGGTTAGAGTTAAGGGAGTCAACAGTAAGGTCAGATGAACTCCAAGTGTCGTTTGGGGCAGAAGAAGAATCCACAGCTGAATCCAAGAATCCACCTCGCATACGCAAGTCAGTAGCTCGGCCAATGCCAATTCTAGGATCAGGTAAGTAAGCGCAAGAAAGATCTGGATCCGGATTGGAAGCGAGGAAAGTAAGAATAGGTGTTAGGGGAGACAGCTTTGGGTACAGAGCAGTTCAAGTATTATCGGCAGGGGTGTTGGACCAATAGACAGGAAAGGAAGACTATAAGAATTCAGGGAACTAAATACCGGAATTAAGGGGAGGCAGGCCCGGAGCTATTAGTTAAAGAATCAGAGCCAGGACAGTGAGAGTGAAAGTCGAGGTAGCGAGAATGATAACCTGTTGACTAAAACCCGCTATAGTACCTGAGTTTAGGATAACAGATTCCACTAGGTCTGAAAGATAGTAAAAGGATTGACTCCTATCTTTGAGTGCAAGGAAAGTTGACTTCAACTCGTAACTAGAACACAGGACTTGTGAGTTGAGAGCGTATAAAAGAAATCAAGAATGGAACTTTATTGAATGGAAGAAGCCTATTTCGGTTAGTGAGTTACCCGCTGCTAGAATACCTCGCACTACCTTTCATTCTTACTGAGGAGTGTAATTCTTATACTTTTCCGGGGGATGGATTCCTATCCGCTCCTTAGTCTCCGGGGGGCGAAGGCCTCTTACAAAGTTCTATATGTTACTAAGCTTGTTCAGAAGATTGGATTGGGATAGCAGGAGAAGTAAGATCCAGATACAACTGATTCCGTCATTATTTGTTCTATACAATAAGACCCCTAACTACTTGGCGTTTTCTTTGCCAACATGTCCTGTAGGTTCACATGGGTAACCAAAGACTACTAAGGATATACTGGAAGTTTCCTAGCATCCCGATGTTTTGCTGAGAACTCTGTCTCTGAAATAAGCACGCCCCTTAATACCTAATGAAACCGTGCACCAAGTTCCAACCAAGCCATCAACTAATCCGAGAACTCGAAAGACTGCCTGCAAAGTAGAAAGTATCCGCTGCTGAACGTAGCCAACAAGTAGGACAAGTCGCAACTAGCCTACAAGAAGGTAGCCAACAACATGGATTTGGCACGACCCTGAATAAAGAAACGAAACTATTGCCAGAATTATGAATTGAACTTCGCAGGGCATATACTATTTCATCTTTGAGACCTCTGGGTGGGGTAGTAGTTGCCTCTGGGTCGGGTAGAGTTGTGCTGCGGGGGTACTATACAAAGCTTGGCCTATCTATAAATGGTTGTCCTGGAGAGTAATTTACCCTCTTGCTATATGTGGTTGTCCTGGGGAGTCCATTTCATCAATTCCATCTATAAGTAGTAAGTAGTTGTCCTGGAGAGTCCATGGAATGAATTATCTCAATAAGTGGTGCACTCCATTTTTCCATAAGTGAGTTTTCCGTCTTCAGTGAGTTTACTAGAATCTATCATATATATGCGACTTGCACATTGAGGACTTGTCCCGAACAAGCAACGGAAACTCATAAGTAAGCTAGGGCGCGTTTCACTTCACGGAAAACATACTAACGCGAGTTCTGTTCTCTTAGCAGGGGTTTCCTTTCTATGTGACTTTCTACTTTGAATCGCAACGAGATAACTTAACGGAGAATTGGAGTGAGGGCCAGTGAACTTACTATACAGCCAGCAACCACTATTATTCCTATTAATCAAAATGGAGCACTATCCTCTTATGGCATTTAGTAATAAGTTTGAGTTTCGAGTAGAGAACAAGCAAGGGACAAATGTATATGATATGATTGGATTCTTAAGAACAGAATATGGAATAGCATTCCTCATATAAGAAGCACAGTAACCTAACCTTAAAGCTTACTCACTCATGGAATTGCATCTTGTATATAGTAGTGCTTGTGTTGTTAGATCTATAAGAGAATCTCTACTTACAGCTGAGGTTAATAAATAGAGGAAAGAAAAACACTGCTTATTTCATTAGGCTTTCAATTCAATATACTTTTGAGGCGCAATAGACTTTTGAGGCTGCTAAGAACTCCCGTTAGCGCTACAAACAAGCAACTACTAGACAATTAAAACAGTACTCGTTAATAACAGCTACTCATTTAGCACTTACTTGTGGAACTCAATCCAATATGTTATGATGAGCTATGAGCAAGTGCTGTCTTCGGCAACTACCTTAGATAATGTACTAGCAGTGTCTCTTTTTGATGCAGTCATCGATTTTCCCGATAGGCAATTACCCCGAACAAACATATTTATGACGAGGAACGATTGCTATGCTACAAAACTCATACTAGCGAGGAACGATTGCTAGGCTACTCATACAAGGGAGGAAGGCTTACAAAGCCGCTACTTATATACTTTTGGACTTCTCTGCAATTATGCCCTGGTACTCATACAAGGGAGGAAGGCTTACAAAGCCGCTACTAATACAAATACTTGCTCTGCAATTCTGCGCTGGCTGAGAAAGAGTTCTGGGGAGTAACAAATATGCTGATTACGGTCTTGGTTACAATATGTCATGATCGAATCTTTCATGAGAAATCCAAAGAAGTAGTAAGGCCATTCCATTTCGACAAAGAAAGACCATCGCCAACCAAGTTCAATAGCTTTGCGTCCGCTATCCCGATCTAGATTTTCCCTACCTACACCCCAGGGGGAAAGGTCCAAACCAAAAGGTCTGATTGTAGGCGAGGATGGATTCGCCGACACCGTAGCCACGTGCTCTAATCCTCTGAGCAACAGGCCCCACCCCGTCTCTACTGGATCCGTTCCCGGGAGTACCCTAATAAAGGAACCTTTCTTATCCTCTGCCATTTCGCGGGTTAAGAAGATTGGAAAGGCGCCTTTCTCTCCATTTCTATCTATCCATAAAGAAAGAAAGAAAGATCACAGTGCGTTCCGAGGTGTGAAGTGATAGAGAAGATAAGTAATCATTTGAGTTTTGAATAAGACAGACGCCCTTGGCATTTTGGATTTCGATCTATTTCACATATTTCCCATTATAGAATAAGTCAAATAAGGAAAGGTGTTTTGTTACTCTATTTCTCAGATGTTGAACGGATATGATTTCATTGATTCTAGTTTAGAGTGTTTTTCATTAATTATAGAATAATGTAGTGTCTCACAAGTAAGAAATAATGATGTATCTGACTGTGCTCGAATGTGTACAGTAATAATGATGTATCTGACTGTGGTAGTATAAAGCATCCATCTTTCACTCCACAATGGTTGTATAAAGCATCTCTCTGTCACTAGTATCTGACTGTGGTAGTATAAAAGCATCCATCTTTCACTCCATTCTGTAGTTATGGAATCTCATTCAGTATGGCAATAGGCACCAACAATTTCGGAATCGATTATTTCCCTTACACTTATTGTAATAAATGAGCTATGATCACTGATTGGGGTCTTCTTTCCTTCCCTATCTTTCCAGCTTTACGACTGAAAGCGGGCCACAGAAATCCAGAATTCCAAGCTGTAGGCGATCACTTACAGTATTGCTCGGGCAAGTCGTGGTTGGGAAGTGCTGCAGATCCACTATAGAGGCAGGATAATGTTCTTAGGTGCAATTGCATTAGAACGGCCTAATAACATAGACCTGAGAGTCATACCTAAGATTCTTTCCCGCCTGACATTAATTCTGCAAGCAAGGGTAGAGTTACAGAAAGAGTGCAAGAAGTAAGAAACAATGGCTAACGTGAGTTCGAACCCACAAGGGCTTCTGCAAGGGCTAACTATAGCTTTGGAACGGAACAAGAAGCAGCAACGGCCAATAAGAAGATCATACTCAAGTCTAGGGTTCGGAAAGGAAGCAATGCAATGAGTTTACTTAGTTATATCATATGCGTGCGAGATAGATTCTTTTCAATTTCCATTCAATTGGCGTCGAGAGAAAGTCTATGGTTCGGTTAGGCAGAATAGAGCCAGCAGTAATAGGTGAGCTCTTTCAGTTTAGTTAGCTTCGGTGTTTGTTTACTTTCTTCTATCATGGGCAACATCACTTCCATTCTTTTTATTGAGGCCACAGCAGTAATAAGTGAATTTAGGGGTTTAGCACTGGGCCAACTGTGAGTTCCACCAAGCAACTACATTTCCATCTTCGGCTTCCTTACCTCCATCTAATCCTCTTTGAATTTCATATCCATCTTATCGAGCATATGGTAAAGAAACACGTAAAGACATAGCTTGCCCTCTCTAACAGGCAATTCATAAGCTGCTTACTTTTGAACAGCGGATGATCTCAATGATGACACTCACTGCTTTGCAACCGTAGAGCTTACTTTAGACTGTTCCGACGCATCAAGATACGACAACACTCGCACCGCAAAGATACTTGTTTGAAACTAGAAGATATCGCTACGGGGGGGCATACCAATATAGAAATCCGAAATTCCATCGTTTTTTGGATGACACTTGCGTGGTACTCAACCCTGTAGTAGGACTGAACCGCTGATTCTATATACGATATTCGAAACTCAAACAAACTTGAAACCATACTCTACTTCACCATAAAGAAGGAAGATTACCCCCTATTCTATACCCTAAACCAAGCTCAGCTTCAGAGCCTGATCCGTATTCCTCACCAGCTAGTGAAGTTGGAGCAAGGGTAAGAAGTGCTGTTTTCATCGCCATAGTGCTTACATTAGTATTTGTCAGCGGATATATAAGGAGTAGGAAAAAGAGAAGATATAGAGTCAGTAGAACTAGCACCGGTCATAATTCTTGTCATAATTCTTTACGCGTATTCAGGTACTGGTTTTGATGCGAGGTCTCTTCTAGCTTGAGTTGAGTCTCCTTAAGTTCTAGGTTAAGTATCAAGTTAAGGTGTTGGCGCAGCTGCAACCGATTCTTCGAGTTCATAGTCCTGAGTGGAATCTTTCTTAGTTGGCAACGAGTCTCTTTATGTTGCGTCCTGTTCCACTTTCATCGTATATTATATAGAATAGAATCAGAGGTGCAGCTCCGTTAGCGCAAGGACTTGTGGAATTTCTGAGTGAGAAAGAACTTCGCTGTCATCATAAAGGGAATAAAAAAACGGAGAAGACGGGGGTGAAGCTGTTCCTAGGCAATTCCTTTTTGGAAGCTCGGTATATTGAATACGAGGAAGAAAAGTAAAGGTATAGCTGCTAGAGGAATACATGAATTAAGTACAGGCGCGGGAAGCATATCATTGTATGGGTTTACTGTTGCCCGGGCAGAAGCGGAAGTCGAAATACAATCAGACAATTCGAAACTATACCTTCCTTGCACCCCAAGAGCCCTTGACAATATTGCTCGTATTCTCACCTTAGCAAGAAGAACATAATCAATCGTACCTTAGCACTACAGAAGTCAGAATTGGTGGTGAGTTGGTGTTTTGTTACTTCTTTCTATTAGAAGGGAGTGGTGCACCATCTTACAATTCCATAAGCGAGAAAAAGAGAACTCCATTAGCGCAATGGTATATAACGGAGGGAGATTACCCCGATCTATACTAAACTCCCGACTCATATTCTTCTCCTGCTGATGATCTTGTATACTTCCGAACTCTACTTTACTTGCACGGCTTCTTCAACTAGAACAGGAGCCGCTTTATCTACTTAAGTGCACCTCATGGAATTGAACCGCAACACTCACATCGCTAACAGGAGCCGAAGAAGGACATTCTCTCTACGCCAACACAAACCTCTGATTCCTCTGATTCTGTGCAACAAACAAATCATTTCTGGAATCCATCTTTCGAGCTCCCTACCGCGCTAAATTCCATTGAACTGACACTGCACGGTAAACTCGCATTAGCACCACGTCTTGATCCGAGCCGAGGACCGAGGAAACCAAGGAATCATTTACTGTTCTTGAGAGCGCATAAGCCTAAGATCAGATTTATGAATTGAATCCATCGAGCACATGTGATATAGAACCCAGTAAAGACACGGAAGCTGTTTCAGAGCTTAGCTTAGTGGAGGCTGTTTCAGAGCTTAGAGTCAGTTGTCCTGAATAGGGCTTTCTTTTACCCACTTCTATCATATGCTACTTAGGATTCTCTTGTTGACAAAACGAAAACGGATTCAGACTCTCAACTGTCCAACTCATTCATTGATGCCCCTAGTCTTGATGGTTCCCTTGCTGGTTCTATTGCGCTTCTTACGGAGAGTGAGAGTACAAGGCGGGGCAGTCAACCGGGCTGTAACCCAAACAAGTAACGTATATAATGTCTAGTGTTATAATGGGAGTCTTTTTAAGCAAAGGGGCCACTCATCTTATGGCGAAATTCCACACAGGTCCCCTATCGGCTCGAAGTAAAGTAATCACTGCTCGAAGTAAAGTCAAGTAATATAACTCGCATAAAAGAATCTCTTTAGCATTAATTAGAAGTAACTAACCCAATCTCACTCCTATTACTAACTACACTCTTTTACTTATTGTCTTGTCTGTGCATGTAAGATTCTGCCCTTCCACTACTCCGGATCCAACTCACGAAAGCTTATTATTCAAATAAAACTGCTCCAAGTCAAAGTTCCAGCTCCTCACACTCAACTTTAATGCATTGATTGGCCCACTACTCTTAACGCTGACACCCTTTACTATTATTTCTTCTTCTTATCTTGTGCTGGAGCTTATTGTAGGGGTGCGAACGAACCACTTATGAAGTTTATGAGTGCTTTAGTGAGCTCGGGCAAGGGGAAGTGGCTGTCAACCTTTATTTCTTGATTTAAGGTGTTGGCTGTCAACCAATTGAATCCTTCTTTGACGACAGTTTACCACTACTCTACAAGGTTCAGCTGTAAACCCATCTTTTATACAAGGTTCAGCTGTAAACTCAAATTGATCTACAACAAGGAGCGTAAAGAACAGAACGACAACACCAGAGGGAACTCTACTACAACACTAGCACCCAGACTCACTTACGCAATAAGAGACCGCTACGTGGGGTTATAGCTGGAAGCAGGAAAGTTCATATCTTACATAATGATAGGAGAGAGAACAAGCAGCGGTGAAAGAACAAGTAATAGAACTCGTAATGGAACACGGTTAAAGAAAGAGAAAGTAATGGCTTCCGAACAAGCAGCGGTGAAAGAACAAGTTAAGTTAGGAGTAAGGGTGACTTTCTTTCCTATATAAGTTGTGCGAGATGGATTCCATTCTGCAATTCCCACTTTTTCCTCAATTCCTATTCCATTCCATTCTTTTGCTTCACTGAAAGGAGAGTTCGGAAATTCAAAAGAGAAAGGGTAAGCTCCCGAAAGGAACTGCCCCTGACTCCTTCATTAGCGTAACGGCCACTCTACTTATTTGACTGCCTGGCGCACTACGAAACAAGAATAATAAGCTTGCTTGCTTGCTCCAAATCAGCTAACACGGCTGACTCTCGGGGCTTGCTCTTTCGAAACGGAGAAAAGAAGATATCTCGCATATCATAGATAGAAGTAAACAAACAGAGCGAAAATGACTTTATTGCAATGAGCACATGTGACCCTATTTGTCTTTCACAGAGCATTACTATTTGTCTTTCACAGAGCGAGCATTACTTACTTTCTTTCTAGGTTAACTTCCTACGAAAGGAGATACCTTAGACTTTTCATTCCGTTGTTTGTTGCAGTGTTACGAGTAGCTTCTTTACATTAGCAGAGTGGAAGTGAGGAATGGAATTGTTGATGACAAACCTACTATACCCATATTTCCTGCACCAACACGTTGATACCATCTCGACACCGATGATCTTTATTCTACTCCAGCTACGTGGGCATGATCTTATACTTCTGGGGAACAATACAGGAATCTAGAACAATACTGGAATCTAGAACAATACTTTATGAATCGACAACTGGACTTGCTCTAGCTGCTTCCTTTAGCGCAACAAACTAATCATTTATTGAAGATCTCTTGAGTACCAGTACGAGCATCTGGGATAGAATTGAGTAAAGAAACTCCTTCCCTATCTTGTTTGCTATTAGTATCTTCAGAGGCATCTTAAGCCTAAGCTGGAGCATCTGAAGGAGCAAGAGGGTATTTCGGGCTAAAGTCTGTTTGTTGCGAGTGGAAAGTTGAGTTTCTTTGGATGTGAGTGTTGGTTCGGTGAGATAGGTGATTGACCTTCGAACTGTAGTAGTAGCTAAGGGGTAATGGTCGTAGGAACAAGATAAGAGACTGTTGAAAGAGGAGAATAGCCAGTTCCCGAAAACAGTCCTCTCCTTAAGTATACAATTCAAGTAATAAATGAGTGGCAGAATAATTCTCCGAGGGGGGTGGAGCAAGAGTCGTCGTCAACTCATTCCATTCTGAAGTAGTGGCTTTACCTTATAGACAAGCTCCTTGCCTAGTTTATTGGCCCTTCCCGAATTCTATATTAGGCCTTATGATCCTGATCTCGGTGACTTCACTCGAACCTCATTAGCTTCCGCATCTGTCCTGCCTGAATACGAGTAGAGTTCCGTTTGCCTAGTTCTTTACTTTCTTATATACAAAATGTGACTCATCGAAATTCTTACTTGAGAGCGGAACTTGAACTGTCTACTACTTTACCTTTAGCAGAGTGAACTCAACCAGTCATTTTAACTCAAAAGCTAAGAGCCGAGTCAAGCAGGAATCTTTTGAGCGCAGAATCTCTTTTCTCTC
Source organism: Musa balbisiana (assembly GCA_004837865.1). Classification (NCBI taxonomy): domain Eukaryota; kingdom Viridiplantae; phylum Streptophyta; class Magnoliopsida; order Zingiberales; family Musaceae; genus Musa; species Musa balbisiana. The sequence continues at coordinate 521,857 of PYDT01000084.1, forward strand.
TGATAACTCGAACGTCACTTTATTTACCTACCGCTTCTAAGCCAACACTGAGAACTAAGACTGAGATTGATGAACCTACAAGACAGTAAACTGGAAGTGAAGCTGACCAACTTGGAGAATATTTCCCATACTTTTGAGCCTTTCACTCTTCGGCAGTTGATCATTCTGTCTTCAATGGACTTTACATAGGATTCGAGTCGCGAACACTGTCAACAACACTCGCTCGCCCTCTTGTTGATGATACTGATAAAACCTTTGAATCTACATCTACTGGGGGGATATGGTGAATCTACATCTACTGGGGGGATCTGGCTCTCATCTTTGCTCTGCACTCGAAGACCCGAACTCAATAACCGAACTTGCTAGAGCGGGATAATGAGTGAAACTAAAAGAATGAGTTCCACTACAAGGGGCTTAAGAAGGACAGCCATCATCAAAGTTAAGTTCCAAAGAAAAAGGTGAGAGCTGCTCCGTTAGCGCAAGTCAGGTCAACAGAGATGAAATAGATTCACAATTCAATGAGAACTTGAGAGTGGAGAGTCCGGAGTTAAGGGAATAATAAAGCGCAAGCAAGTCAGCAACAAACGGTTTGGTTTGAATGGAGTCAACAGTTGGAGTTTTGTCAACGAGAGAATCCTAAGTGCGGTATCCAAAGTGTCTTACGCGAGTGCTTATTTAGACAAAAGCATTTCAACAGCCGGGGGCTTTCTAGGGAATTAGACATAAGAGGAGTTTTACATGGGTGTTACGACGAGAATTGCCATATTGTCTTTCTTTCTGTTCGAGGGAAGTCGTAGAGATCAGAATCCGAAGCTACTCACGCGCTTGTAAAAGAAAAGAGAAAAATGCTAATAAGGTAGAAATCCTTGTATTTCATATTCCCACCGACGATACTTGGCGCCTAGTCGCTCGGCGAGCCTGACATCCCCACACCACAACTATGACAATCCTTAGCTACATTCTCGAGCTACTGACTTTGATTCTATAGTTGTAACTTCAATGTCTATGTTCCAGTTTCCACTCTTTTATCTAAGCCCTACGCCCTGGGCACACCTAATCCGTATTTGACCTTTCTCTATATCAGTCAGCCTTCCCCAGCTACCATTCTGACTAGACTATATCTCTCATTCGAACTATCCAGCGACTCTCTAACACAGGACTCAAGATCTCACTTTCTCTTCTTCGATTCTAGGACTACTGATCCGGATCATATAGTTCTATTGCCTATGAGCCTACTCTCCTTTAGTGAAGTCTGATCTGATCCCTATACTAATAAGAAAGGAGCTAGTGCCTCTCATAATCCATACAAGAATCCGTATATGTATTAGCTGTATCCAATCTGAACTAGTGCTAGCAAGACTGGAGCTATGAACAGGGGATTCCACTGGTACTGTTAAGAGTGCCCGCCAAGTAGGCAAGAAGAAAGGTAGGCAAGGACTTATAGTTCAATACCATCGTTTGGGTAAGTCTATACAAAGCTTTGGCGGTATGGAATTTCACTCCGAACTCAGGATAAGGCCAGAATACGGAACTTGCTAGCGCATATAGTATAAGACAAAGAATGGAACGAAAAACTAGGGTAGTCTGTAGCTAGTAGTATTACCCTAGTGTTCCGCAATGAGTCAATCCTCTGATCGCTTGACTACTCCTTACGTGGAAGTCTTATCATTAATATCATATATCGATTCGAGCACAAAATGAACCAGTAAAGCCTAGCTGCTTCCCTTGCCGACAGATCTGATCTTAGTCGTTAGTAGTGGCTTGGTCGTTATACTAAGCTTGGACCTAGCAGCCCTGTGAGAAAACCAGTTATAAAAGAGAAAAGATTATCTGCGCTAACGGGAAATTCATTATGATGATTCTTTGTTCAAAAGAGTTTGGTTGTTGACAGCCTACACTTGTTCCCTAGACTTCCAGGCCAGAAGCTTTGTATTCATTCAGTGACATTAGCTCTGTATCACATGGGTGTTAGCCGAGAATTGCCAGGAAAGCTGGGGTTTCATTCGCCAGTCATCATTCTAGTAGGAACAAGAATATGGAGCAGAGCTGCTGGGTATTGGTATTGGTCTTCAATAGGATAGTAGGAACAGATACAGTTCTAAAGTAAGGCAGATACAGTTATTCAATATGGTATTGGCGCAGGGTATTTACTAGGTTCCTATGCCCGGTGCTAGAGATGGATTCCACTCAAACTTATTAATGTGCTAAAGGAAGTACCATGTATCAGAATGGAAACCAGGAGACTAAGAATAGGAGCTGAAGAAAGCGCACCTAAGACATAGATTACGTACCTTTACTTTCAGTCTAAAATCAGAAATATCCGAATGGAAGTAAAGAGGACTTGGTTTGTTTAGATCCCTAATGATACAGTGTAGGCGCAGCACAGGATCATTCTTGTTCCCCGCTGCTAGAATACCTCTGGCTAATTTGAATGAAGAAAGAGCAAACAAGCGTATACTAGATCATTCTTTGAGAAGGGTAGGGTACCGATTGCTAGAGTACTGAGTTGGATAAAGGGTACCGATTGCTAGAGTACTGAGTTGGATAAAGGGTACCGATTGCTAGAGTACTGAGTTGGATAAAGGGTACCGATTGCTAGAGTACTGAGTTGGATAAAGGGTACCGATTGCTAGAGTACTGAGTTGGATAAAGGGTACCGATTGCTAGAGTACTGAGTTGGATAAAGGGTACCGATTGCTAGAGTACTGAGTTGGATAAAGGGTACCGATTGCTAGAGTACTGAGTTGGATAAAGGGTACCGATTGCTAGAGTACTGAGTTGGATAAAGGGTACCGATTGCTAGAGTACTGAGTTGGATAAAGGGTACCGATTGCTAGAGTACTGAGTTGGATAAAGGGTACCGATTGCTAGAGTACTGAGTTGGATAAAGGGTACCGATTGCTAGAGTACTGAGTTGGATAAAGGGTACCGATTGCTAGAGTACTGAGTTGGATAAAGGGTACCGATTGCTAGAGTACTGAGTTGGATAAAGGGTACCGATTGCTAGAGTACTGAGTTGGATAAAGGGTACCGATTGCTAGAGTACTGAGTTGGATAAAGGGTACCGATTGCTAGAGTACTGAGTTGGATAAAGGGTACCGATTGCTAGAGTACTGAGTTGGATAAAGGGTACCGATTGCTAGAGTACTGAGTTGGATAAAGGGTACCGATTGCTAGAGTACTGAGTTGGATAAAGGGTACCGATTGCTAGAGTACTGAGTTGGATAAAGGGTACCGATTGCTAGAGTACTGAGTTGGATAAAGGGTACCGATTGCTAGAGTACTGAGTTGGATAAAGGGTACCGATTGCTAGAGTACTGAGTTGGATAAAGGGTACCGATTGCTAGAGTACTGAGTTGGATAAAGGGTACCGATTGCTAGAGTACTGAGTTGGATAAAGGGTACCGATTGCTAGAGTACTGAGTTGGATAAAGGGTACCGATTGCTAGAGTACTGAGTTGGATAAAGGGTACCGATTGCTAGAGTACTGAGTTGGATAAAGGGTACCGATTGCTAGAGTACTGAGTTGGATAAAGGGTACCGATTGCTAGAGTACTGAGTTGGATAAAGGGTACCGATTGCTAGAGTACTGAGTTGGATAAAGGGTACCGATTGCTAGAGTACTGAGTTGGATAAAGGGTACCGATTGCTAGAGTACTGGAAGTGAAGCTGACCAACTTGGAGAATATTTCCCATACTTTTGAGCCTTTCACTCTTCGGCAGTTGATCATTCTGTCTTCAATGGACTTTACATAGGATTCGAGTCGCGAACACTGTCAACAACACTCGCTCGCCCTCTTGTTGATGATACTGATAAAACCTTTGAATCTACATCTACTGGGGGGATCTGGCTCTCTTTGATTCTGTCTTCTTACCCACCGTGCCCATATTCTTTGATTATGTCTTATTACCCACCGTGCCCATATTCTTTGATTATGTCTTATTACCCACCGTGCCCATATTCTTTGATTATGTCTTATTACCCACCGTGCCCATATTCTTTGATTATGTCTTATTACCCACCGTGCCCATATTCTTTGATTATGTCTTATTACCCACCGTGCCCATATTCTTTGATTATGTCTTATTACCCACCGTGCCCATATTCTTTGATTATGTCTTATTACCCACCGTGCCCATATTCTTTGATTATGTCTTATTACCCACCGTGCCCATATTCTTTGATTATGTCTTATTACCCACCGTGCCCATATTCTTTGATTATGTCTTATTACCCACCGTGCCCATATTCTTTGATTATGTCTTATTACCCACCGTGCCCATATTCTTTGATTATGTCTTATTACCCACCGTGCCCATATTCTTTGATTATGTCTTATTACCCACCGTGCCCATATTCTTTGATTATGTCTTATTACCCACCGTGCCCATATTCTTTGATTATGTCTTATTACCCACCGTGCCCATATTCTTTGATTATGTCTTATTACCCACCGTGCCCATATTCTTTGATTATGTCTTATTACCCACCGTGCCCATATTCTTTGATTATGTCTTATTACCCACCGTGCCCATATTCTTTGATTATGTCTTATTACCCACCGTGCCCATATTCTTTGATTATGTCTTATTACCCACCGTGCCCATATTCTTTGATTATGTCTTATTACCCACCGTGCCCATATTCTTTGATTATGTCTTATTACCCACCGTGCCCATATTCTTTGATTATGTCTTATTACCCACCGTGCCCATATTCTTTGATTATGTCTTATTACCCACCGTGCCCATATTCTTTGATTATGTCTTATTACCCACCGTGCCCATATTCTTTGATTATGTCTTATTACCCACCGTGCCCATATTCTTTGATTATGTCTTATTACCCACCGTGCCCATATTCTTTGATTATGTCTTATTACCCACCGTGCCCATATTCTTTGATTATGTCTTATTACCCACCGTGCCCATATTCTTTGATTATGTCTTATTACCCACCGTGCCCATATTCTTTGATTATGTCTTATTACCCACCGTGCCCATATTCTTTGATTATGTCTTATTACCCACCGTGCCCATATTCTTTGATTATGTCTTATTACCCACCGTGCCCATATTCTTTGATTATGTCTTATTACCCACCGTGCCCATATTCTTTGATTATGTCTTATTACCCACCGTGCCCATATTCTTTGATTATGTCTTATTACCCACCGTGCCCATATTCTTTGATTATGTCTTATTACCCACCGTGCCCATATTCTTTGATTATGTCTTATTACCCACCGTGCCCATATTCTTTGATTATGTCTTATTACCCACCGTGCCCATATTCTTTGATTATGTCTTATTACCCACCGTGCCCATATTCTTTGATTATGTCTTATTACCCACCGTGCCCATATTCTTTGATTATGTCTTATTACCCACCGTGCCCATATTCTTTGATTATGTCTTATTACCCACCGTGCCCATATTCTTTGATTATGTCTTATTACCCACCGTGCCCATATTCTTTGATTATGTCTTATTACCCACCGTGCCCATATTCTTTGATTATGTCTTATTACCCACCGTGCCCATATTCTTTGATTATGTCTTATTACCCACCGTGCCCATATTCTTTGATTATGTCTTATTACCCACCGTGCCCATATTCTTTGATTATGTCTTATTACCCACCGTGCCCATATTCTTTGATTATGTCTTATTACCCACCGTGCCCATATTCTTTGATTATGTCTTATTACCCACCGTGCCCATATTCTTTGATTATGTCTTATTACCCACCGTGCCCATATTCTTTGATTATGTCTTATTACCCACCGTGCCCATATTCTTTGATTATGTCTTATTACCCACCGTGCCCATATTCTTTGATTATGTCTTATTACCCACCGTGCCCATATTCTTTGATTATGTCTTATTACCCACCGTGCCCATATTCTTTGATTATGTCTTATTACCCACCGTGCCCATATTCTTTGATTATGTCTTATTACCCACCGTGCCCATATTCTTTGATTATGTCTTATTACCCACCGTGCCCATATTCTTTGATTATGTCTTATTACCCACCGTGCCCATATTCTTTGATTATGTCTTATTACCCACCGTGCCCATATTCTTTGATTATGTCTTATTACCCACCGTGCCCATATTCTTTGATTATGTCTTATTACCCACCGTGCCCATATTCTTTGATTATGTCTTATTACCCACCGTGCCCATATTCTTTGATTATGTCTTATTACCCACCGTGCCCATATTCTTTGATTATGTCTTATTACCCACCGTGCCCATATTCTTTGATTATGTCTTATTACCCACCGTGCCCATATTCTTTGATTATGTCTTATTACCCACCGTGCCCATATTCTTTGATTATGTCTTATTACCCACCGTGCCCATATTCTTTGATTATGTCTTATTACCCACCGTGCCCATATTCTTTGATTATGTCTTATTACCCACCGTGCCCATATTCTTTGATTATGTCTTATTACCCACCGTGCCCATATTCTTTGATTATGTCTTATTACCCACCGTGCCCATATTCTTTGATTATGTCTTATTACCCACCGTGCCCATATTCTTTGATTATGTCTTATTACCCACCGTGCCCATATTCTTTGATTATGTCTTATTACCCACCGTGCCCATATTCTTTGATTATGTCTTATTACCCACCGTGCCCATATTCTTTGATTATGTCTTATTACCCACCGTGCCCATATTCTTTGATTATGTCTTATTACCCACCGTGCCCATATTCTTTGATTATGTCTTATTACCCACCGTGCCCATATTCTTTGATTATGTCTTATTACCCACCGTGCCCATATTCTTTGATTATGTCTTATTACCCACCGTGCCCATATTCTTTGATTATGTCTTATTACCCACCGTGCCCATATTCTTTGATTATGTCTTATTACCCACCGTGCCCATATTCTTTGATTATGTCTTATTACCCACCGTGCCCATATTCTTTGATTATGTCTTATTACCCACCGTGCCCATATTCTTTGATTATGTCTTATTACCCACCGTGCCCATATTCTTTGATTATGTCTTATTACCCACCGTGCCCATATTCTTTGATTATGTCTTATTACCCACCGTGCCCATATTCTTTGATTATGTCTTATTACCCACCGTGCCCATATTCTTTGATTATGTCTTATTACCCACCGTGCCCATATTCTTTGATTATGTCTTATTACCCACCGTGCCCATATTCTTTGATTATGTCTTATTACCCACCGTGCCCATATTCTTTGATTATGTCTTATTACCCACCGTGCCCATATTCTTTGATTATGTCTTATTACCCACCGTGCCCATATTCTTTGATTATGTCTTATTACCCACCGTGCCCATATTCTTTGATTATGTCTTATTACCCACCGTGCCCATATTCTTTGATTATGTCTTATTACCCACCGTGCCCATATTCTTTGATTATGTCTTATTACCCACCGTGCCCATATTCTTTGATTATGTCTTATTACCCACCGTGCCCATATTCTTTGATTATGTCTTATTACCCACCGTGCCCATATTCTTTGATTATGTCTTATTACCCACCGTGCCCATATTCTTTGATTATGTCTTATTACCCACCGTGCCCATATTCTTTGATTATGTCTTATTACCCACCGTGCCCATATTCTTTGATTATGTCTTATTACCCACCGTGCCCATATTCTTTGATTATGTCTTATTACCCACCGTGCCCATATTCTTTGATTATGTCTTATTACCCACCGTGCCCATATTCTTTGATTATGTCTTATTACCCACCGTGCCCATATTCTTTGATTATGTCTTATTACCCACCGTGCCCATATTCTTTGATTATGTCTTATTACCCACCGTGCCCATATTCTTTGATTATGTCTTATTACCCACCGTGCCCATATTCTTTGATTATGTCTTATTACCCACCGTGCCCATATTCTTTGATTATGTCTTATTACCCACCGTGCCCATATTCTTTGATTATGTCTTATTACCCACCGTGCCCATATTCTTTGATTATGTCTTATTACCCACCGTGCCCATATTCTTTGATTATGTCTTATTACCCACCGTGCCCATATTCTTTGATTATGTCTTATTACCCACCGTGCCCATATTCTTTGATTATGTCTTATTACCCACCGTGCCCATATTCTTTGATTATGTCTTATTACCCACCGTGCCCATATTCTTTGATTATGTCTTATTACCCACCGTGCCCATATTCTTTGATTATGTCTTATTACCCACCGTGCCCATATTCTTTGATTATGTCTTATTACCCACCGTGCCCATATTCTTTGATTATGTCTTATTACCCACCGTGCCCATATTCTTTGATTATGTCTTATTACCCACCGTGCCCATATTCTTTGATTATGTCTTATTACCCACCGTGCCCATATTCTTTGATTATGTCTTATTACCCACCGTGCCCATATTCTTTGATTATGTCTTATTACCCACCGTGCCCATATTCGTATTTGAAGAAGCAACCGTGCCCATATTCTTTGATTATGTCTTATTACCCACCGTGCCCATATTAGATATTTGAAGAAGCAATGCAGCTAGTAAAGAATTTCTATGCGTTAGCTTACTTCCGAGGTGCCGATATGAGTAAAGTCAACTGTGTTCCGCTCCCGTTACGCATTAGGCGCTTATTTACTTGTTCGTTAGAGAGGTTTTGTTTATTCCCTTGCCGGGCAGTAACTAAAAGAAAGGGTGCACACTTATTTGTATAGGGCCTCTCATTATTGAGAATCAATCTAGGGTTACTAACTCCATTCCAATTGTTTGTTTCGATAACAAGCAACATCTTGCACGGAGTTCTCTTTACTTGCCTTGCGCCAGAGGTTCTGCATTAGTTAATTTGCCTGAACTAGAAACAAGGGCGAAACCCAAGAAACAAGCTTTTGGCAGTAAGGGTGATCCTATAACTTCAGAGGTGCATACTCCATTCCATTCTTTATAGTCAGGAGAGCAAGCAACGACGAAAGAACAAGTAACGGAACTACCAACCCAACCCCTATTTATGGTCTCCGTTAACAACCCCCCTATTTATGGTCTCCGTTAACTACCAACCCCTATCTATGGTCTCTGTTAACAACCCCTATCTATGGTCTCTGTTCCAACCCTCTCTCTGGTTAATGCTTTTTCTCATTGGTTTATGGCCCTGGGTCGATTTCTTTCTGGCATTTCGTCAAGTGATTTTCATCGTGGTACTACTAGTCACTCTTTTCGGCACATCATAGGCCTTACCATCTGATGTCGAATCCGCTTCATAGGAATCCCGTTCTCCCAGAAGTCAGACCTTTTCCATAGGTGGTGGGGAATAACAAAAGTGCATTCATTCCCAAGAAAAACAATAGAGCATTATATTGAAACTAAAAACTCATAATCCAAATAGTTATCTCTCTGTCTATCACCGCACTAGACATTGACTATTATCAGAGTCTCCTATAACTGGAGAAGAAGCAAGCCTCAGCAGGAATGGATTGGAATTGCATATTTCGAGCGCATGCCGTATAAGGTAGGAATGGAGGAGCATTGCCAACTTGATCCGTTAATGCAGTCAAGACAAATACAGTGGAGTCAGAAGGCATACTGTCATCTTGAGATTCGAGCGAAGAAGCCTGAGTAGGAGCAGGATTAGGAACAGAACATAACTTCGATGTACTATATTCTTTCCCATAACATAACAGAGAATTGGAGTTTTTGCCAGCGAAACATACTCTATGGGATGGGGCAAACATTTCTTTCAATTGATCAACAACAAGCTTACTCACACTCGTCGCGCAACTCATTCTTTGACTTGTGTGTGCCCTTGCTTTCGATCTACCACATCGGCCGAGCAACTAGCAACAGCGGGATTGGACGTCTCTCTATCTCATCACGCTCCCCTACTCCTATCAAAGGCCGGCGGAAGGAATGCTCAGCTCATCTTTCTTATGTGACCGCAGCGCTCGTTCACCCCTTCGGCTTCTTTCATTCAAAAAGGTCGGTCGTTTTTCCTATTCTTATTGGTCAATCTCGTCTTTAAGCGAAGGCATTATTGAACGAAAGAGATGTCTGGTAGGTTAATTGCATTAGGTAGGGGATGCAGTACCTGTCTTAACCGCAAGTGCATTCGCTATTCGAGGATAGAATAGAACCTCGATCCCACCTTTGCTTTGATTCAAAAGTATTTCTATCTTCTTGACTTTGTAAGTGAACAAGGGTGGTGCGGTCCACTTTCTTCTCTATGTTGCCGTCTCATCCATGAGCGTAGATTTCTATAGATGTTGCCGTCTCATCCATGAGCGTAGATTTCTATAGATGGCTTTAGTTTTGTGCCGCTCAATCAGTATCCCATTCTTCTGGTATAGTCGAGTTTTACCACAGATCGGCAGGTGATCCGTCCTTTCTACCCCTTTCGTCATAAGGCGTGGTCTTACTCTGAGAAAAACCATTCCTGTGTTTAGGTCCCTACAAAGCGGAATTCGTCAACTATGCAAAGGCTATGAAAATACTTGCTAATTTATTATAGTCAAAAAAGAAAGAAAGAAAAAACCATTATCAACGCCCTTACGAGGTAATGATGAGTTCAACTACTGGTGTTGGCATGGAAGTCCGCCTGGTAAACTTACTGCATTCTGCTACTATGGTTCCAAACCTGCCCCTTCGCTCTAGAAATACGTTTCCTTATCAATAGATGCTAAAGCCATTGATTGTTGTCTAAGTGGGAAGGAGGGCTTTGGGCAAAGCAAAGAGCAACTCAAAAGTACTTGACTTCAGTCCCTGTACAGAAAGACGTGACTTCCGGAGTGTATTTAGGAAGGAAATAGTGTACTTCCAGCAAATTCTGGATTTAATAACTAGTGGAAAGAAAGGAATTTGGAACCATTGATAGACCGTTGAATGAGAATGCTTGAATGGGAATCGTCTTAGCAACTGGCTATAGCCATGAGTCAAAGCGACTGGGAGAGTGGATCAAATCTTTCATGATAGGATGTTAGGATTGGGAATCCAGGGGTCGGCCTTCTGAGCTGTCGGGCCTTGTTATCGACCAATCATTCTTCCCTAAGTCGTAAGAGTCGGCCTTACTTTATATGTGGGAGCAAGAGAGAAAGGAATCATCGCTCATAGATGTGAATTGAGAAAGCAAGCCCGAATTCTTTCCCATCAAGATAGATTGAATCGACGACCTATACTTAAGCACAAGGGAATCCCGGGTGAAAGAGCACAGAACATAGGAAATGCAATGGGTCTCCGAACGAAGTCTAAGGTTAAGAAAGAAAGGATGAGTGGGCGGCTTCTAGTTGCTCTGCTTGGATTGGCATGGCTGTCCCCTTTGCTGGTTGAGGCTCGGCCTTTGACTTTGCTTGCCGCAACTTTTCATGCTATCAAGTCTAGTTTGTTTCGTGGGATTGACTTCTCTTCTAAAGACTTGAATGGTTTTTCATCTTCCCCGGCACGTAAAACCGGGATTGATTCCTAACTTCTGTTCTGCCCTTATTTAATAGGTAGGAAGCCTAGCCTTCACATCTTTTTCTATGAGATGGGGAACTAAGCTAATGCGCCAATGGGGTTTTTACTGGCTTCTCGCTTTATAGGAAGAATCAATCGCTTCTTCGTCGTCGCTTCCCAGATTTGGAAAATGAATGAGCCAGCCCGGAAAATCCAAGTAGAACCATCTTCCCCGTCTATCCATCTGAAATGATTAGAAAGACTCGCTCGTTATTAAAGGGGATTCATCAGGTGCAGGGGATAGCTTCGGATTCGTATAGGTGATATGGGAAAGAGCATGTGGTTATTTTTGACTTCCTTAGAGGAGAAGCCAATGAATTGTGTGATTTGACTATTCTCGGTAAAGTGGGTAAACTGCTAGTGGCGTGTACAAAAGGTGATCTTGTGCGTCTGTTCGCAGTAGATGAAAACCGCTTTGATTGTGTAAGAGCTTCGTGCTTAGGTCCCTACTTCATTGATTTAGTTTGAGAAATTCCAATAGTGGTGTCCCATTGATACCTTATAGTTGTAGAGGTTTACACACCTTCTCGGGCCAGTGTAGTGGATTGGATCTTTCCCATTATGACAGTGAAACGATCAATGCCGATTCTAAAGGCAAGGACGAATACTAATAAAAAGACAGAAAATCAAAGGGCTCGTCTTGCTTCTCCAGCTCCACCAGAGCATTTCGAAAGAACGCGCTCGGGAATAAAGCCTAATCAAAGCGGGCAACCAGAAGGATCGTGTCATTTAAAAGGTGCTGCCACGACGGCTTGTTCCTAAACCGCAGTAGCTCTTGTTCTTCTTCCTTCTAAGAGGTAGATTCAGCTGCTTCAATGACCTCCATGGTTCGTCTTTGTATAGCTGGTTCTAATGCTTAAATGGATGATTTTGGGTGGAGGGATAGCTTCGATCCAGGGTTTCAAGGGATGGCTCCATCTCGCCTTATTGTCCGGGCAAATCGACATTTGAAGAAGTGAAAGGTGTAGCTCCGGATATGGGATTTTCTCCTTAATGAGAATTGGCTCTGCATCATCTGGAACTCTTAATTCGGGGTCTTGATGGAAATGAGAATATTCATATGGAATTCGGGCTACCCCATGATCGTGATTTGATCATCATTAGGTGGTGAGAAACCACGCCTTATTACGAAAGGGGAGCTTTACGTCCGATCCAGACACCACACCAGTCAGCCCTCTAATCTAATATAGGGTGCTATGGAAGAAATGAGGCACGGAACTCAAGTTTCCTTCTATTCTTTACTATCGCTTATCACTAAGGACGGTCAGACTCCAGTTGTCGGTTTACTTGAAGACTAGCTGAGGAGCTTAGTGCAAGGGAGACCGAACAAGTAGGAATAAGTTCTTCCAACAGCGGAGTGAGCCTATGAAATGGGAATCGGCCTATGTGAAGTAAGGGGGGAAGTAACCATTCGAAGTGGTGTATGGTAAGAGGACTCCAAATCCGGGGGATGCGATCAAAGCTTTGGTTTAGGCCCACTTGGTTGAAACGAGAAAAGAGAAGTTGATAGCGATTCAGTTAATAGAGGGGGCAATCACTAGCATTCCAATATAAGATAGAAGATATCAGAGCGAAACAAGCCAGCCTGAACACATCCAATGAAGGAAGTGACGCTTGCTACGATCAATATCCGAACAACACCCTCACTTGGAATCTAGATGATGGGAGGCACCCTCTCTACCGCGTGATTGGATCTCTCTCCCATTTGTCGAGTCGAGCTATCACCCCGATTGGAATAGAGATACACTGTAGTTGCTAAGTGAACTTGGCGGTGTTGCTGTTAAAGTAGAGGAGTTCCCCCGTTCATTAAGTCTTGTTCCAGGGCTTGCTCATAACGTCCTGCATGTTTCTTGCTAGCTATGTGTTTGTATACGTGACTTGGCCGAGGATAAGTTGAATCTGCGCTCGGTAGATGAAATTCCTTATTTCCTTGCGCAAGTGAGAAGAGCCAAAATGGATTATATGCTTTACCTTTACGGCGCTGCGCAAGACTCCGTACAAAAGTATTTACTTCCTTGCTCGTTTGGAGTTTCTGCTTGATGACATTCCTATCTTATAAGCGGTTGAGATGGATTCAATTCCTTGAGGAGAGTCCCTTTGGGCGCAAACAGATAGTCTCATTTCTTAATATCATCTAGATAGTGGTTACTCTAGTATTGATTTGAGTGACCTTTCAACCCATTATTCTCTTTAGGCGCTTACTGCAGTTGTGCAATTCCTTATTTGTTGACAGTTGAGAGTAAAGGGAAGGGGACAGAGTCAGTTCCATTTATTTCAGCTACTACACCACACTGTAGGCGAAGAATGTTAGTTCCCACGCTGCTATGTATGATAGGTATGTATTGGTAACCCTGGATAGGAGATTGGTATTTAGTTGCAAGATCCGGATCAGGTGTTAAAGCCTAAAACTCAAGCTCAGGCGCTTTCGGGTTTCGGGCAGAATCCATTCTCTCTGAAGCTTAAGTATCGGGTGCAGGTGCTAACGCAGTGTCAATGTCCATCTTCTATGGTATACGTTCAATTCAGAATAGTGATGTTTGCCTCGGGGGGTAACAAGAAACTATTGCATCAGTGGCGTCGGTTGAGTTTCAAGGAACAGTTGAAAGAAGCTCTGCTCCACTCTCTAAAACAGGAGTAGCGCTTGTTGATAGTGTAATTGCAGAAGTGAATGATGATAGTGACTCTCATATTGATAGATTTTAGTAACAGGACATTCCTTCGCTTAGTAGCATCAGATACTGGCCTGGGCAACTAACTTGTTCAAAAGAAAATGCAGCTAAGCACACATATAGAACAGTGTAACCCACTTCCAAGCCAGCTCTCAATTCTCTGATTTTGGATTACCTCGACCTCAACTCGAACAGGAACGCGGAGCGGAAGCGGCACAAACACCTCTTACTCTCTTATTACAACAACAATTCTATACGATCACAGTCTTCATTGTCAAGTTGCGCTAACGGAGTCTAGTCGGCCAACACAGCAGGTTCTCTCAACTCTCAGGAAGCATACCTTGCTTTAATAGAATCATGAATATCGGCAGTGGAACCCCCATACTGATACTTACGACTTACCAGGAGTGTGAAGCAATGCAGTGTTATCTTCCTAGTCCTAGTTAGTTGTTTAAGCAGTGTTTTGTTACTAGTTCGTTTAGGAGTTTAGTTCCGTTCTGCTCTGCTGGCTTACGGGGAGTTATCTTAGTTTCACCTCAGTTTCACGACTCGAGTTGTTGCGTCGTACCCGGTGAGTTCAATTTTTTGTTATAAGCGTGAAGAGTCTTTTTATCAGAGAGAAAAGATCTTGATGGCGCTCCAAAGAAAGCAATAAAGTCTTAGTGCGCTAATGGAGTTTGCCGTGAGTTAAGTTAAGTTTGTTTTGAAGCATAAAGCCTATAGAGAGAGCTTAGCTTAGCGAGTTTAGGTTACCGAGTTGGAAGTGAAGTTCAATGATTGTTTTACTTGCGCTTACGGAGTTATTGTCTTCGTCGGCTAATGTGTGTTTTGGAGTGGAGTATGAAAAGCAGTCCGCTGTCTTCTTACTTACCTTTCTATTAGTTATAAGCTATATGAAATGAAACAAGCATTCATTAGTGTTAGTTAGCTTTAGAGTTAGGTTCCAATATAAGTGATGTTAGAAAGCTATGCTCTGTTTGTTTATTCACGTCTATATGTGGTTAGCTCTGGCTTACCTGAGATCAGTATCAGAGGCATAAGAGCTACAGTAGGAGTAGGAGATAGAATATGAAGTTGTTGTATCCGGAGTAGGAGATAGAATATTAAGTTGTTGTTCTTGTGTTGTATCCGACAAGTAACAACTACTTGAATGCGGAGCGCTTAATGGATCGGGAGGAGAGAGCTTACTCAAACAGCAGCAGCAGTAAGGCAGAGCTCAGCTCACCAAAAGAACATGCTTTCAACCATTTACTGACTTCAAAAGAACGGAACTTAAGCCATTTACTTGATTGACTTGCGTTAGCGCAATAAAACAGGACTCGAAATAAGGTTAATGACTCGAAAGATGGCGCAGGGTAAACAACGAGAAAAGAATCAATGAATTCGGAAGCCAGCCTTAGCAGCGCGAGTTTCATCCTAATCATAGAAAGAAGAAGCGCACGTAGCTCCCGAAACAGGACTGACTTGTTCAGTCGGTGGAAAGGAGGAGTCCGGTCAGCGCGAAGCCTTAGCGACTTTTCTCCGTGTTGGGGACTTTTCTCCTATTCCTATAAAGAAGAAAGAAGCCTGATCTCCTCTTTGGAATGCCCACTAAGCTGTTAATGCTTTACGAACTGGAAGAAGTGGAAATGAAACTCACAAGGTGCTCTCAAGATTCCATTCATAGCAAGTAATCTCTTACCGGCAGTGAACTCCCTTTAGCTAGAGTCTGGACTGGAGCTGGCGTTAGCACCACTCACGTAAGCGCACTTGAGATCCTTGTTTGGTTCCCCCCCAACTAATGAATTGCATTGATAAGCAGATGGTGGAGTGGAATTGCATTGAGAGCGGATGGTGCACCACCTGTTTATAGAAAGAAGTCATCGAACTCGAAACTCACTGTATACTTCATTATATCTGTATACTTAATGATACATACCAGTATACTTAATGAGACCCTTCCTTTCCACTTTCTCTTACTACTAAGTATGGCGAGTGTGAAGTGAAGTCATAAAAGAATTCAATATAGAAATGAGTCGTATCATATAGAACTGAGTAAACAAACTGTATTGCTTCCTTTAAGAAGAAGGAATAGGGGCAGCCGCTATCTCTAACTGAAACTGACTTACTGACGCTGTAAACAATCGTCTTGATCGGCTTACGCTAGTTCTGACTCAACTCACTTATACTTAAGGAATGAATATGGACACCCCTAAACAACTCACTTATACTTAAGGAATGATGAAACCCCGTAACTCAATGAAAGAAAACAGAAAATGCTTCCTGTTAGCGCAGACGTAGCTTGGCCAATGGAACTGTCTACGGCTTGGACAAGAAAAGAAGTGATGTTACCAACCATAGGTGTCTCTTAATGAGTTCCCCAACAAAGAGCTTGAGAAGGCCCTAATCGTTCGTACTTAGCGCTTCAACGTCCTCTTGCTAATATGGAGCCTTAAAACCTGTATCTTTGCGGTGCTTGTGCTGTCGATGAGCTTCTTTCTATTCCAAGTGTCATTGTCTGCAAGAGAAGTTCAAGTGTTAGTTCAATCCAATGATTACTTCTTTGTCAGTGCAATTCAAAAGATAAGGGATACTGTTAGGTCAAGTGGTGCAAGAGAGATTCAATTCCATTCCACCAGCAAGGAAACCATCAAGGTAAAGAACTGGCCGAGTCGATTCGGCTTATGGAACTCCAAAGCTAACTCCGGGCCTTATAATAATTCGCTAACAACATGACCCCTTAGCCTGGAAAGTCAGCAAGACGTTGTCCCGAAAGAAGAACTCGCAATAGGCCAGGCCGCCCCCGCCCCGCTCAAGCAAGTGTACGAGAATAAGCCACTTTGGATGCCTCAATTCTCACCTTGTCTCATTGAGACGAAGAAGTCAGCGTTAGAAACTGGCTCACATTAGCACACTTTGGCTTCTGGAACTATACTATACTTCTTGCTTCGCCCTTGCTTGTTGAATATCCTTCGCCCTTGCTTGTTGAATATCATGGAATTTGATCTCACTCGCATTGTATATAAAAGAGATGAATTGAACCTAACCTTAATCGTAGTTGTGCTAACACGAGCTCCAGATTCGCCTTTGTACTCACGTGAGAGAGTTTGGTGTGAGCAGGTAATAGTTTTTGAAGTAGGAAGCAATTAGAACTGAGTCCACAGTAATCAGTGAGTTTGTGCCAGCTGCAGTAATCAGTGAGTTTGTGCCAGCGAGAGATCGATCGTATTGTTTATCTTGGCAAAGCGAATGAAGTAAGTAGGTCCTTTATACCGCTCCGTCGCGTGGGCTAAGCATTAAGGATTCTATCTACAGCCAACTTGAAACCGTACTCAACTACTCGGGAAAGCAAAGCACCACTATTAGGGCACAGATAGAATGACAAGGGCATTGGGCGCATCAGAAGGCTATAAAGTCGGGGCAGCCAAAAGAGTCGTTTAAGCCCGAGGGGATACGAATATGATAGGGAAAGAAACACAGGGGGGGTCAAGGCAACATAGGTAGGTTAGTATACTCTGGTCTCTGGGACTGAGGGCACTAGTGAGTTTCGAGTTCTTTATTTGAAGCTATGCTCTCTTTGTTTATCTTATTCTATTTATACCAAAGATTTGTATTCTTTATTGAATTCCTTATAGCATGAAATTCCTTATAGCCACGGATTGAGTAATCAATTATTGTTAGTCAAGGGGGTGAACGGGAAAGGTTTTGTAAGAACAGTACTCTCGAGCAGGGAAGGGAAAGAGAGATTCAGATACTCATCATCGTAGATACTGGTCCCTATTGCCCCACTACACAGTACAGGGTTAAGGGAAAGCTTCGGGTAATCAATGACAACGATGGGCGGGAACGAAATAAGCAGGTAGATAAGGGTACCTATGGCAAAGTCAATCATCTGCTGGAGAAAAAGCTCAATGGAAAGAAGAAACGACTATAGATTAGATAGCGAGATAAGATAAGAAAAGAAGGTCAATGGAAAGAACACACTACTTACTATAGATAGCTGGATTCGAAGGTAAATAATGGAATTAGAGAATAGTCCCTATAGCTTAATCAGTAAAGTCACGTATAGAGAGGAGAGGAGGGCTTAATCAGTAAAGTCACGTATATGGAGAGAGGGCTTATTCACTAGAAGTTGATGAGTGAGGTACCATAGTTGGATGAGGTGCACGTCATATTCCATTCCCCGGCAAACACACAAACCAATGGAATTTCAAGCTCCACAACACAATATATAGGATTATAGTAACCGGACTGCCCACGGCCTCATACCTTTCTTGAAACCTAACTGCTTACTAAACCCTTATTCTATAAAGAATGGAACTACAAACTCATAGAAGTGTGGAACCTTAATGCCCATGGAGCGGGAACCTCATTCCATTCTTTCAAGCTAACTGTCCACGGCCTCATACCTTTCTTGAAAGCTAACTGCTTACTTAACGACTTTCCACTTGATACTTGACTTGCGCATTGGAGTTTTGGCGAGTAGAGCCAGTAATCAGCGGTGCGTTAGCTTGCTTCTTCTCATTCATTTGGCGGGCTCATTTCAGAAAACTCGCTGGCTATACCGGACCTAACTGCTTTGCTTCCAAGCTTTGCTTCCAAAACTAAACTCACGTTCGAACAAAAACTCAATAAGCTCACTTTAGCCCTTACTCTGAGGCATAAGAGAAGTACCATAATCCATTCAGAAGCGTCTGCATCCTCACATTGACACGTATATAAGTCTGGACCGCGCTGAAGAATAGAGGAGAGTGCACAGTGACTTGTTCCGTAACTTGTTCGTTTCGCATACGTTAGCACAAGGGCTTGTTCCGTTCCAAAGCTTACATTACCTGTTGCTTAAGGAAAAGCGGATTGATTTCTTGGCAGTTGTTTCACTCACGTAAGCCGAAAACAGGACTGGAATCCTTCTTGCGCCCGAAACCCGGACAGTCTTCAGTGAAACATAAAGGAATTTCAGACTTATGTGCATCTCTATCATATAATGGAAGAATGGAAACTCCCGGACAGTCTTCAGTCAGTGAAACATAAAGGAATTTCAGACTTATGTGCATCTCTATCATATAATGGAAGAATGGAAACTCATAATGAATGGAAACTCCCGTCTCGTTAGCGAGCTACGCCTTTTTTCCTTTCAAACAATAATTAAGATAGATTCCTTTCGCCCCAAGCATCTCATCTCTCTCGTAGACTTGAAGCTACAGCAGGACAATCTGTTTACCTACCAGGATATTGCCTTCTTGCCCGGAACCGATATTATGGCCTTCTCAAGCACCGAATAGTAGTAGAGTCGAGTTTGCGTGTCGTTGTCCGCGCTGCGAGATAGGTGATTGTCGAGATCCATAGGGGAGATGACCTTTGCGCCCCTTGCTTGCTTACTTGTTGAATCGACGTTGGTCGTTAGCCCAACTCCTTTAGCCTTTCATAATTACATCGATCCTGTCTGTATAAATGAATAGGGTATGGGCCGGTCAAGATAAGGGTTTGTTTTGACTACTGGCCGAGTGAAGTGGGATTCATTCCGTAAAGGAAAAGTGTTTGGCCATTCATTATCTTTAGTGCATTGGCAAGGTTTCAATAGCGAAATTTCAGGTTGGGTACAGGGCAAGTCAGGTCTCACTGGGGTCGAAAGCGAGCGGGTTTCATGCAAAAAAAGTGCTTATTCCTGCGAATACAAGGTGAATGAATGGGTCCATTACTTGATAAATTGCATCTCCAAACAAAAGGTCTATAAATCGGGAGCTATAGCCATAGGTTCCTCATGAGCGTATGGACACAGGTGAGAGGCCGGGATCTAATAAGTCCGTTATATAGTCTCAAGAAAGCAAAACGGAAGTAAGGTAAAGAAAGAAGAAGCTACGTCCCTACTTTGTGGAGCCTGGCCGGCCTGCCTTTTGGCCCGATTCGACCAGCGCAGGCAAGTGGGAGACGAAAGCAATGCACGCGACAAGATTCATTCATTATTTGGGGATTCTATAAGAGTGGATTCGTGAACAACCGACTTTATTCAGTCAGCACAGCACCCTAGTATTAGGTTTTTCTTAGTCTAATTTCAAGGTTCGCTTTCGTACGTACAATGTCATTGGTTGCTATACAATAGCGCCACTCTTCATGACGCTTAGCTTTGATTTATCTTGATTACTGGGGCTCGGTCTAGATTTCTTAATAAATGAAATAAGAGAAGCCAATTACGAACAGGGCGGGCCTTGCTAACCTCTTATGATCCTCCTATCTCCGAGCTCTTCAATCTCTTGCCTTTCTTATGATCCTCCTATCTCCGAGCTCTTCAATCTCTTGCTCCTTTCTTTCGATTCTTGTAGACCCACCCGGCGGTAGCCCCTATTCTCGTTACTATTCTATTTCTATTCATTCAAAAGGTATTGTCTTGGCTTGGATCATTGCAATTCATTCTTCCATACCATGTTTTATTACAAAAGGAAGCTGCCTCGACCCGTACAAATGCCTCGCTAAGCAGGTTAGATAGCCAGTGAAGTATCCTTAAAAGAATAGTATAAGTCTCTCCTATACCTTCTCGCCTTACCATTTCTATGGTGTTACCCTTTCCCTTTTGCTTTGGAAGAAGAGCAAGGATGGGAGGGAGAACAGGAATGCGCTATCCTGAGAGCTATAAATATAAATGCTGACCGGCAGGATGAAATCAACTAATCTAATCCAAAAGGGGCTCTTCAGTGGAAGTGAGAGTTGGTTCCACTATCGAGGAGAGGAATGGAGAGGAATTTGTTCAAGACTGCCTGCTAGTAAGTGAGGCAATCGATAGGAATTTGTTCAAGACTACCTGCTATGCTAGTAAGTGAGGCAATCGATAGGAATTTGTTCAAGACTACCTGCTATGCTAGTAAGTGAGGCAATCGATAGGAAGGCTAACGGCGAGGTGCCAACTCACCTTTTTCCCTGTATCTCAATCAATCAATGGGGCAAGTCAAGGCATATCTTTTCTTTCTCGACGAGTCCTGGTGACCCAAACTCGATTTCTTCTGGCCCATCCTTCTCTAGCCAGTGAAAACCCATAGGCGGGGCTCATCGGCAACCGGTGTGTCTGTCTTAATTAGTTCAGCAACATATAGTGAAGTAGAGTTCGGGCAAGACGTTGTGCTTAACGC
The DNA here is from genome assembly GCA_004837865.1 of Musa balbisiana. NCBI lineage: Eukaryota > Viridiplantae > Streptophyta > Magnoliopsida > Zingiberales > Musaceae > Musa > Musa balbisiana. The sequence continues at coordinate 543,116 of PYDT01000084.1, forward strand.
TTCCTTCTTGGGGTAAAGCGCTTACAGAGTTATCTTTTTAATGTGAAAGTAAAGTGGAGCAGGAGAAGTTTCCGCAGCAGTTGTTTCCTCTGCGCCTAGTAAGGGCTCTAATTCATCATTACAAGTTGGAAAGTTCAGTTCTGGGGCAAGAGCAGGTTTGGAAGCCCGGAGACGATACAGAACCAGAGAAGGAATCCGCAGCAGTAAGAGCAGGTTGGGCACTGGGTTTGCTACCAATAGAAAGAATACCTCTGGGAAATTAATAAGTTTCAACGGATGGCCTTGAAGCAAGGTTTAGAGTACCAGAAGCCGAGAATCCGTTTTACTTTAAGCCGAGGTTTACGTTAGAAGCTGGGCAGTACAATTCTTAGTATCAACCTTCTTAGACAAGGAGCTAAAGGAACTCCATGAAACTACTTTGAGCTACAGCGAGCTAGAGCGGTGAGTTCAACTAAAAGAATGAGTTCCACTACAAGGGGCTTCGAGTTCCAAATCCGGTCGAGCTCCAACTAAGAAGTAGAGTTCCTTCTGTCTGAGTGTAATCCAAGAAGCAACGGAACCGGTAAGAGAACCAGAAAGCTCAAGCTAAGCTCCCGTTCTCGGGCGCCCCAACGGAATAATAAGTTGAAGTTTCCAGATAAGAATCAAGATCTCCAGCAATCGATTCGAGTATTGTTTCGGAATTACTGTGATTCCATACACGGTGCCCATGCCCTTTACACGGTGCCTATGCCTCTGTCCTTAGAGTCTATGGTGAGGCAGCCTCAATTCGTGATTCTTGTTCTTTCGCTCTCTTATGCCGATATAAGTTACTCAAGTAATAAGTTAGTTTCTCCCATTCTATATTCTGACTGATAACTCTATTAATTCAAATCTTATATGCAATGCGCAAGAGAGTTCAAATCATCTTGGATATACTTACTAGGCGAGTTAGATTCCATTATTGTAGTAGCGAGTGCAAGAGATTCCATTCTAGAAGAGTCGAAAGGGAGTTCGCAAATAAGAAACGAAAGGCCAGGGCAATCCATGTTATTAAGATTCATGCACTAGAACAGAGGTGAAACGTAGCTAATGGCAAATTACCCATGTTGACTTATATCGGCTCTAAGAATGAATTGATGCCTAGAAAGAGAAGATTCCCCTTGACTGTACCTCAAAGCTGTGGTGCACCATCTTCCACTCAAGAAATGATTGATAGAGTATTTCGGGGCACTAACGCTATTTGTGTTCAGGCAGGGTGCCCAAAAGAAAGGAAAGGCGAGCGCAGAAGCTTTATCAGGATCATAAGCCAGATCTTCCGCTAGAGTTCTGTCTCCCCACTCTAATGTTATACTTGCTTACTAACATGGGTGTCACTTATATAAATAAGGCTAACAAGCCGGGGGTTAAAGGCAGAATCGGAATAACTTAAACTCAGATGCGATGGATGCGATGCTAGAGAGTCAAATTCCCATTAAGTAGTGGAAGCAGTGTTTATTTGCATAGGTCATTTAGTATGGAGGTTTCGCATAAGCTCTATCGGGAGCTGGAATAAGAATGGAATGAGAACAGCCTGCTCAACTACTCGGTCTATTCCTCTATGATACTTTCCCTATTCCTCTATGATACTTTCCACTGCTCTATTCCTCTATGATACTTTCCACGACTCTATTCCTCTTCTATTTCTATTTGACTTTCCAAGTATTACCTTGCGTTATGCCTGCCCGGCTTTACTTCTAATTGATAGGCTTACCGATGCTATTTAAGTACCTTTTCAATCATCTTTCTTGGGTGTGGCATTTTCTCAACTTATATATCAAAGGCGTGCCACTTTTCAATCTGCTGGTGTGCGCGGGTGGGTTGATCTTCGGGGCATCTTTCCTGTTCCGGGTATTTATCATACGGAGAATGGTCACTATAATGACTCACTCCTTACTGGGATGGAGAACTTATGCTCGGGTGGTAAAATGCTTCTTTTCCCTACTTTACGGCATCAAAATACGGAAACCTATTGGCAGAATCCGAGAGTTTGAGGACGCCCGCACGGGGTGGAAAACCAGCTATTCGAATAGATCAGTATTCCTGTTTGATGGGTAAGCGAAAAAGTGATGAAGGACCTATCATTAAGGCAAGTAAAAGAAAGCGTGGACAAGAAGGAAAGCAGTCGTCTTTGAATAGAAGAAATCCCGTATCGATAGCCTTAGGAAGAGTGAATAAGCACAACACCCTGTTTTCCCGCATGTAACATCGACTTAATATAATCCAATCCGACTTGGAACTGCCTATATTTCTTGAATTGGAAAAAACAGTAAAAAGAAAGAAAGAGGGTTCGTTTGGCCAGTGAAGAAAGATGGATATTGGAAGGAATCCTCAGTCGAGGTCAAGGCAGAAAGAAGGTGGTGAAGAAACTATCCCCATCGTCAGGTGATTCGATTGGCTTAACTAGAATCTGTGGCCTAATAAGGCCGAGAAAGAGGAATCCCACAACATTTTGCAGAAAGTGAGAAAGCCGCTGTTTCGGCTATGACAGGGCAGTAGTTGGGATAGAACCATAGCAACCTACTTTCTTTCCTTCAAGCTCTCATTCTATCTTCTGACCGGAGTGTTTCGGTTCCATTTAAGAGAAAGACTGCAATACAGGGCGAGCTATCCTTGCTTGTTCAGAGCACAGAAGCCAAGCCAGAAAGAGAATTCCACTCTTCCCTAACACTTATTATTTGATAGAGAAATCCAGAGAATCCATTATTTTGATAGAGAAATCCAGAGAATCCATTATTCTTGAATTAGTAGAAAGTTCTGTTCTTCCTTCCTTATGAAAGAGATATGTCTCCTGCCCCCTTGCCTGTTCAGCATAACAGCTACGAAAGAAGTCCGTCCTCTTTTTCAAATAGTAACTTCTTTTCCAATTGCACACTGTATTTCCCATGCATAGCTCTTTCCCTATCTCATAGCTCTTTCTTTCCCTATTTCATAGCTCTTTCTTTCCCTATTTCATAGCTCTTTCCCTATCTCATAGCTCTTTCCCTATCTCATAGCTCTTTCCCTATCTCATAGCTCTTTCTTTCCCTATTTCATAGCTCTTTCCCTATCTCATAGCTCTTTCCCTATCTTATGAAGTGGAAGTGGAGATTCATAATTTCAGAGATATCCAATCATAAAGCCTAAGAATCAATGATCATCATAGCTTTGATTTTCAGCTGTTCTCTGCGGGCACTCGAACACTTTGAAGTCGCGGGATAGCTTCGGGCGAATCAGTCTTCATTGAGGGAATAAGTTCATTAGAAGATTCAATAGTCAAGCATCTTTGAGCCGGTCTGTCGTCTCGTTTCTCTTCTGTTAGTTGGCCACTTCGTACTCGGCCCGGCAACGCACCTTCTTTTGCTTTTCCATAAAGAATGGAAATACGTCCTTTTTGTACCAGTCCTGCTTATTGGAGGAGCCTGCCCCAGAAGAGAGTCATCAAAGTCAAATAATCAAGTGTTTTAAAGAGTCAGAGCAGGAATTGTTGAATCAGAAGCATCTCTGGAGTAAAGACCTCTCCTCTTCCTATTCCCGCTAGTAATAGTAATAAGGAAGGGTTTCTTTCATTAGGAGATTCTTGATCCACATTCCATAGGCGGCCCAAGAAGGGGAAAATCACTATAACTATCAAACAAACCTCTTAGAATGAATCTCTGAACTCAATGCCAATAGACGGAGAAAGAATGCAGACTCTCGCGGGAAGGAAAGACAGAATCAGAGCTAGTAATTGAAGCATGGACGGAGCCAATCCCCTAGCTTTTGTAAGTTTCTGCGTTGGTGATATCGCAGTATCCTTTTTCTCAAGAGTCAAGCGGGGGAAAGTCAAGTCAAAAAGCATTGCCGAGGGCCCCCAAAAGATAGAAGCTCATTGAATCAAAGTGTTTTAGATGAGAAAGCAGTTCGTTCCTTTGAAAGAGGCACTTTCTTATCACATGTGCTCGACTTTTAGATTCAATCATAAACCATGGCCTCCACTTGTACGGAGATGCATGCATAAAGGCTTTTTGGATCTTCATCGACAGTACCCTATTCTCGAACCCTCTTGCCGAGCGGCTTCTTCTCATAAACTCCTCTTTCTTCTATCGCCGACACCTATAGCATAAGTGTATCACTGGCATTCCTTACTTTTTGATTGCTATGAGTCAAGGGGTAAAGGTAGGAATTCGATCTCTTCAATCTCCGTCATTCTCTTTTTCACCTGCGGGAGCCGAATAGCAATAACTTTTGGATCAGTTCGGGATGGATTGGTTTTTGAATCCTTTGTTTCAGACGTGATATGAAGATGTCTTCTTGACTCTGATGTTTCAGACGTGATATGAAGATGTCTTCTTGACTCTGAAAGGAATCACCGCCTCCTAACCGTGTAGTGGGGGAATCCAAAAGAGCTATTCACATTCGCGCATCACTCTTTCTTTTACGAGTGGGGCCATGAAAACCTCCTTCCTTCTGTCCCGGGGCCCCCAACGAACATTTGAGCGGGTTCATCTTTCGTTTCTCTTTCCTCCGATCCCAACCGGAAACTTTAACTGGACCGGGCGGCATGAGGTCTTCTTTGTTATCCAGAAAACCCCTTCAAAGCAAACACACTAAAGCAAAGCAGTAATTAAGAGCGACCCGATCTCGCTGGGCACGAGAGTTATATCACACTAATTCCATTAATGAAACATCTAGCTTATGACTCTTCCTTTGATCTGATTCGAAAGCATTGTACATAGACTCCATCTTTCAAATCAACGGCTTTAGCAGCAGTAAGAAGAGAAGGCACAGTTTTACATTTCTTATTGATTGAGAAGAAGGAAGGCACGCACAGTTTTACATTTCTTATTGATTGACCGACCGTTCCGTAAGCCTTAACAGTGTAGTGGGCTAAGCATTCTTTATTCTATCGTGGACTCGGGACAATTCCTATTTCTCTTTCTTTGTTCGCCAAGCACCGACACTCTTTGGCTCGCTAACATTAGTTCTTTGCCTTATTGCCCGGTGCCAAAAGAGAGGTAAGTAAAGGCACCTGCACCATACTTCACTTTCACTTTATACTGTACAGCGGATTCTATTGGCGTTTTATCAGCATCTTTCTGACCAGAAGGGGTGAGCTTATTTTGGGATGAACTCGCAAAGACTCGACCCGCAGACTTCCCTCGTAGAGTCGCTTTCTAATTAGAATACTTTAACTAAACAAAAGGAGTTTTCGCTCTTTTGGCTTACTTAGCGGGGCGGCTATCCTTATGTGTCCCGTCCTTTTTTTTGTAATGGGTATACTCCAACTCGATAGAAGGGTTAAGGGTTTTTCGTTTTGAACCCCCCCACTAAAAGAATAGAAACTCGGATTACCCACTGACTTATACACCAAAGTACCATTCCATTCCTACTGCGGCCCAAGTGGCATTGGCGCTACGCCTAAAGTCTTCTACCTGATGGTGTCTCAAGTCAAGATTGTATGTTGATTGATGGACCGGATTGGATTCTAGCCAAGTCATTATGGGAAAGGCGAGCGAATGTAACTCTTTCTAATTACTCTGCTGAAGCAATAGACTGAGTCGAAGCTAAGCTGACTTAGGCAATGACCATAGGAAAGCGGATCTTTGGGTTAGGACATGTGTCACACACTATTTACCCCTTCCACTTTGTTTGATCGAGATTGGGGACTCACTTCTCACAAAACCGCTTCTGACATATTCCTTCTTCTTTATCGGGTAGAGGAAGTACATAATCTCAAGTATCATAATGGTGCCTAGAGGATGAAGCCATAAAGAGAATAAGAGTGACTATCCGTTTCCCTATGTAGGAGAAGTGGATTGATTCATAAATTGATGAATCTCGGCACTGCTGTAGGAGAAGTGGATTGATTCAGAAATCGAGGAATCTCGGCGACGGTTAGCTCTTGCCCCGCACCTGGAAAAGAATAATACCTGCGTAAAGAAAGCCGCTAAAGCACTCAGATATAGGCCTTTGATCGCCTTCCCTATCCCATACACCCATAGAGCGCTCTTTCCCTCTCACCAGTCTTTCATATCTATATTTATGTATGGCGAACCGTTTTTAGGTCAACAGTTTTCGTTGAGTGAGAAAGCTTTGGCAAATGCAGACTGGGATGAAGCTGGCAGTTTTCTTGAACGTTCCCCCACCATCTCTTATTCCAATGTTTCTACCACCATCTCTTATTCCAATCTTGATATTGATTCATTTCTCATCCATATACTCTCCACAATGAGGTTTTGGTGGAGGCCTCTGCTACTTCCTCAGTGGCTCCGTAGTCACTCTTTTACCTTTGCAACAAAGATGGAGTTGCTGGCTATGCGGGGGAGATTAGTAGGAGGGAAGGCCGGATGGCAAGCACCCGCACGCACCTAACTATTTCGATTTGAACGGAACAAACAAACAAACAACGGAACAAGCTTAGGCGTAGCAACAAGTAGCGGCGCAAGAAAGATAGATGAATGCTCTGGGTGAAGGGAATGGAATCAGAGAATCATCAATATCTGGCTTAAGTGGAAGCTCCATCTCAATTAAGGGATGCTGTGTATTTACTTCTACCGGGTGCTCCTCAATTTCTTGCGCAAGAAGGATTCTAGGATTTCCGGAAATAAGCAAACGGTTCAGGTTCATAAAGGGAATCAGTGTTCTCCACGAAAATGGACTTATTGACAGCTTCACCGAGCTTACCCACTACACCTTATAGTATAGAACTCAGTAATATTACCTGCAACTGATCTTTCTTCTTCTTCTTTTCTTGATCCAACAAAACTCACTACATTGCCTTAACCTTACTTGAGAACTTCATCGCAAAGCAAAGAAATCTTATTGGCGGGTATCGAGTTAGCGGGAAAGAATTCGGGGTTTTAGGCTAAATCCAATCTCCAGTCAGATGCAATTCAAGGTGTTGGCAACGAGCGGGAGGTAGGGTCCAAGTCGTCAACAAGCACTTCTGGAACAAGACTTGAGGAACCGATTGCTTGCTATCCAAACTTTGAAACTTAACCAGCAACACCGTCACTTTAGAACTTTCACTGATTGATGCTGCTATAAACCTTTGGAATGCACCAAAACCTTTCTATCTAGCACAGCTTTTTCTTCTTCCCTTGTTAACTTTCCTTTCCTTCTCGCTTCTCATCCAGGTTCTATTCCTTCTTTTTTACCTGGTTCTATACGATGTGATGAGGAGAACCCATGTGAAAAGCACTCCAAATAAGGGAGTATTCCGCCTTTACCGTCTGTTGGTAACGTAACTGAGACTTTTCTTGCCTTTACTCATTATGAAATTCAAACTTAACGGAACTGCTAAATAGATTGGAGTAAACCAAACCTAAGACTTACTGCTTCCCTAAATAGAGATGGAGCTTCCACTTAAGGACCTTTTGATTACAATGCATTTCGATACCCCAGGGTTTCTTGTTTGACTCAGTAGCGCCAGGGAGCCCGTTGGGAGCCATAGGTATTGTAGAAGAATGAAGTGAATAGTTGACAGCTGCAGGGCTTGTTGAAAGAAGTATGAGTTGACTAAGGTATAGTCGCCTGTGTATAGTACTAATAGGTCTAAGCGGTCCGGGGCTCCTGCCGCTAGAAGACAGGCCTGCTTAATTGACTCATTGCTTCACATATGGGTTATACTACTCCACAACAGCTTCTGAAATAATCGAACTGGCCTGCTACTGCTATAGCTCTCGGAAACGGAATCATAGGATGGATGGAGCCAGGGATGAGAAAAACAAGTAACAAACCTCAAGTCAAGAGCATTCCCACTTTCATTCTATCTTATTGGGGGAGTGATGCCTGTTCCTGTGTTCGGCGTTAGTCCGATGCCATTAGCGAGTCAAGTGCCACTTATATATCTGCAACAAGAACAGGACTACCGGGCAGGGCAGGGCAATTCAATTCTTTAACTCAATATAAGGCTTCCGATCTTGTTGTAACTACTGATTCTCTGGTTACTGCTGGCTCTGCTCTTTCTTGTTCTTGTGGAATTCTTTGTTGAAAGTCACTGGCTCTGCTCTTTCTTGTTCTTGTGGAATTCTTTGTTGAAAGTGAAGTTAAAGCATCAATTGTTGGTTCGACCTTACCTTCCTTAGTTGGTTGTCTTATTCTGTCCTGAACCCGGATCCCGATCTAGCTTCTGAAAATATCCTCGCCAACACACACGGGAAAGAAAGGTTGCTTGTCCCCGGGTTTCTCTTTGAGCTTAAGCAGTTATAAAAGATTGAATAGTATATGCCCGTAAACTGTTCCTGCCGCGCAACCTGTAATTAAGGGCCGAAAACTGGAACAGATCCAATTGCTCCCCTGTAAAAAGGAATAGGAGCGACTTATAGGCAATGTAACTAAGGCAATGTTGCTAAGGCAATGTTGCTAATGTTACTAATTTTGTAGTTAAGTTTAATAGGTAGAGGAGAGGCTCCCTTTCATTCTTTGACTCACTGGTTTCATTCTGATTAGTATAAGTCGGGAGGTCGGCTCATCTAACTCACGCAATAGGGTGCTCACTACTAAGATAGTAAATGCAGAGGGGCCAATCTATCTCCTCTTGCTACAAAGACAGATGACACTGGCAAGGAAGCACTAACGGGAGCAATACAGCGGTATCGTCGTAAGTCGGCAAGATAAGCGGTATCTAAGTCAGTGTCGTCCATTTCTGATACCCTGGGGACCAACTCTAAGTGCTCTTCAATTCCATTCCATTCTTCTGTCCATCCTGTACGTACCTCTGTAAACTAATACGGATTCCACTTTACCACTACTTTCAGGGGCAAGAACAAGTCCGGTTTCTTTGGTTTGTACTCTATTTGTTTACTTGACTATTCTATTTGTATTTGTTTACTTGACTCTATTAGTTTAGTTCTTCTATAAGCAACCAACGGGCCTCAATTCTAGTGCTCGGAAAGCAAGAATCAAAGAATGGATGGGTAGACTAATAGAAAGTAAAGTAAGCCTCTCAGGCAGGAGTGTGGGTTTCAACCAATAGGAAAAAAGTCTAAACCTAATGAGTTCGGCTTGGGATGTATTACGAGCAGTAAGGCAACTACTAATGAATTAATCTCCTCTATAGGAAAACACATTCTATTGTACGACACCGGAATACTTAATGCAATATAGTAGTGGGCAAGTCAGGCTTGTAACTGGGGCGCAGGGCTATAAGGCTCGGCTTTAACGCCACTAGCGAGTTTCTTATACTAATCAATAAAATGCGAATAGTTGTTAGCTACAGAACGGGGGGCGGTAGTGTGAGTTTGGTAGCACAGATCCGGATCAGGAGTTACAGAACGAAAGCAAGGGGACATAGACCAATATCCTGGGAGGGGCAGGCTTCGTTTAGGAGGCGAAAGACGGAATAGGTTAACACAACTACAATCATAGGTTCACAACCATAAGGGTAAGGAATACAGATTGAGGTTCGGAAGTAGAAGAATCAGAGGTGAAATCAAGCTTTGAGTTTAGGTTCGATGTCAGTAGAAGAAGTTTGAAAACAGCGTATAGGAATGCAGCTAACGCGTATCAGTTAAGAGAGTGAAAGACGAGATTGAGTCACTGACCTCATTCTGTTTCTTCTGTTTATAGTTGAATTCAATACAGGCACCTGGTAGTTCATTACTTGCTGTGCCTTTGTAGTAGTGGCCCAGTCTCCGGTTTTGATTTTGACTTTCCTTTTGACTTTAAGTTACACACCACCCCTTGATTCTTCTAAGGATTCTTCCACCCTCCCCTTCTTTGCGCTTCTGCTTACTTGCTAACCGCTGATTCTTCTAAGGATTCAACTGGAACGCTGAGCTACTACAGTACAGCATCAAAACTCGAGCGCACAGCGGAAGATATTGATTCCTACTCTGGTTATGAGCAAGTTAAGTCTCCAACTTGGGCTAAGGGAAATCAGTCCCGTCGTAAAGTACTGTTTTCGGCAGACAGATTTGCAAGAGGTTTTTTAGTGACCTTCTTCTGGTTAGTGACCTGATTCTAGAATACCTGGGCGAGGGTAACATAGCTCTCCACTCTATTCATTCTCACTTTCCAACTTGTGAGTTCCATTCTTTCATTCGACCTTATGAGTGGGTCTCTACCTTATCCGGCTTCATTCTCACTTGTTGAATTCTGGAATTCTGTAAAGGGATACTAAGCGGTCTTCAACTCAAACTCTCACAGTCTCTTTGATCTTGACCCTAAACCCTAACTCTGGCTCTGAGAAGCAAGAGAAGGAGAATCATCTGGTAACTTCCCCGACTTCATGAAGGGAACTTTAGAAACCATTAGCAATAGGTATGATAGTTGCCAGCTGCAATAGGGTCTGTTCTTGTTTGAAGAAACCCGGGGCCAAGCAACGAGGCAAGTAAGCTATGGTTAGTAGTTAAAGTCTAATCAGTATTCGCCCAATTCCTTATTATAAGCGAAAGTCTCTGAAGCACTAGTACCACTCTTGATTCTTGTAATTCTTACTTCTAGTTAGTGGCGGAAGAGCGAAAGGCGGGATAGTGAGATTGGGCGGGGCCCCCAGGGGATCGGAATGAAAGAAAGCCTAGTAGCTGCAGTAGGAGCAGAGAGGAAAGGGGTGAACTCAAAGATCAGAATGGAACTAAGAGGTGAGCCAGTAGGCAAGTCAGAATTTAACTAGTCAATATAAGAATGAACCCGGTGTTTAATAAGTGTGAGTTTCCCTTATATTAAGTCGAAAGAAGCTCAGTTCAGAATTTCACTAAGTAGTCACAGAGCCAAGCAACAGTACTAGAGCCAGAGACAACCTTAACTTAGGTCCTATCATAGAAGCAGGAATGGAACTAAGTTGGCAAGTCGGAATTACAGAATTGAACTAACAACTAGAAATAAGTCATTTAAGAATCCAAACAGTACCAACTTGAATCATGCCTAAATAGTGTTTCCTAAACTCAATCTTACCGAAGTCGTATTTCCTATCATAGAGAAAGTTTCTGTTAGGTTCTTCTCAATTAGAGGCCTCGGCCATGAATCATACCTAAATTAGAATGTGAATAGTGTTTCCACAACTTTGCCCCTGTTGTGAGCCTCCTAAGAATGAGTTTTACCTTGAATCATACCTAAATCATAATGTAAATAGTGTTTCCTCAACTCAATCGTACCGATCAATCAGTTTGACACCCGAAATCCAACACTAAATAATTGTACTTTTAAATAGGAGTTGGGAATGCAATACAGGAGTGAGGGCGGGTCAGTTGGAAAGCAAGCAAAGACTGCTTTTGTTGGACAAAAAGGAAGAATCCTAATCCGTAGCTAGAGAAAGCAAGTGGGGAGTTTCAGAGCAAGAATAAGTCCTACGGTGAGTAGTTGATTTCCCAGTTGTTTGTTTGGGCCTTACTTATAAAGGTGGTTTTTCAGCCCTGTTATCTTTAGTTCGAGCCCAGTTATCAGTATAGTGGTACTCGACTTAAGGCCAACTGACTTCTCATAGACCCAGGCCCCTCCATAGTGAAAGAAATAGTAGTATTGAGTTGCAGAACAAGAGGCAGGTAGTTACAATCTGAGTTCCGAGTTTGGTTTCAATGAACCCATCTTGCTCTTGCTAGAGAAGTCAGGCTTTCACCAATGCTTGCCTCCCTGCGCGCCCTAATTAGACTTTGAATGCTGTATTTGGCATCTAAACCTACACCTCCGCCTTGGATTCTTTGGGTAACCCTGTAGCTACTTAAGAGAAGTCTCGATGCCCTGCGCTTCAGTCCATATCTACCTGGTTGAAAACTGACAACTGTGCCTAACGACCTGAACTCTAACAACTGGGAATCCACCTACAACATTGGAATCAACTACTCACCATCGGAATGGAATTATTGCTTCTCATCATTAAGCTTATAGTTAGCCTCCCTTTACTTGCTTGAATTCGACCTTTGTGCTTGGCAACCTATAGTACTAATATACTCGGCTCGAACTGAAACTAACTGGACTATAGCTCGCAACTGGGAATGAAACCCAAGACAAGACGGATACCAAGACCTTAGCTCAGAACTTCGACTGGAGCTACTATCTCGCTCGTTAGCTCCCGCTCCTCTATCTAAAACTTACAATGCTTTAGCTCATTCCAAAACGACTAACTAAGGGTCTGCCACTCCCTTCTTTCATTCAATAAAAACTCCCTTCCCTCATTCGATACGAACAAGACTTGTCGATGAGACGGGGGATGAAACTAGAGCTGGACTACTAGACTCAAAGAGTAGGGAAAGAGACTCGAAATCAGGTGTTAAAGCCTAATACTGGAGCTCAGGAGTAAAAGAATTAATATAGTAGGAGTAGTGTAGTCCCCCAACTAGTAGTAGAGTAGTGGAATAAGTCGTAGTAGCAAGAGGAGAGGTAGATGAGCCATAACTTTATTTGTTGACAGAGCCAGAGCTGCTCTAGTTGTTGGTGAATCCCGAGTTTAATGTAGTACTGCTTCTGTTCTTGTTGAATACCCATGTTCTGGTTCTTGACCAAGTCCTGTTTTGGGGAGCCCAGTAGCCCCGGGTTTCTGAAACTTTGACTCTTCCCCTTGCCGACCTCACTTTCGGATCCTGGCTCAGATCCAGCTCCTGTTCCTGTTAGAGTTAGAGTGGAATTCTTTTGTTACTCATTCACCAAAACACGGCAAAAAAGGCAGCGAAGTGATTTCCCCTCCTGGAGCAGTCATTGGGAATTCCATTTTTACGTTTTCCCGTGCAACAACACTGCCGCGTAACAGCCGTAGTTACTTGGCGCTAATAGCTGGGTCAATTTCTCAGATTTTTCATGGAAACCCGGGAAAAATAGACGCACTCTGATTTCCCCTAATAGATGACCAGATTTCTTGGATTTTTTGACGAAACCCGGGTTTTTTCGTTGCAATCCGATTTTCCCTAATAGCTCGGTCCAAATGAATTCCTTTTTTCCGTTTTCCCGGGTTTTTTAGACGCAAATGTCTAAATAGTACTTGACTTAAGTTTGGTTCTGGTTGTCTGCTTGTCCGGCTTGGTGAGTAGTAACTTTTTTGGTAGCATTGGCAGTGGTCGCTTGTTTCATGAACCTAGTGGTCTACTTGTCTATCCGTGTCTTGGCTGTTTACCAGGCAGTAAGAAGTGATAGAGTTGACCGGGCAGAGTAAGTCAAAGAACTCGCATTAGAAGCTCCATATTGTATAGAATCGGATAATAAGAGATAGGTAACTGCACCATCAAGCTCAGTGGGAAGGAAAGTGAGTGTAAAGGATGGTTTTCTTGTCTGCAAGAGAAGCTACAGTGTTGCTCATCCCGTTGCTTGGCTCAAGTATTGTTTCGGGTGCAGGAGATGTTGTAGCGGAAGGGAATATATTGTGTTGTATTGAATAGAAATGGGGCAATCAGTATCTGCAGCAGTGAGAGTGGAGATCGGAAAGAGAGATGAGAGTTTCGCTGACTATCGCTAAAGCACTAAAATCAGAATCTCTTATATGTATGCGGAAGAGAACAGGCCCTTTCGAAAGCGACAAGTCACTGCACAAGCCTTAGTTTTCGTTATGAAAGTCAGCTCCCGCGTATCTTTGTTTGCTTGTTCTGTGTTATTACTCAATTCAGGGATAGCGCTATCCACTTATAGAATAGAAGGCAGTAACCAACCATAGCATAGCTTTCAAAACTCATGTCGGCACCCCTTGACTTAAGAAGAGAATGGAACGTGACACATTTCCTTACTCTCAGGTATATGTTATTAGGCGTCAATGAATTGGAAGGCGAGTTGCTGAGTTTCTTAGAGGGTATCTCTTTTTAGGGTAGTTAGTTAACAGGCGTTACACGACGTTTCAGAAGCCTTCATCAGCCAACACCGAGTTAGTTGTAGTCCAAAAAGTGTAGTTCGATCTAGTGTTGTCGTTTCGGGTAGTTCCAGTTTTTGTCGTTGGCGTTAGCGAGTTCCACTTGCTTGTATTGACGTGCACCTATCATGTCATAAAGTCACTCTACACCTATTACTTTCGGGGATTAACAAAACACTCCTGACTCCTGACTTGTTGAACTCCGCTGGGCACACCCTGCTAGCAACTCCAATAAATCAGTGGTCTCGTTTAGGCTAAAAGAAAAGAAAAGAAGGGCCTTTAGGGGTAGGTAGGGGTCTTCAATAAGTGATTAGCCATTATTAGCGGAGTTGACCCTGTCTTAAACAACGAGAAATAGAAGCCGGATTGCCTTACTTAGAGAATTGCCCGACCTTATTCAGCGTGGTGTACTGATTTATCTTTCTGTTCCTGTTTCATCGTATAAAGAATGGAATTTGGAATACCTACTACATGGAGCGGTCTCCTAACGCTTGAGTCTCGTCTCTTTGGTGCTGACGAAGAAAGCACTCGTTTATCACTTGTACTAACTCCTATTGAGCTCCTGACGCGTCAAGGTATTGTACATATATAGAATCCGGTAACAAAACTAAGCTTCATTCACACTTGAGACACCCCTGTAGAAGATTTTGATACAAAAGAGAATTAAGGTGCTGGAGATGTAGCGGTACTAGGCCATTCCATTCAACAAGCAAACAAGCAGGCAGTGAGGTGATTTGAATGAAAGATGTCAGCAGCGCAGCAGTAATCTTTGTTTGTTGTCGACGAGAGAAGAAGCATCGCAATGAGAGTAATAGTATAGTTCGGCAAAATCCAAAGGAGGGAAGTGAGAAAGTAAAGATGATAGACGTCAAAGCATTTAAACAGCTTTAACTGGGCTTGATATGGAATTAGCTATCAGAGTAGTTTCCAGTAGGTTCAACAACGCATAAAGGCCACTATTGGATGGATTGGGATGCTAGGAAAGGTTCGGCTCTGGGCTTGCGGAATTACTTGCTAGTTAGGGTGTTCGGGTATTGGTCCCTATTGCCTAGTTGCTAGGGTAGTGGAGAATTGCCTGCTACTCGGTTGGTTTCATTGCTTGACTTGGAAAACCAGAAATTCGAAATTCACAAATCTTCAAATAACTGAAAAACCACTTTGATTTCTCATGTACCTTTTCAGTACTTGTTAAGAAGGGAAAAACATAGGTGAAATTCATTCTCTCTTTATTAAGGAAACCAGATGACACTTTTGGCTACCTGGTTGAAGGCTCCGACTCAATAAGCTCCATTCTCGACCCCTTAGCTACAGTCTAGGCAGTACTGGTTTCAGGCTTAGTCTTAAACTCGCTACCGCTTTATCCGCTCGCTACCGCCCAGTATACAGGACTTGGTAATGATTAATACTATCTATTACTATTGCTACCGCCCAACGTCTTGCGCCTAAGCTCCCTGCCGCGTCACACGAACAAAGGAACTGTTATAACTTCGTTATAACATACTATAGTTGCTGCCGCGCAAGCGGCTACGCTTGGTCATTAGTAGTTGCTTGGTGGTTTCAGTCTCGAGCTACCCCGTTGCAGGCCGAGGGGCGGGGTGAGCTTTTCTATTCTTTGCCCCCAGAGAGCAAGGCTACAATTGGCGAGTTACAGGCTGCAGGCGCGGGTTCGAAGGCTAAGGTAACTGAGCTGCAGGCCGAGGGAAGCTGTTTTGAGTCTGATTGGTGCTTGTTTCAGTCTTGTTAGCACCGGTTTCAGGCTGATACTCAATAGCTCTATTCTCTAGCTACTGAGCTCCATTCTTGCACTCACTGGTATTAGACTTGGACTGAAACTCGCTACCGCGCAACATTAGTAGTTGCTTGGTGGTTTCAGTCTTTGCCCTAGTGGTTTGATTCTAGTTGTTAGTGGTTTTAGCCTCTTTCTTACTGGTTCGAGGCAGCTACTCATCGGTCTCATTCTTTGACTCCATAGCTACAGTCTAAGCCCAACAACTTTAATTCTTTGACCCCGGACTACAAGCTACGATTACTGGTTTCATTCTTAGTCTTACTTCTGATAGTACTGGTTTGAGTCGAGCTTACTGTTCTTAGGCCCGAGTCTACTACTTAAGGCTCCCGCTCACTAGTTCCATTCTTTCCTGTCACTGTTTGAGCCCTTGACTGACCGGCTTAAGGCTTCGACTGCTTAGGGCTATTCCGAGCCTACCCCCGCTACAGGCTTGGGGCACTGAAGCTAAGTCTAAGCCCGACCACTTTGAGCCTGAGTCCGACCGGCCTCATTCTGTTAGTTAGTGGTTTCATTCTTTAGCCACTGGTCTATAGGCTAGGGTAACTGAGCTCCACTCCATTCTTAGTCTTATACTTACTTTTTTGATTCTCAAGTGTTTGTCTACTGGTCAATTCTGAGTACTCACTTAGGGGAATCGGTGGTCTAGTTAGTTGTTACTACTGAGCTCCATTCTGATACCC
This sequence comes from Musa balbisiana, assembly GCA_004837865.1. Lineage (NCBI taxonomy): Eukaryota > Viridiplantae > Streptophyta > Magnoliopsida > Zingiberales > Musaceae > Musa > Musa balbisiana. The sequence continues at coordinate 559,332 of PYDT01000084.1, forward strand.
GCTACTTCGATTCTTAGACCCCGGAGAGCGAGGCTAGAGCTCCATTCTTTGACTTAACTGTTTCAGGCTTTGATTCCACAGCGACAGGCCAGGGTCACTGAGCTACAGCCTAAGGTAAGCTCGTTTGATTCTGATCTAGTACCCTAGATGCGGAGAAGAAGACCAGATGGATAGTATTAAGTAGGGATGCGGAGAAGCGGACCGCTCTTAAATATACTACTGCGGAGAAGAAGACCACTTAGACCTATATGTAGTTATCGGATAAGAAGACCGGTCCCTTAGTTAAAGTATGATTACTCTATGACCTATTAGTAGTTCCCTTATTGGGCATAGCGGAGAAGAGGACCGCTTAGTAGAATATTAAGAATTTCACTACTTCTTCAGCCTACTTATTACTGGTTTCATTCTTAACTTCAGTACTTCTAGCTTTGCTTCCTCGCCCGCCTGTCGAACATCTGCTTGTCCTCTCTTTGTCCTTTTGGTTAACCTCACTTAAGAATTAATACATCTTTGAACTTCGAATACTAATTCACTTCTTCCTAGAGCAGTCAGTCTCTTTTCACTCTGGCAACTATACCTCTGGCTCTGGCTCTTTGCTTTGAGTTCCATTCTGTAATTCCTTATTCCTAGTTCTTAGTTCAATTCTGTACTTAAGTACTTCTAGCTTTGCTTCCTCGCCCGCCTGTCGAACATCTGCTTGTCCTCTCTTTGTCCTTTTGGTTAACCTCACTTAAGAATTAATACATCTTTGAACTTCGAATACTAATTCACTTCTTCCTAGAGCAGTCAGTCTCTTTTCACTCTGGCAACTATACCTCTGGCTCTGGCTCTTTGCTTTGAGTTCCATTCTGTAATTCCTTATTCCTAGTTCTTAGTTCAATTCTGTACTTAAGTACTTCTAGCTTTGCTTCCTCGCCCGCCTGTCGAACATCTGCTTGTCCTCTCTTTGTCCTTTTGGTTAACCTCACTTAAGAATTAATACATCTTTGAACTTCGAATACTAATTCACTTCTTCCTAGAGCAGTCAGTCTCTTTTCACTCTGGCAACTATACCTCTGGCTCTGGCTCTTTGCTTTGAGTTCCATTCTGTAATTCCTTATTCCTAGTTCTTAGTTCAATTCTGTACTTAAGTACTTCTAGCTTTGCTTCCTCGCCCGCCTGTCGAACATCTGCTTGTCCTCTCTTTGTCCTTTTGGTTAACCTCACTTAAGAATTAATACATCTTTGAACTTCGAATACTAATTCACTTCTTCCTAGAGCAGTCAGTCTCTTTTCACTCTGGCAACTATACCTCTGGCTCTGGCTCTTTGCTTTGAGTTCCATTCTGTAATTCCTTATTCCTAGTTCTTAGTTCAATTCTGTACTTAAGTACTTCTAGCTTTGCTTCCTCGCCCGCCTGTCGAACATCTGCTTGTCCTCTCTTTGTCCTTTTGGTTAACCTCACTTAAGAATTAATACATCTTTGAACTTCGAATACTAATTCACTTCTTCCTAGAGCAGTCAGTCTCTTTTCACTCTGGCAACTATACCTCTGGCTCTGGCTCTTTGCTTTGAGTTCCATTCTGTAATTCCTTATTCCTAGTTCTTAGTTCAATTCTGTACTTAAGTACTTCTAGCTTTGCTTCCTCGCCCGCCTGTCGAACATCTGCTTGTCCTCTCTTTGTCCTTTTGGTTAACCTCACTTAAGAATTAATACATCTTTGAACTTCGAATACTAATTCACTTCTTCCTAGAGCAGTCAGTCTCTTTTCACTCTGGCAACTATACCTCTGGCTCTGGCTCTTTGCTTTGAGTTCCATTCTGTAATTCCTTATTCCTAGTTCTTAGTTCAATTCTGTACTTAAGTACTTCTAGCTTTGCTTCCTCGCCCGCCTGTCGAACATCTGCTTGTCCTCTCTTTGTCCTTTTGGTTAACCTCACTTAAGAATTAATACATCTTTGAACTTCGAATACTAATTCACTTCTTCCTAGAGCAGTCAGTCTCTTTTCACTCTGGCAACTATACCTCTGGCTCTGGCTCTTTGCTTTGAGTTCCATTCTGTAATTCCTTATTCCTAGTTCTTAGTTCAATTCTGTACTTAAGTACTTCTAGCTTTGCTTCCTCGCCCGCCTGTCGAACATCTGCTTGTCCTCTCTTTGTCCTTTTGGTTAACCTCACTTAAGAATTAATACATCTTTGAACTTCGAATACTAATTCACTTCTTCCTAGAGCAGTCAGTCTCTTTTCACTCTGGCAACTATACCTCTGGCTCTGGCTCTTTGCTTTGAGTTCCATTCTGTAATTCCTTATTCCTAGTTCTTAGTTCAATTCTGTACTTAAGTACTTCTAGCTTTGCTTCCTCGCCCGCCTGTCGAACATCTGCTTGTCCTCTCTTTGTCCTTTTGGTTAACCTCACTTAAGAATTAATACATCTTTGAACTTCGAATACTAATTCACTTCTTCCTAGAGCAGTCAGTCTCTTTTCACTCTGGCAACTATACCTCTGGCTCTGGCTCTTTGCTTTGAGTTCCATTCTGTAATTCCTTATTCCTAGTTCTTAGTTCAATTCTGTACTTAAGTACTTCTAGCTTTGCTTCCTCGCCCGCCTGTCGAACATCTGCTTGTCCTCTCTTTGTCCTTTTGGTTAACCTCACTTAAGAATTAATACATCTTTGAACTTCGAATACTAATTCACTTCTTCCTAGAGCAGTCAGTCTCTTTTCACTCTGGCAACTATACCTCTGGCTCTGGCTCTTTGCTTTGAGTTCCATTCTGTAATTCCTTATTCCTAGTTCTTAGTTCAATTCTGTACTTAAGTACTTCTAGCTTTGCTTCCTCGCCCGCCTGTCGAACATCTGCTTGTCCTCTCTTTGTCCTTTTGGTTAACCTCACTTAAGAATTAATACATCTTTGAACTTCGAATACTAATTCACTTCTTCCTAGAGCAGTCAGTCTCTTTTCACTCTGGCAACTATACCTCTGGCTCTGGCTCTTTGCTTTGAGTTCCATTCTGTAATTCCTTATTCCTAGTTCTTAGTTCAATTCTGTACTTAAGTACTTCTAGCTTTGCTTCCTCGCCCGCCTGTCGAACATCTGCTTGTCCTCTCTTTGTCCTTTTGGTTAACCTCACTTAAGAATTAATACATCTTTGAACTTCGAATACTAATTCACTTCTTCCTAGAGCAGTCAGTCTCTTTTCACTCTGGCAACTATACCTCTGGCTCTGGCTCTTTGCTTTGAGTTCCATTCTGTAATTCCTTATTCCTAGTTCTTAGTTCAATTCTGTACTTAAGTACTTCTAGCTTTGCTTCCTCGCCCGCCTGTCGAACATCTGCTTGTCCTCTCTTTGTCCTTTTGGTTAACCTCACTTAAGAATTAATACATCTTTGAACTTCGAATACTAATTCACTTCTTCCTAGAGCAGTCAGTCTCTTTTCACTCTGGCAACTATACCTCTGGCTCTGGCTCTTTGCTTTGAGTTCCATTCTGTAATTCCTTATTCCTAGTTCTTAGTTCAATTCTGTACTTAAGTACTTCTAGCTTTGCTTCCTCGCCCGCCTGTCGAACATCTGCTTGTCCTCTCTTTGTCCTTTTGGTTAACCTCACTTAAGAATTAATACATCTTTGAACTTCGAATACTAATTCACTTCTTCCTAGAGCAGTCAGTCTCTTTTCACTCTGGCAACTATACCTCTGGCTCTGGCTCTTTGCTTTGAGTTCCATTCTGTAATTCCTTATTCCTAGTTCTTAGTTCAATTCTGTACTTAAGTACTTCTAGCTTTGCTTCCTCGCCCGCCTGTCGAACATCTGCTTGTCCTCTCTTTGTCCTTTTGGTTAACCTCACTTAAGTAGGGATGCGGAGAAGAGGACCGCTCCCCTATAGTACTAAATGCGGAGAAGAAGACCAGTACCCAACATCGGAGTTGAAGACCGCCGAGCAACTACTTTCAGCCTTAGTCCGGTCGGTTTCAGGCTGCGAGCAACTACTTTCAGCCTTAGTCCGGTCGGTTTCAGGCTGCGAGCAACTACTTTCAGCCTTAGTCCGGTCGGTTTCAGGCTGCGAGCAACTACTTTCAGCCTTAGTCCGGTCGGTTTCAGGCTGCGAGCAACTACTTTCAGCCTTAGTCCGGTCGGTTTCAGGCTGCGAGCAACTACTTTCAGCCTTAGTCCGGTCGGTTTCAGGCTGCGAGCAACTACTTTCAGCCTTAGTCCGGTCGGTTTCAGGCTGCGAGCAACTACTTTCAGCCTTAGTCCGGTCGGTTTCAGGCTGCGAGCAACTACTTTCAGCCTTAGTCCGGTCGGTTTCAGGCTGCGAGCAACTACTTTCAGCCTTAGTCCGGTCGGTTTCAGGCTGCGAGCAACTACTTTCAGCCTTAGTCCGGTCGGTTTCAGGCTGCGAGCAACTACTTTCAGCCTTAGTCCGGTCGGTTTCAGGCTGCGAGCAACTACTTTCAGCCTTAGTCCGGTCGGTTTCAGGCTGCGAGCAACTACTTTCAGCCTTAGTCCGGTCGGTTTCAGGCTGCGAGCAACTACTTTCAGCCTTAGTCCGGTCGGTTTCAGGCTGCGAGCAACTACTTTCAGCCTTAGTCCGGTCGGTTTCAGGCTGCGAGCAACTACTTTCAGCCTTAGTCCGGTCGGTTTCAGGCTGCGAGCAACTACTTTCAGCCTTAGTCCGGTCGGTTTCAGGCTGCGAGCAACTACTTTCAGCCTTAGTCCGGTCGGTTTCAGGCTGCGAGCAACTACTTTCAGCCTTAGTCCGGTCGGTTTCAGGCTGCGAGCAACTACTTTCAGCCTTAGTCCGGTCGGTTTCAGGCTGCGAGCAACTACTTTCAGCCTTAGTCCGGTCGGTTTCAGGCTGCGAGCAACTACTTTCAGCCTTAGTCCGGTCGGTTTCAGGCTGCGAGCAACTACTTTCAGCCTTAGTCCGGTCGGTTTCAGGCTGCGAGCAACTACTTTCAGCCTTAGTCCGGTCGGTTTCAGGCTGCGAGCAACTACTTTCAGCCTTAGTCCGGTCGGTTTCAGGCTGCGAGCAACTACTTTCAGCCTTAGTCCGGTCGGTTTCAGGCTGCGAGCAACTACTTTCAGCCTTAGTCCGGTCGGTTTCAGGCTGCGAGCAACTACTTTCAGCCTTAGTCCGGTCGGTTTCAGGCTTCGACTCACGGGTTTCACTCTGCGGCTGCCTGGGCCGATTCTTCAACTCACTGGTCTCATTCTGTGCCTCGGAGAATCGATACCCTAGCTACCGGCTCTAAGGCTATAGCTCCGGTATACAAGCTACTCTTCGGTCGGTACAGCCTGATACTCCTTAGCTACAGGCTCGGACTGACCAGTTGCAGGCTCTGTCTCACTAGCTCCATTCTGCCACTGCTAGGTATTAGACTTGGACTGCTGAGTCTCATTCTGTATGTTAGTAGTCGGAGGCTTCGGGGCGGGAGTACAAGCTACTCTTCGGTCGGTACAGGCTTTGAGGAGGTAGTTTCAGCCTGCCACTCGTAGGTCTCATTCTGTGCCTCGGAGAATCGATACCCTAGCTACCGGCTCTAAGGCTATAGCTCCGGTATACAAGCTACTCTTCGGTCGGTACAGGCTTTGAGGAGGTAGTTTCAGCCTGCCACTCGTAGGTCTCATTCTGTGCCTCGGAGAATCGATACCCTAGCTACCGGCTCTAAGGCTATAGCTCCGGTATACAAGCTACTCTTCGGTCGGTACAGGCTTTGAGGAGGTAGTTTCAGCCTGCCACTCGTAGGTCTCATTCTGTGCCTTAGTAGTTTGATTCTGAGTCCGGTCGGTTTCAGGCTGCGAGCAACTACTTTCAGCCTTAGTCCGGTCGGTTTCAGGCTGCGAGCAACTACTTTCAGCCTTAGTCCGGTCGGTTTCAGGCTGCGAGCAACTACTTTCAGCCTTAGTCCGGTCGGTTTCAGGCTGCGAGCAACTACTTTCAGCCTTAGTCCGGTCGGTTTCAGGCTGCGAGCAACTACTTTCAGCCTTAGTCCGGTCGGTTTCAGGCTGCGAGCAACTACTTTCAGCCTTAGTCCGGTCGGTTTCAGGCTGCGAGCAACTACTTTCAGCCTTAGTCCGGTCGGTTTCAGGCTGCGAGCAACTACTTTCAGCCTTAGTCCGGTCGGTTTCAGGCTGCGAGCAACTACTTTCAGCCTTAGTCCGGTCGGTTTCAGGCTGCGAGCAACTACTTTCAGCCTTAGTCCGGTCGGTTTCAGGCTGCGAGCAACTACTTTCAGCCTTAGTCCGGTCGGTTTCAGGCTGCGAGCAACTACTTTCAGCCTTAGTCCGGTCGGTTTCAGGCTGCGAGCAACTACTTTCAGCCTTAGTCCGGTCGGTTTCAGGCTGCGAGCAACTACTTTCAGCCTTAGTCCGGTCGGTTTCAGGCTGCGAGCAACTACTTTCAGCCTTAGTCCGGTCGGTTTCAGGCTGCGAGCAACTACTTTCAGCCTTAGTCCGGTCGGTTTCAGGCTGCGAGCAACTACTTTCAGCCTTAGTCCGGTCGGTTTCAGGCTGCGAGCAACTACTTTCAGCCTTAGTCCGGTCGGTTTCAGGCTGCGAGCAACTACTTTCAGCCTTAGTCCGGTCGGTTTCAGGCTGCGAGCAACTACTTTCAGCCTTAGTCCGGTCGGTTTCAGGCTGCGAGCAACTACTTTCAGCCTTAGTCCGGTCGGTTTCAGGCTGCGAGCAACTACTTTCAGCCTTAGTCCGGTCGGTTTCAGGCTGCGAGCAACTACTTTCAGCCTTAGTCCGGTCGGTTTCAGGCTGCGAGCAACTACTTTCAGCCTTAGTCCGGTCGGTTTCAGGCTGCGAGCAACTACTTTCAGCCTTAGTCCGGTCGGTTTCAGGCTGCGAGCAACTACTTTCAGCCTTAGTCCGGTCGGTTTCAGGCTGCGAGCAACTACTTTCAGCCTTAGTCCGGTCGGTTTCAGGCTGCGAGCAACTACTTTCAGCCTTAGTCCGGTCGGTTTCAGGCTGCGAGCAACTACTTTCAGCCTTAGTCCGGTCGGTTTCAGGCTGCGAGCAACTACTTTCAGCCTTAGTCCGGTCGGTTTCAGGCTGCGAGCAACTACTTTCAGCCTTAGTCCGGTCGGTTTCAGGCTGCGAGCAACTACTTTCAGCCTTAGTCCGGTCGGTTTCAGGCTGCGAGCAACTACTTTCAGCCTTAGTCCGGTCGGTTTCAGGCTGCGAGCAACTACTTTCAGCCTTAGTCCGGTCGGTTTCAGGCTGCGAGCAACTACTTTCAGCCTTAGTCCGGTCGGTTTCAGGCTGCGAGCAACTACTTTCAGCCTTAGTCCGGTCGGTTTCAGGCTGCGAGCAACTACTTTCAGCCTTAGTCCGGTCGGTTTCAGGCTGCGAGCAACTACTTTCAGCCTTAGTCCGGTCGGTTTCAGGCTGCGAGCAACTACTTTCAGCCTTAGTCCGGTCGGTTTCAGGCTGCGAGCAACTACTTTCAGCCTTAGTCCGGTCGGTTTCAGGCTGCGAGCAACTACTTTCAGCCTTAGTCCGGTCGGTTTCAGGCTGCGAGCAACTACTTTCAGCCTTAGTCCGGTCGGTTTCAGGCTGCGAGCAACTACTTTCAGCCTTAGTCCGGTCGGTTTCAGGCTGCGAGCAACTACTTTCAGCCTTAGTCCGGTCGGTTTCAGGCTTCGACTCACTGGTCTCATTCTGTGCCTTAGTAGTTTGATTCTGAGTCCGGTCGGTTTCAGGCTGCGAGCAACTACTTTCAGCCTTAGTCCGGTCGGTTTCAGGCTGCGAGCAACTACTTTCAGCCTTAGTCCGGTCGGTTTCAGGCTGCGAGCAACTACTTTCAGCCTTAGTCCGGTCGGTTTCAGGCTGCGAGCAACTACTTTCAGCCTTAGTCCGGTCGGTTTCAGGCTGCGAGCAACTACTTTCAGCCTTAGTCCGGTCGGTTTCAGGCTGCGAGCAACTACTTTCAGCCTTAGTCCGGTCGGTTTCAGGCTGCGAGCAACTACTTTCAGCCTTAGTCCGGTCGGTTTCAGGCTGCGAGCAACTACTTTCAGCCTTAGTCCGGTCGGTTTCAGGCTGCGAGCAACTACTTTCAGCCTTAGTCCGGTCGGTTTCAGGCTGCGAGCAACTACTTTCAGCCTTAGTCCGGTCGGTTTCAGGCTGCGAGCAACTACTTTCAGCCTTAGTCCGGTCGGTTTCAGGCTGCGAGCAACTACTTTCAGCCTTAGTCCGGTCGGTTTCAGGCTGCGAGCAACTACTTTCAGCCTTAGTCCGGTCGGTTTCAGGCTGCGAGCAACTACTTTCAGCCTTAGTCCGGTCGGTTTCAGGCTGCGAGCAACTACTTTCAGCCTTAGTCCGGTCGGTTTCAGGCTGCGAGCAACTACTTTCAGCCTTAGTCCGGTCGGTTTCAGGCTGCGAGCAACTACTTTCAGCCTTAGTCCGGTCGGTTTCAGGCTGCGAGCAACTACTTTCAGCCTTAGTCCGGTCGGTTTCAGGCTGCGAGCAACTACTTTCAGCCTTAGTCCGGTCGGTTTCAGGCTGCGAGCAACTACTTTCAGCCTTAGTCCGGTCGGTTTCAGGCTGCGAGCAACTACTTTCAGCCTTAGTCCGGTCGGTTTCAGGCTGCGAGCAACTACTTTCAGCCTTAGTCCGGTCGGTTTCAGGCTGCGAGCAACTACTTTCAGCCTTAGTCCGGTCGGTTTCAGGCTGCGAGCAACTACTTTCAGCCTTAGTCCGGTCGGTTTCAGGCTGCGAGCAACTACTTTCAGCCTTAGTCCGGTCGGTTTCAGGCTGCGAGCAACTACTTTCAGCCTTAGTCCGGTCGGTTTCAGGCTGCGAGCAACTACTTTCAGCCTTAGTCCGGTCGGTTTCAGGCTGCGAGCAACTACTTTCAGCCTTAGTCCGGTCGGTTTCAGGCTGCGAGCAACTACTTTCAGCCTTAGTCCGGTCGGTTTCAGGCTGCGAGCAACTACTTTCAGCCTTAGTCCGGTCGGTTTCAGGCTGCGAGCAACTACTTTCAGCCTTAGTCCGGTCGGTTTCAGGCTGCGAGCAACTACTTTCAGCCTTAGTCCGGTCGGTTTCAGGCTTCGACTCACTGGTCTCATTCTGTGCCTTAGTAGTTTGATTCTGAGTCCGGTCGGTTTCAGGCTGCGAGCAACTACTTTCAGCCTTAGTCCGGTCGGTTTCAGGCTGCGAGCAACTACTTTCAGCCTTAGTCCGGTCGGTTTCAGGCTGCGAGCAACTACTTTCAGCCTTAGTCCGGTCGGTTTCAGGCTGCGAGCAACTACTTTCAGCCTTAGTCCGGTCGGTTTCAGGCTGCGAGCAACTACTTTCAGCCTTAGTCCGGTCGGTTTCAGGCTGCGAGCAACTACTTTCAGCCTTAGTCCGGTCGGTTTCAGGCTGCGAGCAACTACTTTCAGCCTTAGTCCGGTCGGTTTCAGGCTGCGAGCAACTACTTTCAGCCTTAGTCCGGTCGGTTTCAGGCTGCGAGCAACTACTTTCAGCCTTAGTCCGGTCGGTTTCAGGCTGCGAGCAACTACTTTCAGCCTTAGTCCGGTCGGTTTCAGGCTGCGAGCAACTACTTTCAGCCTTAGTCCGGTCGGTTTCAGGCTGCGAGCAACTACTTTCAGCCTTAGTCCGGTCGGTTTCAGGCTGCGAGCAACTACTTTCAGCCTTAGTCCGGTCGGTTTCAGGCTGCGAGCAACTACTTTCAGCCTTAGTCCGGTCGGTTTCAGGCTGCGAGCAACTACTTTCAGCCTTAGTCCGGTCGGTTTCAGGCTGCGAGCAACTACTTTCAGCCTTAGTCCGGTCGGTTTCAGGCTGCGAGCAACTACTTTCAGCCTTAGTCCGGTCGGTTTCAGGCTGCGAGCAACTACTTTCAGCCTTAGTCCGGTCGGTTTCAGGCTGCGAGCAACTACTTTCAGCCTTAGTCCGGTCGGTTTCAGGCTGCGAGCAACTACTTTCAGCCTTAGTCCGGTCGGTTTCAGGCTGCGAGCAACTACTTTCAGCCTTAGTCCGGTCGGTTTCAGGCTGTGTGTTCACTGTTCAATTCTTTGCCTGTAACTCGCTACCGCCACGGAGACAGGACTTGGCAATAGCTCATTAAGCCATATCATATGAGTTCTGACTTGTGATGCGTTCGTAGTAGTTGCTTGGTGGTTTGAGTCTGAGGCAAGGGAGCTCCATTCTCTAGTCCTGAGCGGCAGGCTGCTCCTCAGTGGTCTAATTCTTGTCGTTAGTGGTTTGAGCCTGAGGGAAGCTCTTAGTAGGCTGATACTGATCGGTTGAAGTCTGCCCCCGAGTGAACAGGCTTTGACTGCCCGGCTTCATTCTGTAATTGGTGAGTTCGATTCCCGATCTAGTTCCCCGAGTAGGCTGACTCACTGGCTTAAGGCTTTGGCCCCGGAGCTCTATTCTGAGTAGTACATCGAACCAGCTGGTCCGAGGCCGAGGGCAGCTAAGCTTCAGTCTGAGTCCCACCCCGCCTCCATCTTTGATCCACAGCTACAGGCCAAGCCCGACCATCTTGAGCCTGAGGGCAGCTCACTCCATTCTTTGGATCCGGGAGGGAGCAAGGCTACTCCTGAGTGGTTTGATTCTCTGCCTTGTGTTAGCTCAGTCCGGGGTAAAGCTAGTTTGATTCTGTGGCTGCGTTAGGTAATTCGGTTGTCAGTGGTTTTGGTTTCTGTGTAGTGGTTTCAGTCTCTAGCTATGGGTCTACGGCCAGCTCCTAGGTGGTTTCAGGCTGTGTGTTCACTGTTCAATTCTTTGCCTGTAACTCGCTACCGCCACGGAGACAGGACTTGGCAATAGCTCATTAAGCCATATCATATGAGTTCTGACTTGTGATGCGTTCGTAGTAGTTGCTTGGTGGTTTGAGTCTGAGGCAAGGGAGCTCCATTCTCTAGTCCTGAGCGGCAGGCTGCTCCTCAGTGGTCTAATTCTTGTCGTTAGTGGTTTGAGCCTGAGGGAAGCTCTTAGTAGGCTGATACTGATCGGTTGAAGTCTGCCCCCGAGTGAACAGGCTTTGACTGCCCGGCTTCATTCTGTAATTGGTGAGTTCGATTCCCGATCTAGTTCCCCGAGTAGGCTGACTCACTGGCTTAAGGCTTTGGCCCCGGAGCTCTATTCTGAGTAGTACTGGTTTGAGGCCGAGGGAAGCTGGTATTAGACTTCGACTCATAGGGTTCATTCTGTCATTGGTGAGCTCAATTCCCAGTTGTACCGGTTTGAGTCTCTTTCTTACTGGTCTCAGGCTCCAGAGCGAGAGAGCAAGGCTGAAAGCAACGAGTTAAATTCTGAGTATCACTCCGGACAGGCTCCATAACTACCTATACAGGCTCGAGCTACTGAGTTGGAGTCTAAGTTACCCGAGCGACAGGCCGAGCCCCACTACTCTCATTCTGATACTCACTGGTTTGAGACTGAGTCCACCCACAAAGACAGCCTTACACTCATAGGTATCATTCTGTGCCTACTGAGCTAGAGGCTGAGTCCGGTCGGTTTCATTCTCTCAGTCGGTGGTTTCAGCCTTCCCCTCACGGGTCCGAGGCGACAGTCTGAGCTGCCACCCTCTCAGCCTGAGCCGCACTACTTTCAGTCTGATCCTCCGGTGTTTCAGTCTCTCACTCACTGGTCCCATTCTTTGGCTGCTTAGGTACATTCTCTCCTGGTCACTGTATTGGACTTCAACTTACTGGCTTCAGGCTTGCTGTTCACTGTTCCATTCTGCAGACTACTAACTAAGGCTGATACTGACTGGTTTTAGTCTGAGCCCACCCCGATACAGGCTTTGACTGTCCGGTTTCAGGCTTAGGTAAGCTAGTTGGAGTTCCGGTCATACTAGGTACTGTTTGAGTCTGAGGTCAGCTAGTTTGATTCTTGTCCTCACAGGTTCAGAGAGTAGAAATCCTATAGTTGATACCCCTATTCTTATGATTCAACTTTTCTGTGTTTTTTTGCCGTGTTTTTTTGAGCTCTTGCTCCTCTCTTGCTACTATTAACTGCTTCCCTTTCTTTTCAATCTTACTGACCTGCTGGCTTGGCTAGCTACTTGCTTCACTGCATACCTTCTGGAATGGAACTAAGATCAGAGTTTGACTGGAGTTTTGGAAGAGCGGCTGCCACTTCAGTTTTCCTTAATAAAGATAGGATCTCATTTAGTGGGCTTTCTGCTACTGTGTAAGTAGAGCGTCAAGGGAAGTGGTTTTCTACTTTTTTGAGAAGATTTGTTATTTTCGAATTTCTGTGATTTGATTCCTTTTCTTCCACAACCTGACCACTACTAGGCTAAACAGGACCGATACTAGGCACGCATATCTATTCTACCTCCTCCGGCGAGGCACCCCGCCCCTAGTCACAGAGGAATGACACCAGCCCACAAAGTAGTGTAAGTAAACAAGCCTTGCCTAGTCACAGAGGAATGACATGACACCAGCCGAGCCTACCCAAAAAAGTATGTAAACCAGCCGACCCGAGTAACAGAATTCAACCAGTAATTCAACTACCCGAGCCTAGCCTACCCACATCTATGACATGACATTCCGGTTTCCTATATGAAGTGAGATAGAATTGATATGGCTTTTCCCCTCCGGAGCTTCTACTGTGTCGGTATAGCTTCAATCAAACGAGTTTTTCAGTAAATTTCTCTATTCTGCCTGTGTTAAGTCAACTACCTGAGCCGAGTCACAGAAGGAAATTTCTGTGTTATTGAGATCCCCTAATCGTAAGTTGAAGAAAGTGTAACAAACAGTAAAGCACTAAAGCAGTAAAGCCGGAAAGCTGGAATGTCCCAAAAGCTCATCCTTTCCTTGATTTGATAGGCTCCAAATATGTGCCTTGCGTTAGGGCAATAAGGAATGTCGGGATGCTAAAGAGATATTGCCATGAGACTCGTGCAAAGAAGTAAGAATAAGGTTCCAGTGCCATCTGAAATATCTGTCTCGCCCTTTGCTTGAAAACGAGCCCTTATATCAAACAGGCGTCTCAGAAGTCCCTGCCCTTTCTATTGTTATTGGCTTATTCTTGAGCATCCGATTGTGGGCATCAACGCTAGCTGTCATACTCACGACCGTGTAAGTGTGATTAGGAGTCCCATTCATTTAGTTCTCAAAGGGCCTGTCCGCAGCGCCCGGAACATTAGAGTATTGTTCCTTGGACATCGGATCAAGGGAGGTACCATTTGCATGGACAATGATAAGGTGCAGGCCATATAGGAATGGGATCCCCCCCAAAAAGGTATATTAGTTCCGATCTTTTCTTGGCCAGGTCGTAGGTTCATCCAAGGCTTTTCGTGTGGGGCCTTTGCCTTTGACTAATCTCCAGAAGAAGAACCGACCATGGCATTCGACGAGAGAATGTAAAGACACCTTTTAGGACTTAAAGGGAGCCATCAGATCCGGACCTTGCCGCTCGCGAACAAGGAAAGAGTCTATTCTCAAAAGAAGGATAAAATAAGGATCTATCCAAAGCAAAGTCAAGGGAAACACAAACCTTTTGCCGCACTGAGTCTTGTTGAAGATAGGAACTCCGACCGACCTTGTTTCTTCCCCTGCTCCTGCTAATAGAAAAAAGTCACTGAAAAACTTCCCCTTATACGGAGTTTTACTCTCCACATGAAGATCATCTTGTAGTAAAAGAATGCACTTTTGCTGATGCACTAGTTTATTAGGCAGAATGAATTGAATCAATACTTTCTCCTTTTAGCGCAGAAGCGGAAGATCGGATAGCTGGATAAGATGGAACTGACGCTTTAGCCACTGACACACTTGTTCTTGCCCGAACTACCTTAACTGAGAAGAGACTATTGCCCTGTTTGCTAACTTGAACCTAGGGGCAACTCCTCTTTAAAGTAGAACTGTCCCCATTCTCTACGACAACACAATAAACTACACTTGAAGAAACCCTACCTGTTGCTCATACTCATTAATGCGCCCTTAACTACAAGGATGAAAGCAGTAAACGACCCCCCGGCCCGACCTTAACTCCAATTTCTTACTCTTCACCGACTTAACTGTAAACTAGCCTTAGCACAGAGTATTCGTCTCAAACAAAAGAAACTGTAAATGGAACGGATTTCACTGACGCTGATACGGAATTTGGCTACCATGGAGCTGACCTTGATACTATTCTTTTAGTTTCGACTCTGATTCTATATACGCAAACAACTAGAAAACAAGTATTCAGTGTTTTGCGTTCAATTGGAATTGATTCTGCCCCGAGCAATACTTTTACCTTATTCTTACTTTCACCTTATTCTTATGCGGAAACCCTCACTTTTATTCTCTTGCCATTTCACTTGTATACTTGTATTCTTATTCCTGAGAGAAGCCCCCTTAGTGTATTCTGTTGCTGGTTCGACCTCAACGGAACTATCACCAACCTCTGATCGCTTTACTACTCCTTTACGCGCAGATCAATCCCATTATTCTTATAACCTATATCTATACTCTATCTCGGGCTCGCGAACTGGAGCTTCCCTGCCAGTACTATCTTATCACTTTTAGCACTACGTCACGTGGACATTTGATTCGAGAGTTTCTTCTGAACCGACCTATACTTCCGTGCTCGAACTGGAACACTAGCCTTCACCACTACTAGCCTTAACAACTACACAACTTTGGTGGGGCTGTAAACCCATCTTTCGAGTGGACAACAACTGGAACTTGCCGACAAGGAGCTCTAGCCTACTTTACTGCTCTCTGTGGGAAAGCAAGATGAGCATTCGATTGATATACCATACCATAAAAACGATGAAAGTCCACTTTCCCCTTAGCCGAGTCAACAAATACACAAATCTTTCTTTGCTAACTCGAGAAGATGCTTGATCTGATTCAAAAGAAAGGGAAGTAGGCTTGGTAGATTAACTCTGGCAACCCATTGGAAAAGTAATACAGAGCTATCCACCAACAGACATGGAAAATGAAAGTTAAGTCCAGCAAGGTTGGTTTGGAGAATCAATCCTAGGGAAAGCCCCTTGTCAAAGAACGTTGTGAAAGCGAGACCAAACGAGTGTAAGGCTAATCCGAGTGCTTGCACCGAACAACTTCCCTGCCCCGACCACAAAATGCTCAGTCTCTGTCTCTCAGTTGGTGGTTCTTTATGGCTTTTTGCTTTTCTTTCTGAAGTGACATTAGGAAGGTGTTTCTAGGGCGGACAAAGCTAAGCTGAAACAAACCAAACCCTGTTCTCGATTCTTCTTCTTACGTCGGGGCCAGTCACCCATCAAAAAGGTCTGTGTTAGCCCTCGGCGAGTTAGAGTTACCCCACTCTTGTTTCTTTGTTCAATTTTACTTATTTAGAGTGGAAGGGCGGTCTAATAAGCAGGTCCAATGTTGATTCGTGAAGAAAGTATTTAGTAAGTGGCCCATTGAAGTTCAGTATAAAGTAAAGATTTGGTGCAGGGCAAGCGCTGGCAAAAGCCCCAGCTTTCAATTCCGTTCAGTATGTAGCTACCATTGTTTTCCTTGGCCATGTCATCATTATGGTAAGACGAGAAATCATTCGTCAGCAGCTTAGTTCGCTAATGGCTTCTTCCTATTGAGTGAGGACGGATAAGCGTTGTATGTCCTTTGAAAGGTATAAGTAGTCAAGATGAAAGCTCAAAGGTTCTGACCGCAGTTAAGGTCTCACCGAAGAAACCTACGCAACTGCTGGATCGCAAGCAGATGGAACGAGATGAAACAGGCAATTCTCTTATGACTGAAACGACTTTGTTCTGCAAATGGGGATTGGATCCACACTTCATCCCAAGGGTTGCAAGCTAACCCGCCAAAACCCCCGATAAGCAAAAGCGAGAATGATGCATACCATGAATCCACCTCTCTTGCTTCTCTTATGAAATTGAGAGTGTTGATCATCTACCTTCGACAGTATAGACCGAGCATTAATGAGTGCAGATTTCGAGAGATGGTGGCATATTTCTATGCCTATCTCCTCCTCAATGCTATACAGCGCGCTTCTAACTACGTATTGCACGGCTTGCATTAGGTTCTCTCTTTTGCTTCGGTAGAATGAGTTTGGATCTATCTCCTTAGTTATGGACAGTTAGACTTAATCTACAGCACTCGACCCCGGGGCTCTCGAATGGAATTAGGTATGATGGAAAGCAGCTCGTAAGCTTTTATGTTCCACCACTACATAAAGGTATGAGAGAAAGCAGCAAGCACAGGTATGAGAGAAAAGCAGCTCGTAAGCTTTTATGTTCTACCACTACATAAAGAAACAAGTATCTGACAAGTTCCTTCTAATCTTTCTTTGGAAAAGGGAGAATGGGATCTACTTAGTGCTATAGGAATACCCTAATGACTCGTAACTGGGGTGGTTCCCATACAGAGCCATAAAGAGAGAAGTAGCTTATTCGCCAAGAATCAGCGGAACTCCCCTAATACTTATAAACTCGAATCTTAGGTCATGTGATCGCATAATTCGTCGATCAAGATAGAACTCCGATATGCGTCTTCGTCTTCGATCTTCGACCTAGCAAACAACAACAACCAAATCCAGAGAATCGCTTCGCTCGTCCCGAAACCGGATAGCGAGGTACGGAAAGCCATATTCAAAGAATGTTATAACTGCTAATAGTAATAGAGCGTTAAAGCATTCACCATCTCTTCAGCGGGAACGAACTCCGATTTTCAACAGACGAGATCAGATCGTAGAATAGAGAAGGATTTGCTGCTGCTCTCCTTCCTTTCCGGAATTTTGGTATTCAATAGTATGCCTTCCTTTGTTTAGTTAGTAAGAATACTGAAGTTAGTTCTTTCATTGAGAGGTAATAAGGTCCAGTGACAAGTCTTTATACGAGGGCTAAACCTTTCTATTTGGAGCAGTTCGAAGTCTCTCTATGTCCTTAAGCGAAAGCCCTTCTTAAAGCAAAGCAGAAATGAAAGAAAGAAAGCCTCGAAAGAGATGGAGTGCCGGATACTGGGACTTCTTACAAAGCAAAGAATGGCTTTACTCCCTTGATTCCTTATTGACTGACCCCGAAAGGAAAGCAGGTTTTATATAGAATCCAAGCTCTTTATTCTGAGAGTTATTCTAAGCGGGATGACGAAGAGAGTTATTCTAAGCGGGATGACGAAGAGAAGAGAGAAAAAAAGGTATCAGATTGAAACAAAGAACCTAAAGCACTTTGTGAGAAATGGAGAATCTTGCCTTCCTACACACCAGAGTAGGTCTACTTCGTCCCTGGGGAGCCTGAACTAAATAGAAAGCATAGTAGGCGAAAGACGACATCTCTTTCTGCAAATGGCCCCTGACAAAGCGTTATGAACGTGGAGCTACTATCCACATGAGTCCGAGTGTACAAAGCAAGCTAGCAAAGCAGCTCCCCAAGCATACTAACTACCCGTCCAGCACAAAGTCAAACCTGAAATCCTTACCTTCCCCAGCTATTCAGTTCGATTCCTTTTTAGTAGGATCCGTTCTTCTTTCGTGGCTTTCTTTCTCTTATGAGCTTTGCGTCTTGGCAATCCCTTTTGGTGTCAACTCATGCTCTGGGCCAACTGCGGTTACTGGGAGAATTCTCGAGTTCCGTTTTGCTCTTGATCTGAAGGTTATTAAGGTTTTTACTTTTATGGGTTTTCGCGGCCGTTTGCCATTCGATAAAATGTTCTTTTAAGCGTTGTTTGTACTCTTTGCATAATTGGGGGGGTGATTAATCTCTTGGTCGGATTTACCACTCTCCGTTCCTCACTACTTCGAGGCTAAGGGCGATGTGGGACTCCCCGGACTCTACTACCACTTTTGTTTTGGTTGGGTGTAACACAAGAGACAGAAATGGTCTCATTCATCTCGAAAGCTGGCTACTGACTTGCTTGGCTTACAAGCGAAACCTCTATCTTATATACACAACTCAACAGATGAACCTTAAGCAATCACGGCTTCTTCAACGGGTGCGGGAACCATCTTTCGCCTGGTGACGATCCGATCTCGATATTCTATGATATTTCGAGTGAGCGCTCCGTGTGAAAGGGAGAACAAACAAGCCTTATCGCACAAACCTCGAGGCGAATCCATCTATCTAATAGCGGTCGATTAGAGAAATTCCATCTATGGCACGCACAGCTACCGATTCGATCACTCTATCGAGTAGAAGTAAGGGATTCCCACTCATTCAAAAAAACTTGAGACTCTCGCACCGTACTAGCTGAAGCAGTTGATTCCACTGTTCCTTTAGACCTCACTCCAACCAGCGCAGTAGCAAGTAAGACAGACCTATAGTTAAGGTGAAGGCGGAAAAAGGCCTCTTTCTCGTCGTTTCACTTCTGTTCAATGTCACTTATAGCTCATCCACCATTTCCACTTAGAAACTCTGCATTGACGCCCCTAATATTGACCCTATCTCTTTAATCTTGATCCTATAGTGAAGAACTTACCCTTGAGTTTCTTTTGCCGACGCGTACTCTCCTTTCTGTGAAGCTGACCTCTTACTTTAGACTGAAATAATAAACTTGTGCTGTTCCTAGGATAGCTCAATTCCATTCTTCAAGCAACTTGGCAACATCCAAATTCTCTTTCTCGGGGTCAGTAAGGAGTCAGCTGGTAGAGCAGTAAGCAGTCAGGAGTCCGGTTACTAGATTCTTTATTATTTATTAACGCCTAGAGATTCCATTCTTTAGATAAGAAGTAAGCAAGCAACGTTCCATTGTTAAAAAAGTGTTTGCCGGCGCCACAAGAGAGTCACTGCTGTTAGGTTACTTTCCAGGAGTGGGTGCGTTAGTTAGTTATGTTCCTCAACTCCATTATTAAGGTGAATACTTCGACGGTGCTGCTGACCCGACACTTGAACCTGAACCTATCTCTCTGGGCTACTTTAATTACTGCTCTGCTGACCTCACTTTTTCCTTTGAATGGAATCCATCTCTCGCCTAGCCTCTGGCTCCCATTAGCGCAACTCCAAGATTCATTTCATCTACCGCAGTCAGGTTAACTCGCATTGCAAACTCCATTAGCACAGATCAATTGAACGGAAACTCGAAACTAAGAATGAAATTGAAACAACGTCCGGCGGTTAATGAGTAAGTAAAGCTTTACCTATAATGGCGCTTCAACTTCTTTAGTTCGGGATGCGCCTGCCTATTTAAGGAAGCAGTCAGGGAAAGTAGAATAATTCTTTTTTGAAGCCACCAAGCTACTTGTTGCGCTAACGGAGTTATCTTCCTAAGGCTTAAGAGTAAGAAGCTTCAGCTGAGGAGGGAGTTACTTCTTTCTATATTTTCATGGGTGACACTAAATGGAATTCCTCAGTGTTGGAGGGCAGAGTTAAGTACTTGCTCGGTGTCAATCAGTTGAGAGAGGCTCGATGCGGAGTCGTACGAGATAGGTTCTTTACGTCTTGTCTGGAGCGGTTCAATTCTTACTTCTGGTTTTGTTTCTTTATCAACGCGTACTCTCGAGACTCGATAGATTCCTTTAATGATGAAGACAGGATAGGACAGGACAGGCCAGCCAGCCAAACTAGTCCTTATGTTAAGGCAGGCAAAAAAAGCATTCATTGGACAGTAGGTGTCGTAGAGTTTCAATGGGATTGTCTTCAATGTAAGAGTTATGAGTAAGTTATGTGTCCGGCGCTAAGACGAGTGGATTGCGAGGTGTGGTTTGGCATTAAATCAATTCTTTGTTTGACAAGGCGCTAAGCAAGTGCAATACAGACTTTAGGGTGGCATTCGGACTTTACCCCTTAACACTCCATTATGCAAGGGTTTACAGTCTACTTTATGTGCCTTTGTAGTAGTGGATTGGTTAGGCGAACTCAAACCTTTCACGGTTGTTGCTGACTTGCACCAAGGAAAGCATTCCAGTCATTTATTTTCTTATGGAGCTCCCCCAGTGGCCTTATTCAACAGGCAGTCAATCCTTATTGCTTCTCCCCAACACCAAGCCTTTGACCCGTATTAGTTGGACCCTTATTGCCTTGGGCCTCCTCTCAAACTGAAGCTGCTAACAACAATCCTGCCACTACCAACTACGAAACAGCTATTCCTGTCTTTTAGCTATCCTTTGCTCCTACCTTTATCCACTAGCTTTAAGTTGAGTCTGCCATGACTTTCTCTTATTGTTTGACTGAGTTTATTTACCCATATTTATGGAGAATATGGTTTCTTTTCTATTGAGACTATGTTTTTCTAATAGACCTCTTATTCTTATTGTTGACATTAATTCTCATATTATAGCAATGGGTTTTTCATTTGTTTTATTATATACTAATTCTTATATACTATATGCTCCTAGTAGTGATATAATTTTTCTTGATCCGAGCTCGTACGTGATAGGAGCGGCAGGCTTACTTCTGAACTAAGTAATGGCAGTAACATCTATTGAGGTAGTAGTCAGTACATCGAATTCAATCCATTGGAAATGAGATTCGTGATAACAAGGCTTTGAACCAATGCTAGAAAGAATGGAACCCGGGAATAACACTCGATATAAGGTGTTTCTCAGACCTTAACTCTAAACTGGGAATGCTACTACGACTATGTAGTTCTAAAATGGGTTACTTCAATCTTATATCCCTTACTTTCATGCTTTAACACTGACAGCCAAACCTTACTTGTTCGTTTTCATATTGGACTGCTGACTTTCGTTCTTTGACTCAATACCTGGCATTCCCTATTGAACCTGTGAGCCTGTCCTTGCTTGCTTTCTGTAACAAGAAATAGATTAGTGCATTTGACACTAGAGCAGTACTTCTTTGGTGTTGATAGCTAATCCTGCATATCATATCACTCACATAGCTTAGAGTACATTTGATGTCTATAACACAGGAGTGAAAGAGGAGCATAAGAACCAAAGTAAGCACAGTGAGCGCCCCCAGGTTATATTCTCGGGTTGGAACTAAGGTCTGATCGGTCCCATAAGAGTTTGATTCGATTTTGTTAACTAAGGTCTGATCGGTAGCTGTTCCATCCTTTGAGTTGGTTTTGCTTGTACGTTCGTTGCTTAGCCCCTAATAAATGACTCTATTATATTCTATAAGAAAACAACCAAGTCCAATAGAAGTTAATTCACTTTTCTTTTGAGTCGACAAACACCCAACTCTCCTAATAACTGGGTAACAGCAATAATAACTCGGTTAAAGCAAAGGGAAGGGTAAAGCCTAGCACCGACCTTAGAGACTCCAATACAATAAGTGTTAGCGCAAGGGCGTGTACAGTCAAAAGGGTATTATCCAAAATCAAGATTACATTACATGGCAAAAAGCATTTGTCGCAGGGGATTATCTTATTCTAGCTTGGGTGGGTGTTTTCTTTCTTATCTTAGAAAAGAGGGAATCAAAGCGAGTACTTTCTTATTCCCCGACCACAACTCTCAAGTCAGAATCGAATTCAAACAAAAGGGGTAATTGAGCTCCCTTAAGCGCCTTATTAACAACAGCAACCTGAAGATGAGAATTCTATTCTACTGCCTACTTCACCACTTTAGGAATTAGTTCATTCTGTTTGCTTAGAGCGAAAGATCTTTCTGATTTCTGCTCCTGCTCTACTTGAAGGAAGGTTGATCAAACTCTATCTTAACGACTTTTGGAGGGCGGATGAAACCATTTCTTATCAAGTTGAGGGAGGCTGAGAAAACTACATCTTAGATCTTTCACTGCCAACTAGAAGAATGGAACCGTTGCTAACCCCCGACTAACAAGGGAATCTAAATATGACCTCTAATACTTGATCTTACAATAAAGAAATGAACCTAGCTGCAGGAGTAAAAGCCTTATTATATATGTACACATTGACAAGCCTGGGTCTAAGCAATAAAGACTTGCCTTTCCTAGTTTAGAAGTACTGCTTGACACTTGCTTTTCCTAGTGCCAGTACTACGAAGTTTCGAGGTAGGGTGGAAGCCCATAGAGTCGTTTGGGGACTCCTCATCGGGAAAAGGGTAAATACTCACTTTAGAGAATGAAAACATCAAGTAGCGGGGCCTAGGCCTAAGCCCGAGATCGAGATAGAGTCCAGTAAGATTAGTTGGCCAGGGTCTATGAATGAGTCCGGGGGAATGGAATCCAGATTTTTGTATCCATTAGTTGTTGACTTAATGTCAGTAGCATTTGCTTGTTATAGGAATCAGATTGGAATATGGAGGTACGAAGCCAGCGCCTAAGTAGTATCCATCATAGTGGTTAAAGAATTGACTAGCAAATAAAAGGGCGGAAATCCGGGTCGCGGCAAGAGTCTCTCACACGAGTGCATTCAATACCTCCGATTCAAATCCGATCACATGATCAAAGAACTATTCATGAAGAACGTTCCAGCCAATTGAGATTTTTTGAATTAGCACCGGGCCTTACTGAGAAGGGCTTCGATATCAATATCAAGGAGATCGGATAAAGTAGACGTTCCCGATTTCCATGGCCGACAGCATCCATAGGACTTTATTGCTTGATTGGCGTGGAGAAGTGCAAAGATTGGAAAGAACTATCCGAGGTTGTACGAAGGTGAAAGAAAGGAGACTGAACTGAAGTAAGGGTTCAAATACCAAGTCTGAAGATTGATAGAGGCAATTAGATGGATCAAAACGGACAAGTCAGGTTTAGGTGTAAGTGTGAAAGTTGGAAAGTTATATAGTGGAGAACAGGTCAGTCAGTTGTTGGCAAGTGAGATGAGACATAAGGCTTGGACTACCGGTTAGCAAAGTAAGGCTTGGAATCGAGGGTGGATAATAAGACAACTTCTCGAGCATAGGAATCACAGAAAGGGGCATAACAGTTAGAGACAGGATAGTAGGATTGGGATCAAAGGGCAGCTCACAAGCCAAATCCGAGGTCCTTAGTTTTCAAAGAATCAATCGTGGAATTGCTGGTTATGCGCTACAGTCCTGTTGGCATTGGAGCAAAGATCCGTATCCGTAGTGTGAGTTTGAAAGAAAGCAGTGTAAGGCTACAATACAAAGTAAGTAAGTAGTATCGGGCTTACTTCTCGGAAGAAGAGGGAAGGCTTTAAGGCGTTAGTTTAAGATCTAGATAGCGGAGTGCCAGGCCAGTGCAATAGGGGTTTTTTCCTTGACTTCTAGGTTTCGTTTTGTTACTGATGTATTGATTTCTTGACGTAGTGTTTTCATTCTAATAGGCGTGTTTGTCGCTGTATTTCCAGTAGTCCGAGGTTCGTGCTATTGCTTATATACACTATTCTTAGAACCAGTCAAGTTCTCTTGATAGGGTCGAAGCAGAATCCAAGACATAAAGTAGCTGAACGGAAAGTTAGACTTCAAAAGAGAATCAAGAACCCAGCTGAGCAGTACAGGGAACTCAGCCTAAGTAGTATCATATTGGTTAAAGAATTGATTCGCGAGTAAAAGAACGGTGTACAGCCTCCGCTAATGAGAAACGAGCTGCTGCTTTGAAGGCCATAGTTACTACTGATGATAATGTAACTGGTGCTTCTAAGCATTAAGCTACTGACTCGGGCTTACCTGACTTGACTGTATCTAAAAGAATGGAGCTACCGCTTCTCGTAATCAATACCAGAATCTAGAATCAGTGGAGTCGTTTTGGCTTCGGCTTTTCACTAGCTCTTCTTTCACTCAACACCGGGAATTGGGCTACCATCTCCAATACTGCAACTGGGAGCTAAGAATTGAGCGTCATACTGAACTTGGGATTAGAATCAAACTAATGCTACTGAGACTAACTTTACTTCCTCTAAGACCGGAACCGGGGAATAGAGTTACTATTGATAGGAATAACCCTGGGAATCAAGAACGGAACTGGTGTCTATGAGCTTAACTCTCTTTGTTTTGAAACTTTGACCAATGCAGCCAATACTCGTTCTCGTAACTAGAGAAGGGGATACTGCCCACTCAAACGGACTTGACTGTATCTAAAAGAATGGAGCTACCGCTTCTCGTAATCAATACCAGAATCTAGAATCAGTGGAGTCGTTTTGGCTTCGGCTTTTCACTAGCTCTTCTTTCACTCAACACCGGGAATTGGGCTACCATCTCCAATACTGCAACTGGGAGCTAAGAATTGAGCGTCATACTGAACTTGGGATTAGAATCAAACTAATGCTACTGAGACTAACTTTACTTCCTCTAAGACCGGAACCGGGGAATAGAGTTACTATTGATAGGAATAACCCTGGGAATCAAGAACGGAACTGGTGTCTATGAGCTTAACTCTCTTTGTTTTGAAACTTTGACCAATGCAGCCAATACTCGTTCTCGTAACTAGAGAAGGGGATACTGCCCACTCAAACGGACTTGACTGTATCTAAAAGAATGGAGCTACCGCTTCTCGTAATCAATACCAGAATCTAGAATCAGTGGAGTCGTTTTGGCTTCGGCTTTTCACTAGCTCTTCTTTCACTCAACACCGGGAATTGGGCTACCATCTCCAATACTGCAACTGGGAGCTAAGAATTGAGCGTCATACTGAACTTGGGATTAGAATCAAACTAATGCTACTGAGACTAACTTTACTTCCTCTAAGACCGGAACCGGGGAATAGAGTTACTATTGATAGGAATAACCCTGGGAATCAAGAACGGAACTGGTGTCTATGAGCTTAACTCTCTTTGTTTTGAAACTTTGACCAATGCAGCCAATACTCGTTCTCGTAACTAGAGAAGGGGATACTGCCCACTCAAACGGACTTGACTGTATCTAAAAGAATGGAGCTACCGCTTCTCGTAATCAATACCAGAATCTAGAATCAGTGGAGTCGTTTTGGCTTCGGCTTTTCACTAGCTCTTCTTTCACTCAACACCGGGAATTGGGCTACCATCTCCAATACTGCAACTGGGAGCTAAGAATTGAGCGTCATACTGAACTTGGGATTAGAATCAAACTAATGCTACTGAGACTAACTTTACTTCCTCTAAGACCGGAACCGGGGAATAGAGTTACTATTGATAGGAATAACCCTGGGAATCAAGAACGGAACTGGTGTCTATGAGCTTAACTCTCTTTGTTTTGAAACTTTGACCAATGCAGCCAATACTCGTTCTCGTAACTAGAGAAGGGGATACTGCCCACTCAAACGGACTTGACTGTTTCTTAAACCTAGACTTCTTCCTTAGAGTCTTGCTTGTGTGTTAGTTCAGTAATCTAACTATTACTATCAGAATTGAACCAATGCCAACAGGACCTTAACTCATAGCTTCAAATACACTAGCGCCTAACAAGACCTTTGAGCTTATTCGCCTATAATATAGAATGGAATGTCACTGACTAAGCCTGTCGCTCCAGCATCGAAATATGTATTGCGCCTTCCACTCTCTTAAAGCCTTGCTTGTTGGTTTGAGTATTGCACTTACTTATTGCATGCCTTATCTCCAGCTTTCAAACGGGAACTTTTTAGTTGCTTAGCCTACAGACAAACAGACTTTCGCTCCAGCCCACACAAATAAGAATTTCACTATAAGCCGCAGTATCTGATTAGTGGAACACGGATCGGGAATACAGGATATGATTAGTAGCACATAGAACCCCTAAGTATACAAGGAATCCAACTCGGAGTAGGAACAAAGCGGCTGGGAACGCCCCCACTATTAGAGTAGAGAATGAAAACAATAAATACCGTATTGATACTAGAAATCAGGAAATAAACCCCTCCCAATAAGGCTTATAGCTCTACACAACTAGGAATGCCTCCACTGCTCTTGGACTTTTCTACAAGAATATAGAATGAACAAGTATCCGATTAGGCTGAAACATTACCCCATAGAATGGGACCCTCGCAACCAAGACTGGAGCGGTAGCGCGCCCTCTGAGTATGTGACTACTCCTATTGGAATGGAACCGACCTCTCTCTCTCTTCGGGGACTTAGCCTTTCGTTATTGACTTTGATTCTCCCGCTGCTGTCTATGAGATTTGCACTTTATACCCGGATCCTTACTACCCGGGGGCCTTCTACCTCACTTATAGCCTTGTTTGTGAGGCTTAGCCCTACCACTGCTTACTTGCATCGTTATTATAGTCAAGAAAGAAACTAGTGCCGATGAGACTGGAGCAACTAAATAGCAATTCCACTCATAAGGCAAATAATTCCACTCATAAGGCAAAGAAGAAAGCAGGAACATAGGAATTCAGAGCGGGATCACAAAGAAGGATAGTTAGACTTGGAGCAAATTGAGAAGCGAGTTGGCCTATCCTATTGGCATTCCATGTTTCTTGTTTCATTCTTTGTTTCAAGGGGAGTTCAAGTGAGCAGCACAACAGTAGGAGTGAGTTCAAAAGGAGACTATACTAATACACGTCTCGTAAAGTTTGACTAAAGTAAAGAACAAGAGGAGAGGTGGTGAGTTTACAGTTCAATTGATCTGCTAGGAGGGGAGTTTTTAGTTTCATCCCTTTAGTACAGCTCCTGGTGGTACTGCCCCTGTTCTTGTGATTGTTGAATCGCGAGTTGGAGAGTTTACAGTGTTGGCGATGAGTCTCCTTCCGTTCTTATTGAATCGGGCGGGGTGCGTCGTTAGTGAGAGAGTTTTTGGCATAAGCGGGAAGAATCATAAGAAAGAAGATGCGGGCGCAAGAGCAAGCTGTCATAGAATAGGTTTCTATTGACCTTCTATATAGTTAACGCTATATTATTTGAGATTGGAGCTTGAATCAGTGAGTTATTGAGTGTTGTGAGTAATCCGTTAGAGGTGACTTACATGACTTATGTAAGAAGATGTGCACTCCATTCTATTCAAATAACAACTTTGCTTTGAACGGGCTTCCCTTTTGCCGACCTCGACTTTCCGCTTGCAGAACCGTTTTCCTCGAACTATACCTTTGACTTTACTACTTGCTGAACACATGGGCTCTAGTCAACTATAGAATGGAATTTCCCACTTTTCACTCGCTTTATAAGGGGCGGATGGAACTTCCCTCAACTTGATCATCCTTACCTAATGAATCTGAGATATGTTGAAGGCTAAAGGTAACCAGGTACTAGGGAAGCCGATTGAGGATACTCTGGCCCATCTTCAGTCTGGGGGGAAGTCTCTTAATCTCCCAGGATATCGAGCCTCCTTGTTGCGCTTGAAAGCTCCCCTAGCGCTTCGAGAGGTCTCTTGGCAGTCCGGGATCGAGTCATCCTTCCTCTTGTTCGGGGCCATTCTTTTCCTTTGGGGACACCACCGGAAGAATCTCACAACCATCACTTTATTGCATTTAATATGACCGCCTCTTCCTGGGCTTCAATGGCTTCTCTCCGCCGCTTCCCGGAGTTGCTGTTCTCTCGGATATCCTTGTAAAAAACTGAGTGGATAGTAGTGGAATTCAAATGGAAATGAATATGAGTATACCCACATATTGAGAGAGTAGGGATCAAGCCTGCTGCGGAAGATGCGTCTGCTTCCACCGCGGCCATTTCCATGTCTGTGCCAATAGCCCTTCTTATGCTTTCCTTCTCCTTCTGACTTAACTGCTGACCTTGTAGACCCAGCTCGGCTACTCGGATATCGTTCTCACTATCCCAGCCATAATTCTTGTATAGGACTGTTAGGGCGCTTGGCTAATAGTAGTTACTCGTACGGAACAAATTCTTTAGTTATTGATTTTGCCCTGGGGACTCTGCTCTGCCTTTATTGTAATGTCACTCAGTATATCCCTACCGCCTTCCACTCTTTATTGAACCCTCAAGTATGATTCAGTTAACTTCTAAAAAGAACATGAATTCTCATATACAGTATTTCCAGTAAAGACAGGAATGAAAACTGAGACACAGCTTAAGGGCAATGGACGTCAGAGCGAAAGAAGCAAGTAAGATAGACTTCCAGGCTTTAATGTGAGGCTAAGAGACAGTAATGCGAGGTAGTCCCATAAGACATAAGCAGTAATAGCAAGTACAGAGCTCTTTCGCTATTTATTTGTTTTTCTCTGGACTGTTGTGTTTGAGTAGTTCATATAGGCTGTTTGCTATTGGTTCCTTTCTTGTTTGTGGGGAAACAACCCTTTGATCCCGCTCCCAGATATGGTGAATGATTGCTCGCTGGCAGAATTCGTGAACCTACCAAAGGAGTGAGTGAACCTACCGAAGCAACACGAGAGACAGACTCATTGATGTCACTAGGAGATATTGATTGAAATACAAACACCCGCGCAGAGGAGCTACATTACCTTATATATAGATATTGATTCAAAGCTCACACTGCCTATTTTCATTCTTCAACTCAGGGTACGATCCAGTGCGTGCATCTACAATAGTCGGAATCAGAATGGTGGGAATAAGAAAAAGCAGCGGAACAGCGAATTCCACTCAATAGGCCAAGCCCGAAGCACACCTCCCAGAAAACAAAGCCTTAATAAAACATCGATCAGTCTGCCCTTCCCTCGCTTTCAACCCAACAACCTCTTTCACACCACAGGCCTCCTCTCTTTCTTGAAACACTGCATAGGGTCCTGACTTATGAGTTTCGAACGACCTCTCTTTGTTTTCAAACAGGTAACTACTAACATGAGACTTACTTTCCTTTCTCTTGGCCTGTAACTTGCCTTATCCAATTATGAAACTAACCGACTTAAGTCTATAGCTTCCACCCCCGAGCTGTAACTCTGCTTTTTATGGCTATTAGGCTTGCTCTCCTTGCTTTCCGCCTAGAAAGTACTTAGCATACCGGACCTTGTTGTAGGGAATTGACTACTGCCTAACTGGAATGGAACCAATGCTCGTCTCCGGACCCTGTTTCTCAATTCTATATTCTGTGCTTGACTCTTATACTTCTGTCGCTATTAGGTTGAGTTCCCATACTTGTTCCGCTGAGCTATCTTCCATATTCTTATTTGCTTCTTGTAATGCTTATAGCTGTCTTTATTTCGAGTTTAGGTCTGTGATACGGCCTTATACCGGAGTTGGGAGTTTGGAAACCACAGAGTAAGCTGAGAGCACTAGAACAAGGTTGGTCGGCAAGAGAGGGGGCTCAAAAGGTTGGGCGATAAGGAGATCAATTACGTAAGTCAGGGTTTTCTTTTACTAGGGTGGAGCGCCTATTGCTTGGCTTTATATGTTTTGATTCTTGTATGGGTTGGATAGCCAGTCCCACATGTAATACGCCTCATCGAGCTTAGAATGCCCTTGACTACGCCTATACTACAGAAGCGTAAAAGTGAAAGCGGTGCTAGTATTGTATTGATTACGATAAGCAGTCAAGTAATATTGATAGAGACAAGTCTGAATCTTAGGGCAGTCTCATAATTTGTAAAGGAATACTCGAACCAACAAGTAAATCTGAGATAAAGGAACGATAGGCTTTAGGGAAGGAAGGAGCTATAGGGCAGTTATTGCTGTTTGGAAACACAGAAAGGTAGTCTCATTAGTACAGTATCGGATTCTGACATTAGTAGTAAAAGGGTTGAGAAGTACCAGCTCCAGTCCTATTAGAAGTAAGTTAAGCCCGAGAGCCTGTATTGCATTAGAATGCTACCACATCCGTATTAGAAAGAGCCACATTAGACCCAGGACCACAAGCTGTTAAAGAATCAAGGTGCAGAAAATAAAGCTAGCAGGCAGCGGATAGAAGCTAAGAGATTTGAAAGCAAGAATAGAATAAAGTGTAGTTAGGCTTATAGCGGTAGAGAGAGTTGGAAGCAAGTTCAGTCATAAAGAGAAACAGGCTGAGTCCCCAATTGATTTCTTGTTAACGGTAGGCTTGAAGCACCTTATTATAGGTGAAAGAGTAAGAACCAGGGAAGTAAGACTTGATATATGGTTTGGCAGGCATTGATTGAGGTGTAAGTGGTGTCTTGGTAGTACTACGTACGATCGCATACAGGAATTGAGTCCAGTCCAACTGGTGAGAAAAACACGGATATCTCACATGGGCCCTACGCTACAAGAGAATCGACTAATGCACTACCAACTGCGAATAGCCTAGACACTGATATCCCTAGCTTGAGTTCAGAAACTGATGCCTTTCACTCTTCAGCTCAACGCTCATTCTGCTATCATGCCTTGCTTTCGGATAAAAAGAATTCTTTTGTCCTCTCGGTTCCGAGCCTTATGCTTATATTGGCCCAAGCCTTATTGATCTAGTAGGTACATCCCAAGCCTTATTGCATCTATCACATCCCAAGCCTTATTTGAAAACGGACATTACTCACTTTTGTTCCTTCTTTGACTCTTTCTTCTTAGAAACTCCCTTCGCTGCTGCCCCTACGGCCCTCAATGCTTTAGTGAAATTGGTAGGCTTCACTTACGACCTTAGAGTATGACTTCCCCTGCTGAAAATCGAATATTCCCGCTTCAAAGCCGGTATCTTGGCCTCGCCTTCTGCCCTATGATTAAATACACTGCTTCCCTTGCAGACTTAGAGCTAGCTACACCTTTTCTTTGTCGAGAGAAACTGACTTACTAGTATAATTCTTTGTCGAGAGACACTAAGGGGCGGGGCTGGAAACCATTCTTTTGAGTACAACACAGGTCGGGCCTTTCATTCAGGAGGAGCAAGAGAGGAGCAAGAAGCTCACCAAAACACGGGAAAAAAGGTAGCAACCGGATTTCCCCTAATAGCTGGGTGAAAAACATGGATTTTTTCCGTTTTCCCGTCTTTTTTCGTTTGCAACCTGATTTCCGCTAATAGCTGGGTCAATTTCTCAGAAAAATGGAAGAAACCCGGGCAACAACGCTGCCGCGTAACATTAGTAGTACTTGGCTGAACGCAAAGTCAATTCCCCTAATAGCTCGGTTCATGGATCGGATCTTTTTGCGTTTTCCCGTCTTTTTTGGTAGCAAATTCTTAACTTCAGTACTTATGGGGTAGGTCGGTAGGCTTGTCTCTGTGACCCCTGAGCTACAGGTTGAGACACCGAGCACCAAGGCTCTAGCTGCTGAGCTACATTCTTTGACCGCCAGGTTTGAGCCTTAGACTGCCTCGTTTCATTCTGAGTCCGGTCGGTTTGAGATCGAGTGTGAGTTGAAGACCGAGTTGAATGTAGTACTGCTCTGCTCCTGTTCTTGCTGGCTCTGCTCGTTCTTGTTGAAGACCGAGTTTCCCTTGTTGAATCTGGTTTCTTATACTCCAGCCTAAGGGCTCATGCGAGTTACTACAGCAGCCTAAGGGCTAATGCGAGTTACTACAGTCAGGTTACTTTCATCTATAATGGTTGTGCCGCGATCTATATCTTTTCCAGAAGTGGTGTTATACGTTAGCTTATTGGCTAAGAGGGATAGTTACGGTAGTGTGATTTTTGTGAGTTTTCATATTTCTATTACATTCTCGGTGCACATCTGATTCTTGGTTAAGGCCCACTACAGCTCAGCAGTATCCAGTGGATCTCGCCAGCCAAAAAGAAAAGAGTGTTTTTCACCTCTCTCTTATAGGCAGCGTAAAGGCTTTCAGTGTCTAGTAGATGCCACTCGCACAGCTTCTACATAATCTTTTTTCTCTAGGAGACAAAACAAGCACAGCATTAGCTTCCGCAGAAGAAATAGATTCCGCCCATAACCCAGACAACACTGGCACTGCTGATTCTCTTACAGCGGATTATCGCACAGCTTATTCCGGCAAAGCAAAGGGAAAGCCTAGAGATGCCATTTTTCTTTCATTAAAGCAAGGAAACTCGTACCACACCTCACCCGTCTTTTCAACAAGCTTAGGCGCAAGAACAAGTAATAGAGTTTTGGAACCAAAGCTGTCCTGTTATGCACTTATGGAATTAGTCAAGCAAGAGACCAGACCGCTAACTATCCAACTCTTTCTAACAGCGGTCAATACCACTTGAATGGGTGATTAGCTATAATATGAGTTTACCCGCGAGGGCACGAGAATTGCCTTATTGTGTCCTTACTGGGAAAGAAGCCTTATGCTGCGCATCTGTCCGGAATACGAGTTCTGTGACAGTTGAGTGTTGTAGTGGAGAATAGCCTTGAAAGCGGAGCAGGGTCAAGGGAATAATCTTACAAGTCACTAAATATTTCGAGATCATAAGCTCTAGCAGGATCAGACTCAAGATCCGGATCCGAGGCAGAAGCTGGGTTCCGTTCAGGTGCCTTACTTAATGCGCACAGGCAGTGTACTCAAGTTTCGTGGAGTTGCAAGTTGATAGATAGGGTAACCACATATAACGGTATAGAGTGGCCCTTAGCCCAAGCCGACGAAGACATAAGGAAGAGAGTTTGCAGTTTGTTTTCGGTTCGAGTGTGAGTTGAAGACCGAGTTGAATGTAGTACTGCTCTGCTCCTGTTCTTGTTGAAGACCGAGTTGAATGTAGTACTGCTCTGCTCCTGTTCTTGTTGAAGACCGAGTTGAATGTAGTACTGCTCTGCTCCTGTTCTTGTTGAAGACCGAGTTGAATGTAGTACTGCTCTGCTCCTGTTCTTGTTGAAGACCGAGTTGAATGTAGTACTGCTCTGCTCCTGTTCTTGTTGAAGACCGAGTTGAATGTAGTACTGCTCTGCTCCTGTTCTTGTTGAAGACCGAGTTGAATGTAGTACTGCTCTGCTCCTGTTCTTGTTGAAGACCGAGTTGAATGTAGTACTGCTCTGCTCCTGTTCTTGTTGAAGACCGAGTTGAATGTAGTACTGCTCTGCTCCTGTTCTTGTTGAAGACCGAGTTGAATGTAGTACTGCTCTGCTCCTGTTCTTGTTGAAGACCGAGTTGAATGTAGTACTGCTCTGCTCCTGTTCTTGTTGAAGACCGAGTTGAATGTAGTACTGCTCTGCTCCTGTTCTTGTTGAAGACCGAGTTGAATGTAGTACTGCTCTGCTCCTGTTCTTGTTGAAGACCGAGTTGAATGTAGTACTGCTCTGCTCCTGTTCTTGTTGAAGACCGAGTTGAATGTAGTACTGCTCTGCTCCTGTTCTTGTTGAAGACCGAGTTGAATGTAGTACTGCTCTGCTCCTGTTCTTGTTGAAGACCGAGTTGAATGTAGTACTGCTCTGCTCCTGTTCTTGTTGAAGACCGAGTTGAATGTAGTACTGCTCTGCTCCTGTTCTTGTTGAAGACCGAGTTGAATGTAGTACTGCTCTGCTCCTGTTCTTGTTGAAGACCGAGTTGAATGTAGTACTGCTCTGCTCCTGTTCTTGTTGAAGACCGAGTTGAATGTAGTACTGCTCTGCTCCTGTTCTTGTTGAAGACCGAGTTGAATGTAGTACTGCTCTGCTCCTGTTCTTGTTGAAGACCGAGTTGAATGTAGTACTGCTCTGCTCCTGTTCTTGTTGAAGACCGAGTTGAATGTAGTACTGCTCTGCTCCTGTTCTTGTTGAAGACCGAGTTGAATGTAGTACTGCTCTGCTCCTGTTCTTGTTGAAGACCGAGTTGAATGTAGTACTGCTCTGCTCCTGTTCTTGTTGAAGACCGAGTTGAATGTAGTACTGCTCTGCTCCTGTTCTTGTTGAAGACCGAGTTGAATGTAGTACTGCTCTGCTCCTGTTCTTGTTGAAGACCGAGTTGAATGTAGTACTGCTCTGCTCCTGTTCTTGTTGAAGACCGAGTTGAATGTAGTACTGCTCTGCTCCTGTTCTTGTTGAAGACCGAGTTGAATGTAGTACTGCTCTGCTCCTGTTCTTGTTGAAGACCGAGTTGAATGTAGTACTGCTCTGCTCCTGTTCTTGTTGAAGACCGAGTTGAATGTAGTACTGCTCTGCTCCTGTTCTTGTTGAAGACCGAGTTGAATGTAGTACTGCTC
Source organism: Musa balbisiana (assembly GCA_004837865.1). Lineage (NCBI taxonomy): Eukaryota > Viridiplantae > Streptophyta > Magnoliopsida > Zingiberales > Musaceae > Musa > Musa balbisiana. The sequence goes on from PYDT01000084.1 coordinate 592,826, forward strand.
TGCTCCTGTTCTTGTTGAAGACCGAGTTGAATGTAGTACTGCTCTGCTCCTGTTCTTGTTGAAGACCGAGTTGAATGTAGTACTGCTCTGCTCCTGTTCTTGTTGAAGACCGAGTTGAATGTAGTACTGCTCTGCTCCTGTTCTTGTTGAAGACCGAGTTGAATGTAGTACTGCTCTGCTCCTGTTCTTGTTGAAGACCGAGTTGAATGTAGTACTGCTCTGCTCCTGTTCTTGTTGAAGACCGAGTTGAATGTAGTACTGCTCTGCTCCTGTTCTTGTTGAAGACCGAGTTGAATGTAGTACTGCTCTGCTCCTGTTCTTGTTGAAGACCGAGTTGAATGTAGTACTGCTCTGCTCCTGTTCTTGTTGAAGACCGAGTTGAATGTAGTACTGCTCTGCTCCTGTTCTTGTTGAAGACCGAGTTGAATGTAGTACTGCTCTGCTCCTGTTCTTGTTGAAGACCGAGTTGAATGTAGTACTGCTCTGCTCCTGTTCTTGTTGAAGACCGAGTTGAATGTAGTACTGCTCTGCTCCTGTTCTTGTTGAAGACCGAGTTGAATGTAGTACTGCTCTGCTCCTGTTCTTGTTGAAGACCGAGTTGAATGTAGTACTGCTCTGCTCCTGTTCTTGTTGAAGACCGAGTTGAATGTAGTACTGCTCTGCTCCTGTTCTTGTTGAAGACCGAGTTGAATGTAGTACTGCTCTGCTCCTGTTCTTGTTGAAGACCGAGTTGAATGTAGTACTGCTCTGCTCCTGTTCTTGTTGAAGACCGAGTTGAATGTAGTACTGCTCTGCTCCTGTTCTTGTTCGAGATCATAAGCTCTAGCAGGATCAGACTCAAGATCCGGATCCGAGGCAGAAGCTGGGTTCCGTTCAGGTGCCTTACTTAATGCGCACAGGCAGTGTACTCAAGTTTCGTGGAGTTGCAAGTTGATAGATAGGGTAACCACATATAACGGTATAGAGTGGCCCTTAGCCCAAGCCGACGAAGACATAAGGAAGAGAGTTTGCAGTTTGTTTTCGGTTCGGTTTCAGTTTCGTACTTGAATCTACATTTGAGTTTACAGCTATATTCCATTCCGCAGTGTATAGTTAGTCTCACAGGCCCGTTAACTTTACTGTGTTTCAAATGTGTTTTTCCTATTATCTCTTTGCTTTCGAACTTCAGATTATCGAACTCATTCCTCTCTTGGGGAACACGCTACTAAGCTCCGGTCAAAAACCCATAATGGAACTCGTAGAAAGGACAACACTCGAACTTTCAAAAACCGTTAGCAGCTGATGGTATTTCATTCCGTGACTTGCTCATAACAGGAGCGGTTCAACGCCTTGACTCGGAACAAGGAAACCAACAAATAAGTATGAGAGTGCATCTACTACGGGGGCAAGAAAGGAACTGCTGGTAAATGGCCTCGCACTACAGCTCAATAGACTATATGAACGCAGAGACGGATCTTTGCTTCTTAGATCGAAACGACTTACTTGCTTTCTTTATTTTACCAGTGAGCCTGACATTTCCTTCCTTTTAAACTGGATTGAACCTAGTAGTAGGGCCTGGCCTGCCTCTCTTACTTTTCTTCTTTAAGTAATGGAATGGAACTTTGCTATACTGACTTCCAATCTTATATCCTTGCCTTTAGTCTCTAGTCACCGATCCCCAGATCTTTGCTTTACTACATATCAGTATTACTTCACTTTATCTAAAACTAGCATCCCTGTCTTTAGGCCTTGCTTTACTATATCTTAATGAGAATAAACCTAGGAATCCAGAAGTGAGGTACGAGCCAGCGCACCTACTAATAGGAATTTAACTCCAAAGTAAGAAATCCATTATTTCAAACAAGAACTTCACTCGTAACTCATACTTGAACTACAGTTTCCGAGCCTACTATTCCTGTCTTTCTCTTATTCTTGCCTAACTTGTTTTTCTACTAAAACAACCGTTTCTCGCTCTTGGGCTACTTGCTTTGATTCTGACTTGTTAGCTCGTGCCTGTCTCTCCTTCTTATAAGGTTGTCACTACTGAGTCGGATCCTTCCCTGGTTGACCACAATACTCACTAGCGGATTCAACCCACTAGATCTATGATACTTTACACCGATGTGAAGCTGGAACGAGACTTATGCGCATGGGATAGTACCAAGGCCAGTGTCAGAAGCGGCGACTGCCCAGGCTAGTGAGAAGCAAAGACTAACCGACTAGACAGCAGCTCTTTGAGTCAGAAGAAAAACACGCTGTGGAATTAATTTCCCCAAACGGTCATTCTTCTGCTAGAGGGAAAGTAAGCATTGTCCTAGAATTTCCCTAAAGTCAGATGCTTCCCCTTGATTCCGGAATACGCTTCCATTTTGTAAACCTTTGTTCAAAAGAAAGGAGCGGTAGAGACTAACTCAAAAGCAAGAAAGGCAGTGGAAGAGTTAGACGGCAGCGTTATGGTCTGTGTTTGCCCGCTGCTCTATTCTCTTATTAGTATTGATTTGATTGTACTGTACTAGTATTTGTTTTACCACTTTTCTTCTTAGTTACGAGTTTCAGTCCTGTTGGCATTGGTTTGATTCTGATAGGCGCCGGTTCCACTCTGATTTCTGAGTTCTGCTCTTATATGCGCTAGATCGTATCTCTCCAGCTGAGTTTGGTTCTATTACTTATAAGCTCTGACTTCTGACTCTTATTACTTATATGGGTTCAACCCAATAATCAATATTGGATTAGGTAATGCAAGGTACAACTGCGAGTCTGATAGGCGGGAAAGTAAGTCTTATACTACTCACTGAGAAAAAGGAGTAGAGGCCTAAAGCCCAGAAGTCCGGTTTAGAGAAAGAGGTGTCAGTTTGTAAGTAAAGAGTCGCAGGCTATGAGTCGGCAGTTAGAGTCTTCTTACTTAATGGACATGTTTTAATGAGCTATTCCGGAGTCCTGTATCCATGGCGTTAGTCTAGTCGGGGGTAGCTCCATTCCTTTTTTCAGGGAAATAGCACAGGGGATAAAGCATATGGGTACGGGAATCCAGGCTCAGACTTTGTATAGCTACCTGAAAGCTGTATCTCTGCTTTCACTCTTCGACTGCTACACACCAATGCGAATCAAAACAAATACTTCAAGGAATGAGACCTGTGCCCTAACCACTTCCACTCAAAAGAGAGAATCGAACCCGGCAGTACACGCCCTATTATATGCCCCGAAGCCAAAAGCCTTATTACCTATGTCCATTTCCGAGCCTACTATTCCTGTCTTTCTCTTATTCTTGCCTAACTTGTTTTTCTACTAAAACAACCGTTTCTCGCTCTTGGGCTACTTGCTTTGATTCTGACTTGTTAGCTCGTGCCTGTCTCTCCTTCTTATAAGGTTGTCACTACTGAGTCGGATCCTTCCCTGGTTGACCACAATACTCACTAGCGGATTCAACCCACTAGATCTATGATACTTTACACCGATGTGAAGCTGGAACGAGACTTATGCGCATGGGATAGTACCAAGGCCAGTGTCAGAAGCGGCGACTGCCCAGGCTAGTGAGAAGCAAAGACTAACCGACTAGACAGCAGCTCTTTGAGTCAGAAGAAAAACACGCTGTGGAATTAATTTCCCCAAACGGTCATTCTTCTGCTAGAGGGAAAGTAAGCATTGTCCTAGAATTTCCCTAAAGTCAGATGCTTCCCCTTGATTCCGGAATACGCTTCCATTTTGTAAACCTTTGTTCAAAAGAAAGGAGCGGTAGAGACTAACTCAAAAGCAAGAAAGGCAGTGGAAGAGTTAGACGGCAGCGTTATGGTCTGTGTTTGCCCGCTGCTCTATTCTCTTATTAGTATTGATTTGATTGTACTGTACTAGTATTTGTTTTACCACTTTTCTTCTTAGTTACGAGTTTCAGTCCTGTTGGCATTGGTTTGATTCTGATAGGCGCCGGTTCCACTCTGATTTCTGAGTTCTGCTCTTATATGCGCTAGATCGTATCTCTCCAGCTGAGTTTGGTTCTATTACTTATAAGCTCTGACTTCTGACTCTTATTACTTATATGGGTTCAACCCAATAATCAATATTGGATTAGGTAATGCAAGGTACAACTGCGAGTCTGATAGGCGGGAAGTAAGTCTTATACTACTCACTGAGAAAAGGAGTAGAGGCCTAAAGCCCAGAAGTCCGGTTTAGAGAAAGAGGTGTCAGTTTGTAAGTAAAGAGTCGCAGGCTATGTATGAGTCGGCAGTTAGAGTCTTCTTACTAATGGACATGTTTTAATGAGCTATTCCGGAGTCCTGTATCCATGGCGTTAGTCTAGTCGGGGGTAGCTCCATTCCTTTTTTTCAGGGAAATAGCACAGGGGATAAAGCATATGGGTACGGGAATCCAGGCTCAGACTTTGTATAGCTACCTGAAAGCTGTATCTCTGCTTTCACTCTTCGACTGCTACACACCAATGCGAATCAAAACAAATACTTCAAGGAATGAGACCTGTGCCCTAACCACTTCCACTCAAAAGAGAGAATCGAACCCGGCAGTACACGCCCTATTATATGCCCCCGAAGCCAAAAGCCTTATTACCTATGTCCATTTCCGAGCCTTACTCTTTTGTTTTGAATCCTTAATGTATCCTAGAGCTTACAGAGACACCTGACCCATCTCCCCGTAAGGCAAGTCTGACTCACCTGTAGTCCAAGCCTGAATGCGGAGTACTTCAACACAACTGCGAGTCTTCCTTTCCTTTCTAGAATTATGAAGTTATGGTTTTGGTATTACTCTCCTGCCTGTTAGCCCGCCCGTACCATATCCCATTCTTTGACTGCTGCTTATAGGACTCTAGCTTACTACTAAAAGGACTGCCACTAGTGTGAATAAGGTCTTCACTGCTATCGGAGAGAGTGAAACAAGGGGTTATAATGCTGTTCCTTATAGCCGATAATTGAGCGACTTAATAGATTCACTAGGGCCACAGAAACCTAAGATTCTTATTCTACTACTATAGTAACTGTCCCTCTCGGATTGGATACTAAGAGTCGTTTACTAATATACAAATAATGGGTCTGTGGACTAATAAGAATGAAAGACTCGAAGGAGAATCTAATCAGGAACACTGTGACATAATGAATCGAACTACGACTAATAAGGCTGCGAACTACTTGTCTAAAGCCTGCTACTACTAGCTCTAAACCTTAACCACTGGGGCCTAACTCTTACTAGCTTGACCCGAACTCATATTCTGACAAAACTCCCTTGGCGATAAGGCTGCCCCTACTTAGTAAAGTCTACCTTCCCGCCTCTCATTCCTATACTTATGACTGAAATTACTATGTTTTGAGTTGAAGTCGTGTACTTGTTAGTTGCTTGGGGGATTAGGCTTCCTACCAGTGTTTGAAGTGTCTCTTTTTCTTATGATATTAAGTAGATTGTATTCATAGTAAGAGAATTGAGACAGGGCTAACAAGGCTATAGCTCATAACCGGGAATTCCATTATTAACGACAGAACTAACACCCGGCAAAAGCGAGACTATAACTATGACAGCTAAGAATTGAGACTCTTAAGTAAAGGCTGCTTCTCTCTGCTTTCAAACTAGAACAATGCCCCCTTATACGAGAACTTGGAACTGGGAATCTTACTACAACTACTAAATCTTACTACGACTCCTAAGCTCTCGGCGAAACTTTCCATCCAATCTCACTCGGTCCTCTATAACCTCATTATTACTTGTATTTGAGCTTAGGCTTACTTATACCCTATGAATTCTATGTCACTTACATACGGAGCCAGGTAATTCAACTCAAAACGAGGATCTAATTGCGGCTTCTTAGCCTGCCTTTGTTTGCTTACTTTCACTACTTAACCCCTGCATCCAGATCTTGACTATATTGACTTCAAAGCTCACTGACCCTACCAGCAGACGGACTCCCCTGTCTATCCATTCTTTCACTAATATGCCGCTAAGTCTATCCTCTTCCCCTGGGCTTTCATTCCTTAACTGCTGATCTTATCCTTGGGTTGGGTTCAGCTGAACTGGCACCTATCTCATTCTTTGACTCCGGTGTTATAGGCTTCAAATTCATTCTAAGTGACATGAGTTATATGGCATGTGAGATTAGCTATCAATCCCACTATCGGATGTTGTAGTGCATTTGGAACTAATCAACTCCCCGCCGGAACTCTCTATGTTGTTCCTCGCATGCTGTATTACTTATGTCCTTCTTTGAATTGACCACACCTATTTGATTATTGCTTTACGGCCTAAGAGAAACTTGTTTGGAGTTGGGGCTCCCTTTCCCTGTTCTATTATTTTACTTACTGAAGAAATTTCCAATGGTTCAAGACAAACTGGAATAGGTCGTTCGTGTTGGTCAAACGTTCCGGTAGGAAAAAGAGTTCTACCTTATAAGAAACGGATTTGATCTTCTATAAAGAGAAGGATAATTTCCAATGGTTCAAGACAACTGGAAGTAGGTCGTTCGTTGTTGGTCAAACGTTCCGGTAGGAAAAAGAGTTCTACCTTATAAGAAACGGATTTGATCTTCTATAAAAGAGAAAGGATAGACCGGAATGGGAGACGACCAACCACGGTCCATTCTACCCTCTAAGAGATGGAAGGTATACAAAGTACTAAACGCTCCTTGACCCTGGAATCAGTAGTTGGGGGGATTCACGGATAAGCCATCTAAATTGAGAAGAGCACCTTGCGTTCGAAGTATCCCTGTGTCCTTAAGCGAAAACTATGAGGTCTAGTGGCTAATGCCAATACGCTGACTCCGGCTCTGCTGGTGCAATTAGTCTTCCGGTATGGATGGATAAAGGGCCTATTAATAAGAGTTCCCACAGGTCGCGCGATAAGGAAGAGTCGTTGCTTATGTGAGAGCATGTTACCGACTGTCGAGGAGGTCTGGTCTACTCTTCACTGCTTTCTATTTGAAACTGAGTGGGGTACTGTTGCAGCGGAAGTCAAGGGTCAGCACTCTACGATGGTAGCTACCACTAGAGCAGGTTTCCCAAGGATCATTCCTTCCATTCATCTCCGAGGTATATCAAAGAGGGATGACAGGGCATATTCTTTGGTCAGGCAGTATCAGTCGTGGTTCTCACTGAGTGGGGGGTGGGGTAGTTCCTTTTTTCGCTAAGGTTACAAAAGACACATTCACTTCAATGGGTCCTGCCGCTGATATGCCATCTAGTATCAAGGTTGTGGACGATTTCAGATCGGTTGTCCGCTCCGACAGTAAGTAAGGATGAGAATCCGGCCGAGAAGGCACTTGCAATCGATCTTCAACAGAGATTGTAGCTTAGGATCGAGTGTGAAAAGGCCCAATCGAATCGACATTGTCTGACGAGTAAGACCCATCATGGAAAGTATGTGGACTAGCGAACGAGAGTTGGAAGGTCTGCTCGTCATCTACATTCCACTTCGAAAGAGTTCAAGAAGAAAAACCTCGGATCTGTCTTCATTTCCATTAGAATTCGCCGTTCTCAATAATTATTATATAGAAATAGTGGTTATCTTTCATAGCTAAAGTTGGCTGGACCCGGTTGACCGCTTTAAGGTCTGCTTTTTCTCTTGCTCATAGGAAGGTGTTTAGGCCGAGAAAGAGACCGAGTGATGTGATGTCAGATGCTCCCCTTTTTGCCTATAGAAATATAGCCTACAATTCTCTCTTGAGTTGGTTCGAAGTTTCGGATTCAGAGCAGTTCCGCAGCTTCTAGAAAGTCTGATCTTAACGATCCGGTTGACTCCATTCATAAGAGATAGGAACGCACAAGCACAGGCGATAGGGTGCTTACACGGGATTGGCACAGATTTGAGATTAGCTTTTTCTTGACCAAAATAGCTTTGACTTATTTCGACTAGACGGGGCCTTCTCTATCCACTGGAATAAAGTAGATGATCACGTAGGGCGAATGAATCAAAGAAAGGAAAGGGAAACTTATCCACGGAGTTACTTATTGAATCAAAGAATAGAGAGCCCCATGAACCAGACAAGCAGGAGGAGACAAGCTACCTTACGGAAAGGATGACGAAGGGCCAGGCCAGTTTACGCAGCAAGCTAGAGCTATGAAACCGATTGATTTCACTACGGAATGAGATATTCAGACGTCAGCTTGAAGGCCACTTTTCTGTTTCCGCAAGGCCGAGGCGGGCCTTTGAAACTAAATGCCGGGACCTAATGAGATGCCTTAAACTCGGGGGGGAATCACGATTTCGATTGAAGCTCTGCCGCGCCAATACGGAACTTATAAGAGAGAATGCCCTTTCCGACCCGGGACACGGCTGCGTCCTCACGAATGCCCTCAGCTCATCTGGGATGACCAAGCTCCAGGGCGGTTAGGTTCGTTTTTGGTTCGAGATGCAGTAAAACTCTCCGCTGTCCCCTTAAGAAACTACAAGGAATGTGTAACCCTCTTGGAATCCATTACTTATTATTTGACCCATAGAGAGAAGACAATTCAAGGTCTTATGCTTCTAGTAGGATAACTAGAGGAACCTCACGATAGGTCAGGAATGCTTGATCGATAAAAGCAAGTAAAAAAGCTGCTGGCTGGATACGTAGATCCATGTTCCTGACTCAACGCGAATAGAGGCAGAAGATAAGACCCTTGCTTTATCCGGGAAGTAAGGAGAAACAGAATCATTCCCTGCTCTGCTGTGCTGACTCGCCTAGATTTGAAACTCGCTTTGAAACAAGGGGGCGGTGGTTAGGCTTTAGAGTTCCCTGTTAGAGAGAGCTCCTTGACTTGACCTGGGCTCTCGACGCTTATAACCTTGTGGGCTCGTTTAGGGACCTATTCTCTATCGCGCTGTGGTCTCCGTCCCCGGCAGTAGTAGTGCCTTCGTTCCGATAGTAAACCAACTAATACCTGCCTCCAAGTCCCGTCAATTGAGTGCCGTCAGTCAGTGTTCTCAAATCCCAGATCAGATCCCAATAGTCTTCGGCGAGTGTGGAGGACGAAGGACGTTTCTGCTTTTCTGTCAAAAGAGCTCGTGTAGTTCGCAGTTTCAGGCATTTTCCTCTAAGACCGTGAAAAGCTTTCCTAATTAATAGGACTGGACCATGATAGACTACGACCGCAAAGAGAAGATGGCTTAAAGGGCGATTAGGTTTGGCTTGCTTTATAAGGTAAACGGAAGACGCGCCCCGCCCCAGTAACGCAAAACAACTCGACCCCTACGAGTACCAGAAGCTCTTAGCTACTCAGCTATACGAGAATAAATACAAAGTGGTCTTCCTTGACTGAAAGAGTTTGAATATGTTGGGGAGCTTCCCCTTCCAACATCTTACTTATATACAGGTCAACATCGACTTAAGAAGCACGAATACATCTCGTAGCTACCTCGGGAGAGGGATGAGAGTTTTGTTATTTAGTTCCATGAGGGTAGCTGCCTATTGCCTGAGTTCCTGACCAGAAGGGACACCGTAAAGCTTCTACTGAATGTAAACAAAGTAAAGGATCAATATCAATGAGGGATGGAATATGACTTCTGAAGTGACCGAACGAAGTGAAGCATTTCTGCAATACCGAATACCAGATACCTATAGACGACTAATGGTAGGCCATCGGGAACGTAGTTCATTTATCGGGCAATGGATATAGTTTGATACCGACGGAACGAAGTGAATACCTTATTCCATTATTTTCCTAGAACCATCAGCGGAGATGCCGAAAACACCTACTTGTTTACCTCCTTGCTTAGTCCAGGATGGATTTGGAACCGCAACGACCCAATTGCAAGAGCTGAACTATACCAACTGAGCGAGATCCCCCCGGATGCTTCCAAGGTTAGTGGCAGGGAGCAGATGCCTCGACGAATAAAAACAAACCTCCTCATTTTCGGCCTCTATTTCGGAGCGCAAAGGAGAGTCGTCCGTAAGGGATAAGCGTTTAGGGGAAGCAGTCCCCCTGGTAAGCGAGTAGTCCGTTATGGATCCCTCCCAATCTTTGACTCCACTTTGTTGTTGACCCTTTCTGGCTGTGTAAGTCCGGAGATCCCTTAGTCCTCCGAAGTTGCAAGTGAAAGTGACTGCATAATTTCTTGGACTAGCTTAGACTTGTTATTGCTTTGGCCCCGGAAGAGAAAGAACAAGAGTTGCGCTTCGGGACGACTTCCCCTACCACTGTGAAATAGCGCCCTCTTTTGTAAGCTGGCGGGCTAGCTCGAAATCCAAGAAATCGAATACCTACATACTGTGAGAAAGTTATCAGCCCACTGAGGTCTTGCGCATTCCAGCGGATCTACTACCATTGCGTCAGTATGCGTATTGGTTGATCTATTGAAGGAGATGCCCAATCGTATTTGTGGGGATGGGAAAGGGCGCTGGCAACGAATCATTTACAAGTACCGATCTCAATCCTTCTTTCGTATGAGAGACCACAGCCTAGATTCATGCAAAGCCAAACCAGTTCTAGCAAAGAACCTTTGCAGGATTCTACTATTAACCCTAATGGAGCGAAGGAGAACCCAGTTTCCGGCCAAGGTTAGACTTCGAAAGCAGCTGAGCCACGAAACACTCAATCCAGAGCTGTGTGGGATGGGGAGGTTTTCGGCCTAGTCTGGATGAGTGCAACGAGTTAATGCTGCTACGAATGAGGAACAAGCCCATAAGATTCCTTAGAATAATTAGATAATGGCGATATGGCTGGTGACTTAGGTATCCAATTCGAAGGTGAAAGCTAGTGCCCGTGCCTGAGGAAGAGAAACAAAGCTATCTTAGATAATTCTGGTGCATGTGATAATAGAGCGCAGGAGAATGTAGATCAATTGGATCTCGACAAGGCGATCTGATCTAATTATAGAGAGTGGAACAGCTTCACTATGTCAGATGCGGGCAAGCGTATTGACTCTCAAACTGTGATGGATACGTTCCAGTTGATATCGATGGTGATCGGTCATGGTATCCATAGCGTTGCTTCTTTTTCTACCATGGCAGGGGATTCATCCGAGCGAGATGTTCGACGAAAATCAATCTCCGCCTCTTGATACATAGTGGTCCTGGTTCTAGGATGAAGACGAAAGCCCGAGCAAGATCTAAGCCTACGCGTGGGGCCATTGCTGACGCCCCTTGCATTCCAAATGCTATTGTGGAAATCTCGCCCCAAGTTGGGATTGTGCCCTAGTAGCCGCTTCTTACCCAGGTGCAGCCATGAGTTTGCCTTGTTCGGAGGCTCCTCGAATTTCTCTCTCTGATGGATGATTGTGGGTCGGTTTGATTCTTCATCATTATCATTGGAATGAATAATAAGGCTACCTTCCTTCTAAGGAAAAAGCGATCACTTCTCTCTTACACTCAAGAAATAGGTTCACATTCGATTCGGTTCATTGGATTCCGGGCCGGCCAGTGCATAATCCGTGGGGAGTTCAGATTCTCAATAAGATTTATGCCAACCGATTCCTCCTCCTGCTGTCCCCGTGAGGCGGAGCTACCGTAGGGGCTGTGTTAACCGAAGGGAAGGCTCTTTTCCAATGACAAAAGTCGGTCGATACGACAGGCAAAACTCAAAGAAGAAGACAACAGCAGGGGTCGCGATATCCAAATAGGCGCATTGGATCACCATTGCGGAGACGGAAATCATGGCTTCAGCAGAAACCCCTAAACTTACTGACATCCTAACAATCAAAAACGGCTCTTGGTAATGAAAGCAAGCCCGATCATCCAAAAACTCTATGCCATTGTATGTATGTTGGCGCAGGAAGGGCTGTACCCCATCGACTTTGCAAGTATACTACTTTCCGCTTGGCTTGGGCCATCAAAAACCAACCACCTTCTTTATCATGATCCGACCCAAAGGATTGAGTACCAGAGCAGCTCATAACAACATCATTCTAAGAAAAAGCGATCACTTCTCTCTTACACTCAAGAAATAGGTTCACATTCGATTCGGTTCATTGGATTCCGGGCCGGCCAGTGCATAATCCGTGGGGAGTTCAGATTCTCAATAAGATTTATGCCAACCGATTCCTCCTCCTGCTGTCCCCGTGAGGCGGAGCTACCGTAGGGGCTGTGTTAACCGAAGGGAAGGCTCTTTTCCAATGACAAAAGTCGGTCGATACGACAGGCAAAACTCAAAGAAGAAGACAACAGCAGGGGTCGCGATATCCAAATAGGCGCATTGGATCACCATTGCGGAGACGGAAATCATGGCTTCAGCAGAAACCCCTAAACTTACTGACATCCTAACAATCAAAAACGGCTCTTGGTAATGAAAGCAAGCCCGATCATCCAAAAACTCTATGCCATTGTATGTATGTTGGCGCAGGAAGGGCTGTACCCCATCGACTTTGCAAGTATACTACTTTCCGCTTGGCTTGGGCCATCAAAAACCAACCACCTTCTTTATCATGATCCGACCCAAAGGATTGAGTACCAGAGCAGCTCATAACAACATCATTCTAAGAAAACCCTACGCGGAATCTATATGGGGCCTTGTGGTAGGCCTAGCTTGTTATGTCTATCTTTCACCTATGGTTTCACCCATACATACTTTTGAAACTCTTGTCATTAGGCCCCAAATTCCTTGTAATGCTCTAATAGGGTAGTGAGGCTTAGATTCTATAGAGTTCCAACAGCATTGGGCTTTCGTGAAGCTACATCCATTTTCGAATAGGATCTTTTATGTAGTGCTAAGACTTTTTGACTTGATTACCGATGTTACTGTTCTCGAATGCGCTCTTTGGACTGAGAAAACGGAGAAAGGCATGTGCCCATCACTAAAGCTCTTCCCTACCCCCAGGTGTCCTGCCAGTTCGTTTCACTCTTTTCTATAATTTCTATAAATGGACCGAAAGAAGCTATGGCTGCCCCTTTTATTACCCAGATTCTAATTCCATGGTTTCATTTTCGATCTTTCTCCCATGTATGTAGTCTCCCAGCGGGAGGTCCCGTCCCCATGGAACCGTGCGTGCATCCCCTCTCTCTTACCGAAAGAAGGTTTACAATTACGATCGGGGCGAAGCCAACCCCTGTTTTCGAATGCCTTGAATCTGTCGGCAGCCAACAAAGATTTCGGATTAGCTAGCATTATGTCATTCCGACTCTGTCTGTAGTAAGAAGATTGGCAGCACTGGCTGTTAGCTCGGTGCTTACCTTACGTTTATTATCCCTAAGTTAGATGTTTATGAGATGTCGAAGGTGAATAAGAGAAGTTGAGAGGAAAGTCGAAAGATAGGTGGATTATTGGCTATCTATAGTTATTTTGAGGAAAACTCCATATCTCCATTATCCATCGAGAATACGATTCAAAGAGACAATAACCTCTTCTTGTTCCAATCGTTTGAAGAAAGCCTGCGTTTGTGCCTGCGAAGCGTTCGTTTCACTCTTTTCTATAATTTCTATAAATGGACCGAAAGAAGCTATGGCTGCCCCTTTTATTACCCAGATTCTAATTCCATGGTTTCATTTTCGATCTTTCTCCCATGTATGTAGTCTCCCAGCGGGAGGTCCCGTCCCCATGGAACCGTGCGTGCATCCCCTCTCTCTTACCGAAAGAAGGTTTACAATTACGATCGGGGCGAAGCCAACCCCTGTTTTCGAATGCCTTGAATCTGTCGGCAGCCAACAAAGATTTCGGATTAGCTAGCATTATGTCATTCCGACTCTGTCTGTAGTAAGAAGATTGGCAGCACTGGCTGTTAGCTCGGTGCTTACCTTACGTTTATTATCCCTAAGTTAGATGTTTATGAGATGTCGAAGGTGAATAAGAGAAGTTGAGAGGAAAGTCGAAAGATAGGTGGATTATTGGCTATCTATAGTTATTTTGAGGAAAACTCCATATCTCCATTATCCATCGAGAATACGATTCAAAGAGACAATAACCTCTTCTTGTTCCAATCGTTTGAAGAAAGCCTGCGTTTGTGCCTGCGAAGCGGTTCGTTTTCATGCTTAGGTGTCTGTCGTTCTCGGTATGCTCGATTCGGATTGATAAGAAGGTCAGTCCTGATCTATCGGATTGATAAGAAGGTCAGTCCTGATCTATCGGATTGATAAGAAGGTCAGTCCTGATCTATCGGATTGATAAGAAGGTCAGTCCTGATCTATCGGATTGATAAGAAGGTCAGTCCTGATCTATCGGATTGATAAGAAGGTCAGTCCTGATCTATCGGATTGATAAGAAGGTCAGTCCTGATCTATCGGATTGATAAGAAGGTCAGTCCTGATCTATCGGATTGATAAGAAGGTCAGTCCTGATCTATCGGATTGATAAGAAGGTCAGTCCTGATCTATCGGATTGATAAGAAGGTCAGTCCTGATCTATCGGATTGATAAGAAGGTCAGTCCTGATCTATCGGATTGATAAGAAGGTCAGTCCTGATCTATCGGATTGATAAGAAGGTCAGTCCTGATCTATCGGATTGATAAGAAGGTCAGTCCTGATCTATCGGATTGATAAGAAGGTCAGTCCTGATCTATCGGATTGATAAGAAGGTCAGTCCTGATCTATCGGATTGATAAGAAGGTCAGTCCTGATCTATCGGATTGATAAGAAGGTCAGTCCTGATCTATCGGATTGATAAGAAGGTCAGTCCTGATCTATCGGATTGATAAGAAGGTCAGTCCTGATCTATCGGATTGATAAGAAGGTCAGTCCTGATCTATCGGATTGATAAGAAGGTCAGTCCTGATCTATCGGATTGATAAGAAGGTCAGTCCTGATCTATCGGATTGATAAGAAGGTCAGTCCTGATCTATCGGATTGATCGGATTGATAAGAAGGTCAGTCCTGATCTAATAGATGATCTTTTAAGTAAGTGAACTTCCAGACAAGGAAAAATGCTCTACTCTAAGTCGACGTCTACGGTTCGCTCATGGAAAACCAGATTAGAGGCAATGTGAGTTGCTGCTTCATGGGAATATTATCATAGGATGAAGAGACCTCCACTCTTACAACCGCCCAGACCAGGCTCTGCTCAAGGCGATGAAGACAATTAAGTAACGAATTGGAATTGGCATCAATTGAAAGAAGAAATGAACGGATAGGAAATAGAGATATAGGCAATAACTCGTCTTCCTGGGCTAACTGAATGAGGAATCCCGGGAGAGTAAATGCTTTTTGAGTTAAAGGCTAAAAGCGATGAGGCTCAAAGCGATGAGGTGATTTCTTCTCTTTACAGGGTGAGGCTCTAGAACAATAACAATAGACTGGTTTACTGTGGTCCGGTCAGAGCCTTAAGTTGGAGGATATTGATTGGACTTGCTACCGTACTTTACTTAGTCTTCCGCTTGAACAGAATTATCTAAAGCAAAAAGGCACTCGGGGGAGATGGAGATAGGAATAGAATCGATTGCAGAAGGAATTTCCGTATCTAAAGGACGAGAATCAGCAACAATTTATACGTATCTGGCACAGCTTTACTTGGCTTAGCTAGACAGCTTTGAGCTTTATCGTGTCCAGAGGGTTAGCCACAACAAAGCCCTTTTCTTTCGATTCCGTGGGTGAAGGAAAAAACCCTTGAGTCGGTTTTGACCAACAGACTGGGAAGCTCCGTTTGGTAGACAGATGCAAAGGGAGGTGATTTTGGACCAAGTCTGAACCTTACTTATGGCTCTCGAAATGCTCAATTAGCCCTTTCCACTGATTCCTATAAACCAAGGCAGCAAGTTCGTGCTGTTGGCGGTCTACCTCCATTTTATAAACTCTTACTTGAATATTCTCCCCCATGAGGCTTTTTGATTTATTTATGATATAAGTTCTTGATTCTATTGTTATTTCTTATAGACTGCATCAGTGGTCTTTGATCCGCCGAGAAAAAAGAAGTCCGCGAAGAAGAAAGAAGGGGGTGATGATGTGATTACTTATGTACCTGTGTCCGTGTCGCTTGACAAGTAGACCTCTGAATCCGTTGACCTATCAGTATCTGTGTCTTCTTCTAGGTCGGCTGACCCTGGTCTTGTTCGAGTTGATGATATTCCCCGCCGAGCTTTTGTAGGCCGAAGCAAATGCTTAGATGAGAACACGTAAGAGCAAAAGTCAGAACAAGAAGGACAAAGAAGTAAAGTAGATTCCACTCCTATAGAGGTTTAGGATGAGGAAGTGATGGGGACGACGATGCTCGTGCAAGTAAACCTGTATGTGATTCTTTTCGGAACCAACCCAACCAACCTATTGACTTTCTTCTTCTCTACGGTGATTGAGCAAACAAAGTGATAGTCCAGATCCATACCTTAAGCATGGGCAAAGATAAAGCCACCTTCTCATCTTTTTGGAAAGACAAAGTAGTCATAAAAAATGGATCAATCGTCTGAATTCTGTAATTAACGAATGGGGATTTGAACCAAGAAAGTATTCCAACTCAGCCTTTTAGGGTGAAAAGAAACTCTGGCTTTCCGTTTCTGTTGCGGTACTGGTAATTGGCGACCTTGGGACGCAATCTAAGTTAACTCCTCTTTGCTTATAGACTCGAGATATGCTTCGGGTAGACTAAAGAAGTAAAGTAGATTCCACTCCTATAGAGGTTTAGGATGAGGAAGTGATGGGGACGACGATGCTCGTGCAAGTAAACCTGTATGTGATTCTTTTCGGAACCAACCCAACCAACCTATTGACTTTCTCTTCTCTACGGTGATTGAGCAAACAAAGTGATAGTCCAGTCCATACCTTAAGGCATGGGCAAAGATAAAGCCAACCTTCTCTCTTTTTGAAAGACAAAGTAGTCATAAAAAATGGATCAAATCGTCTGAATTCTGTAATTAACGAATGGGATTTGAACCAAGAAAGTATTCCAACTCAGCCTTTTAGGGTGAAAAGAAACTCTGGCTTTCCGTTTCTGTTGCTGTACTGGTAATTGGCGACCTTGGGACGCATCTAAAGTTAACTCCTCTTTGCTTATAGACTCAGCACAGAAAAAGCAAGGATTCAATCAAAGGAGATCAGGATGTTCTACCGATTTGACCAGGGAAAGGCATATACCACTGAGAGTAGTCCGCTTTGTTAAAGTCCCATAAAAGCTCCGGCAACGACATCCATCCAACGAGATATGCTTCGGGTAGACTAAAGAAAGTGAGTATCCATCCTCCTGACACTAGTCTAACTTCACGCTTACAGGAACTACGCTTTTCTCCTATAGCGGATAGAACCTTTACTACTTGTAACACTTCCCTTTACTACTTGTAACACTTCATTAGTCACACTTCTCCGGCTGGTAAGGATCTATACACCAATACACCAGGATGGAGCAGGCGCTCTTTCTTTCGGTTTTGGTCTTAATCCATTCTTTCCAAAGGGCGATATCCTCTAGCTTCAGTGGAGCAATATTGTCAAGGGCTCTTTGGATGCTCGTGTTGCAGTAACTGAAGAGGCAGGTTAGTTCAATTCATTATTGGAACGTTAGTAGAAGAGGCGTCAGGAAAGGGAGTAGCTCTTAAATAAAGGAGGCAAGAGATGGAAATGGAGTATTAGTGGATTCGGCGCTAAGATCTTTTCATGAACCCTCTCTTTACTTACCCGAAACAAGACTGGAAGTTTCTTAGGAATTTACCTAGAAAACGAAACTCCGCCTTAGCACGACATCTTGTGTTGGTACAGTTGATCTTCAGCCCATACTATACAGCATTTCGATTATCGAGCACCGAGTCCACCAGTAACAGTCATTTCATATCTCTTTCTTTTGCATATATCAAGAAGATAGGAGTGTAATCAAGCATTGCTTCATTTTACTGATGCGCAAACTGGAATTGAGAAGTCACCCAGGGCCAAGCAACGTAGTTAGACCAAGCCGAACAAGTATCCACTTAGATTGCAGTTCGACTGAGCGTTTTCTACTAATAGCAACGGTCGGGCTACTACCAGCAGCTGGATACGAGCAAAAGACGACCTGTATGACAAGGGTCACTTTCACTTTGCTTGGATTCACCCTCTGCCTTACCTGCTAAAGTAATATTTATGCACCCTAAACAATGAGCTATTCCACACGTTACGATTGGTATAACTTTTTTTGCTATAGCCATTCGTTAAACGACCACGTTAGCCACCCTCCGGACCTTCACTTCAATTTGAGTATTAAGGAAGAATCACCTCTCCATTTGAGTATTAAGGAAGAATCACCTCTCCATTTGAGTATTAAGGAAGAATCACCTCTCCATTTGAGTATTAAGGAAGAATCACCTCTCCATTTGAGTATTAAGGAAGAATCACCTCTCCATTTGAGTATTAAGGAAGAATCACCTCTCCATTTGAGTATTAAGGAAGAATCACCTCTCCATTTGAGTATTAAGGAAGAATCACCTCTCCATTTGAGTATTAAGGAAGAATCACCTCTCCATTTGAGTATTAAGGAAGAATCACCTCTCCATTTGAGTATTAAGGAAGAATCACCTCTCCATTTGAGTATTAAGGAAGAATCACCTCTCCATTTGAGTATTAAGGTGAAAAGAAACTCTGGCTTTCCGTTTCTGTTGCTGTACTGGTAATTGGCGACCTTGGGACGCATCTAAAGTTAACTCCTCTTTGCTTATAGACTCAGCACAGAAAAAGCAAGGATTCAATCAAAGGAGATCAGGATGTTCTACCGATTTGACCAGGGAAAGGCATATACCACTGAGAGTAGTCCGCTTTGTTAAAGTCCCATAAAAGCTCCGGCAACGACATCCATCCAACGAGATATGCTTCGGGTAGACTAAAGAAAGTGAGTATCCATCCTCCTGACACTAGTCTAACTTCACGCTTACAGGGAACTACGCTTTTCTCCTATAGCGGATAGAACCTTTACTACTTGTAACACTTCCCTTTACTACTTGTAACACTTCATTAGTCACACTTCTCCGGCTGGTAAGGATCTATACACCAATACACCAGGATGGAGCAGGCGCTCTTTCTTTCGGGTTTTGGTCTTAATCCATTCTTTCCAAAGGGCGATATCCTCTAGCTTCAGTGGAGCAATATTGTCAAGGGCTCTTTGGATGCTCGTGTTGCAGTAACTGAAGAGGCAGGTTAGTTCAATTCATTATTGGAACGTTAGTAGAAGAGGCGTCAGGAAAGGGAGTAGCTCTTAAATAAAGGAGGCAAGAGATGGAAATGGAGTATTAGTGGATTCGGCGCTAAGATCTTTTCATGAACCCTCTCTTTACTTACCCGAAACAAGACTGGAAGTTTCTTAGGAATTTACCTAGAAAACGAAACTCCGCCTTAGCACGACATCTTGTGTTGGTACAGTTGATCTTCAGCCCATACTATACAGCATTTCGATTATCGAGCACCGAGTCCACCAGTAACAGTCATTTCATATCTCTTTCTTTTGCATATATCAAGAAGATAGGAGTGTAATCAAGCATTGCTTCATTTTACTGATGCGCAAACTGGAATTGAGAAGTCACCCAGGGCCAAGCAACGTAGTTAGACCAAGCCGAACAAGTATCCACTTAGATTGCAGTTCGACTGAGCGTTTTCTACTAATAGCAACGGTCGGGCTACTACCAGCAGCTGGATACGAGCAAAAGACGACCTGTATGACAAGGGTCACTTTCACTTTGCTTGGATTCACCCTCTGCCTTACCTGCTAAAGTAATATTTATGCACCCTAAACAATGAGCTATTCCACACGTTACGATTGGTATACTTTTTTTGCTATAGCCATTCGTTAAACGACCACGTTAGCCACCTCCGGACCTTCACTTCAATTTGAGTATTAAGGAAGAATCACCTCTCCATTTGAGTATTAAGACAATCACCTCTATGTAAAAAAACAAATAAGCAAAAAGACGGGGATCTCATTCCTAGCCTAGGGGGCATTGGATAGGTGATGGCTTAATCCGGATGGATGGGGAGAAAGTTCGGGCTATCAAGCTGGGAACCCCCTCAAAAAAGAAAGTGAAGGAGTTTAGATCTTTCTTAGTACTTGTCCACAACCTACTATAGGCGATTCATCCAAGGAAGAAAAGGCTCCGTAAATTGTTTCATCCCAAATTGATCGTTAGGGGGGAAGGCTTGAAAATAGGTGCACGCATTCGCCACTCTGGGAAGCAACCGGATCACCTATGGAAAGAAAGTCCGTAAGCGGGTGGAGCAATCCGAGCAAGCAACCACTTGTATGCCTTAACTATCGCTCCCTTCTCCTTTGACGATGGACTCTTTCGTTTTTTGCTTCTTTCCCTAATGGCCCGCATCCCATTATTGACAGCTTCAGATCAGTAGGAAAGAGAGGGAGTTCCCACCTCTAATCCTTTTTCAAGGCAGCCCTCACGCATAGAGATTCCCCAAGCCTTTATCCCCGGTACCTCTGAGAGTTGGCTCCTATCCTACACTATAAGAGTACGCTTTGTAGGTCTTGGAGAAAGGGCTCCCTTTTCCCTATTGTTGGGACGAGCTTCCGCTATTGCTTTCCTATACGCCTACGCTCCTCTTGTTTCCGAGCCCTCAATGCCCTGACTTTGGATTTGATCGAGCTCTATCTGACTGACGCTTTCTAAAGCGAGTGTAAACTATCTCTCTCTGACGAAGCCCCTAGCTCTTGAGGAAAAGAAGAGCTTTCGTGACCAAGGGTTCCGTTCAGATAATCAGCCACACAATCAGACGGGATTTACATCATTGCTCAAACTGTTTGTTGTTTGATGAGTTCGGTTACACAGGACAGAAAGGTGCTGATCAAGTTTATTCCTCTTTATGGATTTCGAGTGAGCGAGTCTACAAAGAAAATAACAGTAAGCCTTTGAAGCGCGGTACAGATAGTGGAATTGCAGAATGGAATGAGGAATGCTTTGGTGCAAGTGAAAGGTATGCTTGAAATTATGTAGAGTTTGGGGGAGAATCCGAAGAAAGTACCGGTGTTCGGCGTCAGCTAGTTATAGTATAGCGTTAGTAATTAAGTCGTTGCCCTGTGCCACTTATATATCTGCCACCAGTTTTCGAGCTCCTTGTGATAGAGTGAAAAAAGCCCTTCTTGTAGAGTATCCTGCTGTTCGCCCTGTTCTAAAGTAACCATTAAGTGCATCTGTCTTTCAGTATAGTGATGTTCGCCTAGTGTGAGTGTCATCGTACCTAGAAGCTGGATCGGGATCTTCAGCTGTATCAAAGGAACAGGAGAGGAGTCCGTGAAGTCGACAAGATCATCCGCAGTGCGCTAACGGGACAGGAAGGGAGTTTCGTTATCAGAGATCCAATCTTATCTGCGCTAACGGGGAGTTTCCATTCACGATTTATTTGACTTGTGCCTTAGTAAAGGGAGTTGACAGTTACAGTTTTCGAGATTAGATTTAGATCTCCACTGACTTTCATAGAATAACTACTTTATTGCTTTTCATAGAATGAAGTAACTACTTTATTGAATATGTACTATTCTCTGCATTTATAGTACTTTTTATGTGAGACTATATGGATTTGTAGAAATCACTTCAAAGCCCCCGTTATAGGATCTCATTGATAAGGTTTCAGTCAAAAGTATGTAGCTCTCGATTCGTTTAAGGTAAGTTCGTTCCACTCGTAAAATGAACTTAGACCTATTGTGTTACCCTAAGTGCTCAGCTGCTGCATTTGAACCTCGTAATATGTCCGTCCTATCAGCAAACTCAAAATACTGACTATCGCTTAAGTAAACTCACTCCTAGCGTGCCGCATTACCGTTGTTAGTATCATTACTTTCTCTTTTGATCTTCGTCACTTCACTCTCATAGTCAAGCTTGATATCGTCTTGAATACCCGCTTTTACAGTGTACAGCACTCTAACCGTAACTGCGCATTCTCATACTATCGCGCCTCTGCTCGATCCTCATATCTTTCCAACCGAGTCAGTTCGAGATCGCTCAGGTGCTGATATCAGGGTTGCATTAATGTTTTCATTTATGGTTTCGCTGACATCTGCCTTCTCATCGCCTGCTTGTTATTACTTGAATTGTTGGTTCTTCTCTAGAATCCTTATTACAACCCCCTTTGTTTATTGTTTCCCGTCAATTACCTTCCTATCCGGTGATAAAATGCTATACGTACCCTATTATTCCTCTTATTCCCCTATTCTTCCTCTTATTCTGTATCCGAGTAAAGCTGCTTCCTAACCTGAACCCAACAAGTAACTACTAGACAAATCACTGCTAAACACAAAAGAATGGGCAACGAAGAAAGGACGGAAAGTAAAGTTGCCGGTTCTGAACTGAAAGAAGAGGTTGGCAAAGAAGAATCTAAGGATGCGATGATGGATCAGAATAAGGATCAGACTGTTGTGAGAGTGTTGTTGGTTAAGAAATCGAAGTAGAGTTAAGTTCGGATAGCCTACGGATCTAAGTGTTGGGTAAGGGAGTGAGAGTGAAAGCAGAAGAAAGAGCATCATAGGGATCTGGAGTCGGAACAGAAGCGAAAGATGCGGGATAAGAGGCGTCAGTGAGCAGTGAAAACCCCCCTAAGGAGTGATTCGTTGAAAGTCGAGCGCCTTCGAGTGCTTGAAAACACTATCATCTCGGTTCTTAAAGTGGAGTTCGGAGCTGGGTATTTACTGGTTTCTATGCCACGTGCTCGATAATATGAATCAGCAGTCAAGAAGCATTGGAAAATCCGTCTTTGCTTAAAACACTGGAGAGCAAACTCGATGATCGACCAAGCCATTCCACTATAGGTAATTAGAATGTTTCAAGAAAAGGTAAGACAGTCATCTCACACGCCTAGCTATAGGTTTCCTGGGATGAACTCAAGCATAGAGTTTAGCTAAGTTACTTGTTAGGAAGGAAGACCAGGCTCAGGGTGAAATTGTAGATCTTTGGTTTTGTAAAAGGAATATATATAGATATATGAATTTGACTATCTTAGCGAGTCACGAAGCTAGAAGGCCGCTAGGGTATTTGCTGCTCTTAAAGAATTCTGAGTCTGTTTAAATGTAACGAATTCTATTCGACCGCTCTCATAATGATTATAGCACTCATCTTATCCAAGCCTCTGAGGTAAGACTTCTGTGGTTGGTCGGGATGGAACTCAATTCCTACTTAGAGTCGTTTCATCAGGAACGGAACTTGTCAAACAAAATAGAATAATAAGATTGCATAACCATCATACGGTCGGGGGAAGACTATCACAGACCAAGCTTCTTGACACCCACCTTTATTATAGTCTCACGAATTGGATTTTCCGCTTTTGATTATTGCAGATTGGATCGAGCTGGAAAGCATTCCTTTCCTGTGGGAAGATCAGCTACAATCAACTACATAAGGTGGCATCAGATAGAATTGTGCTGGAAGAAACTATGCTACCCCGGACTCTCAACCTGGAACAACAACCATGGCATTCTCTGCATAAACTATGTAAGTGCCTTGACTTCCCCTTCTTGCTAACATCGGTTATTCCGAAACAACCTCGGCTCGTACATTCCAAATAGTATTCCTCCCAGAGCGAAGGGAAATAGTTATTATTGTTGCCAATATTCCTTCAACAACAACAGATGCGGATGAAATAGCTGCACTCGCTTATTCGATTCGGCCTATATCTAAGTTCATTTGTGAGAAAATCTCTGCCTAAACTTGCGGGTCGAACTAATTGCGTAGATAATCAAAGCGGCTATTGTACGTACTCAGAAACGGAGAGATAGGCTGTTTCAGATATGGAGAGGATGGTTTTCACTGCTAGGGAGGCAGCAGGTATCGTATAGTTGAATAAGGCAGCATTTCGGAGTTTCCCTTGTAACCTGGAACTATGAATTGAATAAGAGAATAAATCCAGTTGCCTAGGGCAGATCCCAGATATGCCAGTGGATTGATTAGACTCAACTTTCCATATTTTGTTGTGTTTAAGTGTACCCTACCGAAACCAAAAGTATAACTCGCTCGCCTTCTCTCGGGACTCTAAGATCCTCTATTTCCATATTAATGCCTTATTGACCGAATGAATAGATAAGTCAAGCAGGGATGGGTAGAAAGCGAATCTAGATTAACTTGATTCCTTGAACAAATCCATCTTCACTCACGGAAAGCACACTTGGAACTCTAAGGCGGGCCACTTATGACTTGGTTCAAAGTGGAAAGTTCGATCCACGCGCACTCTTTCATTATCTGAGTAAAGCGCAAAGACAGATTGGATTGGTTCAATGCCTTTACTGCCCCAATCCAGGACTTTCCCATGCACACTGACTCGTTCGTTGTGCCTTACTTGCCCTCGTTCGTTGTGCCTTACTTTCCTTTCTTTATAAAGTGGTTTTCAAGCCGATAAGTTAGCTAGAGTGGAATGAATCATTAATCGCACGTATACAGACTTGGTTGAAGGGCGACTTCCCTTGTTCATGTACGAGCTGGAGACTCGAATCAAGATGCCCACCATCAGATGCTATAGGAACAGCCAATACATATATCAAGATATTAAGTATGAAAGGGATCCCCTAATGCCCATATTAGCGAAATATTACTCCATTGTAACTTAACTTAGACTTGCCTCTATGGCTTCCCAGTATGGCTTGTCTTTCTAGTGGACTGAGAGAGCTCGCTCTAATCTCAATTCTAAATAAAGACTCAAATACGGAATTATTAATTGACTGTACGATCTTAGACGGAATTCTTAATTTACTGGTACGATCTTAGAATGGATGCAAAGAATCCACGATCAGAAATGTCCCTTATACTCGGCGATTGGACTCGTCTTCTTTCGTTCTTCTGAAACAGCAAAGGATATCTAATTCATTCTATTCGGATTCGGGGATCTTGAGTCAGGTAAACAAAAGGGCTAAGGACTGGAATAGGCTTGAAACCTACGACCGAAGTCAAGGCTTGCTAAGTTGTGCGCACTGATTGGTTCCTCGTGGGAAGCAGGCATTCTATAATCCTACTAAATGACCACTTGAACTCGCGGATATGAGACCAGTAAGAGCGGATTCCATACTTTCTTCTTTGTTTTATTACGGACTTTTTCTTCCCTAAATAGCTGATGCGGGCGCTTATTTCTAAAGAACCTCTGCTGTTACTGGATGGGGTGGTATATTGGATTCAGACTGTGACCACCGTAGTAGGGCGAGAAAGTGGATTGATTAGACTCAACTTTCCATATTTTGTTGTGTTTAAGTGTACCCTACCGAAACCAAAAGTATAACTCGCTCGCCTTCTCTCGGGACTCTAAGATCCTCTATTTCCATATTAATGCCTTATTGACCGAATGAATAGATAAGTCAAGCAGGGATGGGTAGAAAGCGAATCTAGATTAACTTGATTCCTTGAACAAATCCATCTTCACTCACGGAAAGCACACTTGGAACTCTAAGGCGGGCCACTTATGACTTGGTTCAAAGTGGAAAGTTCGATCCACGCGCACTCTTTCATTATCTGAGTAAAGCGCAAAGACAGATTGGATTGGTTCAATGCCTTTACTGCCCCAATCCAGGACTTTCCCATGCACACTGACTCGTTCGTTGTGCCTTACTTGCCCTCGTTCGTTGTGCCTTACTTTCCTTTCTTTATAAAGTGGTTTTCAAGCCGATAAGTTAGCTAGAGTGGAATGAATCATTAATCGCACGTATACAGACTTGGTTGAAGGGCGACTTCCTTGTTCATGTACGAGCTGGAGACTCGAATCAAGATGCCCACCATCAGATGCTATAGGAACAGCCATACATATATCAAGATATTAAGTATGAAAGGGATCCCCTAATGCCCATATTAGCGAAATATTACTCCATTGTAACTTAACTTAGACTTGCCTCTATGGCTTCCCAGTATGGCTTGTCTTTCTAGTGGACTGAGAGAGCTCGCTCTAATCTCAATTCTAATAAAGACTCAAATACGGAATTAATGACTGTACGATCTTAGACGGAATTCTAATTACTGGTACGATAATGGATGCAAAGAATCCACGATCAGAAATGTCCCTTATACTCGGCGATTGGACTCGTCTTCTTTCGTTCTTCTGAAACAGCAAAGGATATCTAATTCATTCTATTCGGATTCGGGGATCTTGAGTCAGGTAAACAAAAGGGCTAAGGACTGGAATAGGCTTGAAACCTACGACCGAAGTCAAGGCTTGCTAAGTTGTGCGCACTGATTGGTTCCTCGTGGGAAGCAGGCATTCTATAATCCTACTAAATGACCACTTGAACTCGCGGATATGAGACCAGTAAGAGCGGATTCCATACTTTCTTCTTTGTTTTATTACGGACTTTTTCTTCCCTAAATAGCTGATGCGGGCGCTTATTTCTAAAGAACCTCTGCTGTTACTGGATGGGGTGGTATATTGGATTCAGACTGTGACCACCGTAGTAGGGCGAGAAAGTGATTGATTCAATAGACGGTTATCGAGTCCGCAAGAGATTTGTCGATTGGGGGCGAATGCTCTACGGTCGAGTGGGCTATCGCTCCCGTTCGCCTCAACTCTTTCTTTGGTTGGACATCGGTTCCTCTCACGGGATCCGTTCAAGTCCTTCCGTTTCATCCCATCTCCTCCTATCCTGATGGTATGGCACCTGCATATCCTCTTTCCATAGAAAGTACCATCTCATAAGGAAAGCCGCCCTTGCTTGGTTTCGGGGGATAAGGACTCAGGATCAGTCTAATGCCAAGAGATAGGAGCAAAGAATTATTTGCTTTCGTTTTTTCGTAGCCTGCCCTCGGGCTGAATTGCTTACTCTATCAATTCCTTATTCATAATTGCTTACTCTATCAATTCCTTATTCTGTTAAGAGTAGCCTAGCAAGACTCAAAAATAGCCCCGAGCGGTAAGGATTGCTGCTAGATTCTATACCAACGCATTCTCTCCATCAAAGAAAGAAGGAAAGTCGAATCGCAAGGCAAGGGTACGAAACATAGCTATTAAAATCAATCCCCCCAATCTCGCTGGCAGGTAAGGAAAAAACGCTTCTTCAACGGAAACAGCCTTCCTTTTTCACTAGTTACCTCTGATTCTTTTGATTCTTGATTGCTTCTGTTTCTGTTTACCTGAGCGAATTCTTTACTTGCTTGCGAGCTAACTTGGCTTGGTGCCGGGAATGAAAGAACAGCAAGATACAGGGCTAATGGTTGGTTCTGTATACTCTATTTTGGATGATTGAGAGGCTCACTCCCTTTGAGCTAACAGCCAAGAAGAGTTAACATTCCACTTCCTTACGTGCCCCCGAGAGGAATCGGACTTTCTGCTTATTTCATCATTCCCATAGATTGCCTAGGTGTTGAGTTCCATTCGTTCGCTTTAGAAAGGGTCTTTCTCACCTTGGGCTTGAGCCTGGTATTTCCTTATTATAGATAAGGCACGCACAGGTGATCTAATTAATGGACTAGCTTAACAAAGACTAAGTCGATATTCTATAGCCACTGCCGGACCATTCCATTCATTGTGTTCTTCTCAAGCGGGGGATTCTTCCATTCTAGCATCAATAACAGCTCCTTCTATCAAAGAGCCAAAGAATTGCCTATAGTAAAGGTAACAAGGCCGGACTCTATTCCTTAGCTTGAATATTGGACCCGGTTATAGATGGGACGCCCCTGACTCCAGTAGTTCCTAATGGCGGGGCGGGATACCTCGCTTCAATTGAATAGCTTTCCTTCGCTTCAAATACGAGGAGATTGAGACCGAGCTAGTCCGAGTGCTTACCCTTTCGACTACTGATAGAGCTCCAGGTGCTACTACTAAGGGGAATCGGCGTAGTAGTTACTCTTCCGAAAAGGTTTAACTTCAGGAGGACTCTTGCTTCCAATCCAATAACATAGTCTAGTTTCTCTAGAGAATAAAGAGTATTGTTTATATAGAGCCTTTCACCGACATTCTATATTCTATCTATGATGAGGGGAGATTTTCGTGAAAACGAGTGAAGTTCATCAATTTACACGATGGGTCAATAAATGTAAGTAACCCAGAGAAGGAAGAGTGGTGGAACCCACTCATGTATCAGATGCCCATTATAGACTCGCCCCCCCTGGACTTTTCTAACCGGATATTGAATGACCTGCAAAAGAGAAATCAATGCTATTGTGAAACCGATAACTCGATGGCAGACGGAGCAGCAGCCTTACATCCATCGGCTAATCCGCTCCCGTGCAGAGGACGGTATGCTTAACAATAAGTTCATTGAGATACCATTATATATACCCGAAACCCTGGCCTGGGCCAAGCGACTTTTGGTTCGCCGAGGTTTAGTTTAGTGCAGTAGATCGAGTTGTTGAATCCCGTGGGACAAGGCCTATTAGGCTTAACGATTGGAGCTAGACCTGTGAACTTCACTGAACGAAGTGGTAAAACCACCTTCTCTTCTTTGTTTTATTACGGACTTTTTCTTCCCTAAATAGCTGATGCGGGCGCTTATTTCTAAAGAACCTCTGCTGTTACTGGATGGGGTGGTATATTGGATTCAGACTGTGACCACCGTAGTAGGGCGAGAAAGTGATTGATTCAATAGACGGTTATCGAGTCCGCAAGAGATTTGTCGATTGGGGGCGAATGCTCTACGGTCGAGTGGGCTATCGCTCCCGTTCGCCTCAACTCTTTCTTTGGTTGGACATCGGTTCCTCTCACGGGATCCGTTCAAGTCCTTCCGTTTCATCCCATCTCCTCCTATCCTGATGGTATGGCACCTGCATATCCTCTTTACCTGAGCGAATTCTTTACTTGCTTGCGAGCTAACTTGGCTTGGTGCCGGGAATGAAAGAACAGCAAGATACAGGGCTAATGGTTGGTTCTGTATACTCTATTTTGGATGATTGAGAGGCTCACTCCCTTTGAGCTAACAGCCAAGAAGAGTTAACATTCCACTTCCTTACGTGCCCCCGAGAGGAATCGGACTTTCTGCTTATTTCATCATTCCCATAGATTGCCTAGGTGTTGAGTTCCATTCGTTCGCTTTAGAAAGGGTCTTTCTCACCTTGGGCTTGAGCCTGGTATTTCCTTATTATAGATAAGGCACGCACAGGTGATCTAATTAATGGACTAGCTTAACAAAGACTAAGTCGATATTCTATAGCCACTGCCGGACCATTCCATTCATTGTGTTCTTCTCAAGCGGGGGATTCTTCCATTCTAGCATCAATAACAGCTCCTTCTATCAAAGAGCCAAAGAATTGCCTATAGTAAAGGTAACAAGGCCGGACTCTATTCCTTAGCTTGAATATTGGACCCGGTTATAGATGGGACGCCCCTGACTCCAGTAGTTCCTAATGGCGGGGCGGGATACCTCGCTTCAATTGAATAGCTTTCCTTCGCTTCAAATAACGAGGAGATTGAGACCGAGCTAGTCCGAGTGCTTACCCTTTCGACTACTGATAGAGCTCCAGGTGCTACTACTAAGGGGAATCGGCGTAGTAGTTACTCTTCCGAAAAGGTTTAACTTCAGGAGGACTCTTGCTTCCAATCCAATAACATAGTCTAGTTTCTCTAGAGAATAAAGAGTATTGTTTATATAGAGCCTTTCACCGACATTCTATATTCTATCTATGATGAGGGGAGATTTTCGTGAAAACGAGTGAAGTTCATCAATTTACACGATGGGTCAATAAATGTAAGTAACCCAGAGAAGGAAGAGTGGTGGAACCCACTCATGTATCAGATGCCCATTATAGACTCGCCCCCCCTGGACTTTTCTAACCGGATATTGAATGACCTGCAAAAGAGAAATCAATGCTATTGTGAAACCGATAACTCGATGGCAGACGGAGCAGCAGCCTTACATCCATCGGCTAATCCGCTCCCGTGCAGAGGACGGTATGCTTAACAATAAGTTCATTGAGATACCATTATATATACCCGAAACCCTGGCCTGGGCCAAGCGACTTTTGGTTCGCCGAGGTTTAGTTTAGTGCAGTAGATCGAGTTGTTGAATCCCGTGGGACAAGGCCTATTAGGCTTAACGATTGGAGCTAGACCTGTGAACTTCACTGAACGAAGTGGTAAAACCACCTTCTCTTTCTTCTAGGTCTATACCGACTTACCCTCCTTTAATTGCTTTCCGCTTACTTGACAAGGTACTTTGTTTCTGTGCCCCTCCTGGTGTAAATGAAACGAAACCGCCCGAACAGTAAATGCAACTACACCGCCCACTAACCATCTGGTAAGAAGGAGATTCCGCTTCCTTCCAAGCCCACTAGGAATAGAGTCAAAATGCCTTATACTATATATTAGAATGAAAGTCGATTCCAAATCTTAGAGAAGTCTCGCAGCATTGAAAGCAGTAGACTGGTGCTTATATCCCGTGAAGCACGAGAGCCTACCTTCTCTGGCATTCACTAGAAGGCTCCAGAGTCACTCATCTAGGATAAGAAAAGATACAGGTTTTTAATAAAAACAAAACATATTCTATTACGATTGAAAGGAAAGAGTCATATGTAGCTCTTTGGGAGAAAACTCCTGATACAGTCAACTACAGCTAGCGAGGAAGGGAATGGGAAGTGGAAAAAGGAGAAGCAAACAGCACTGCAAAGCTGCATGAGGATTTCGCGCACTAAGCAGAGTCTTATAGGCCCTAGCGCGCAGAGCCATAGTCAGCTACTTTACTCGATAAGAAGAAAGACGCTCGCTCTCTCTGGTTCTGTTCTCTCTGGGTATTATTCTCTTACATAAGAAGAAGCTCCCTCTGGCTCTGTTCTCTCTGGGTATTATTCTCTTACATTACATACAACAGCCCTTGCCACCTCTACTTCTCTAAGAGCAATCACAAGCGGAATGTCTAGTGTGAAATTGGATCATGATTGGGTTCGTCTTTCTTTTATGGAAAGGGTATACTCCTTCTTTTGATCCCCGAAACTCTAATTTGGATAAGCCAAGGTTTTCAACAAAAAGAACAACTTTGAATTGTCTGGGGGCAACCTCTATTCAATAGCTTCTAGCTAAGCTGTGATCTTATTCCTTTTTGACTTTGGATATTAAGTGAAATAATAACTAATCGGCAAAACAACCATCTTGGCTATATCATTTCCCGCCCTAACCACCCCATATGAGTTAACTGATCAAGAGAGTTAGTTCTTAGTTTACAGATCAAGAGAGTTAGTTGGCGTACCCACAATGGAATTACCTGAGCGAGCCTAACCGTACTCTTACTCATACAGCTCGGGCCTGGCATAGTTTCAGTCTGAGTTTCCCGGTCTATTTAACTAACTGAAGCTAACCGGGATCGAGAGCTTTCTTATCATGCGGCTCTTGGATCGAAAAGAGGCTGCTGGACCAAGGCTTCAACTGCCTGGCACGGACGAGCTAGCTGGGCAAAGAGAATAATATCTTACAGGCTTTCTTTGAAGCGCATCAATAAGTCAAAAAGATATGAGTGTTCGGTCAAGTGTCAAGTGAGGGTTCAGGGCAGAACATATGGCGTAGCTGTTAAGGTAAGGGGCATCATCCTGTACTGTTTAAGCGCGTAGTCAATCAGTATCCGGATCCGGGTTCCATTCAAGTAGACCAGAGATAGAGGTATGAGTTCCGTCGACGAGAGAATCATAAGGGCGCGCAAAAGTAAAAGCCCTGTTCCGTTCCTGAATCAAGTACTGGCTACCCGGGGTGTGGTCCAAGCATTAATGAAGTGTCAGAAAGGAGAGTTCACCTTTTGAATTTCATAATTTACGTTCATAGCTTTATATGGATCTCAGTCACAGTATAGGGGAGAGGTTTTCACTCACGGCGCCAGCAAACGGTTCATCAAGGAGAGTTCCTGATTCAAGTGTAGTTCCTTTCCTCGAGATCAAAGTCTAGAGATGGGTTATTGGGAGAACAGAACTTGGTTTTACCTTGCTTGTCGTGGAGAATAGAATGTGAGAAAATCTTCCGTGTAAGCAGTTTCAAGAACAGACTCAGTTTCCAGATTTGAAACAAAAGAGAAAAGAAAAGGATCTGATTCCAAAGAAAGGAGAAGAAGTTGATTTACTTCCTTCTATCACAAGTGCTTGAGAAACTCAATTAGAATCTTTTCCTGCTCTGGGAGTTAGAGGAGATCCCATCTTATCTGCGCTAACCGGGCGTTATGCATTAGGCAGTGCCAAGAGAGAAGAAAAGAAGTAGTTTCAACAGAATGCTGCTGTATGAGTTAAGTCTGTCGGGCTAAAGTAGGAAGTTAAAGCGGAGCCCGTAGTGGATGTGTATTCCAAGTCCGGAAGTCGGCTACAATCGGTTAATCAATCCCTGTGACTCGTTTGTCGTAGTACAATTGATGAATGGAATTGTTCACACCTCTAGAGCATTGAAACAAGTAATATTACATACTGTAGTCCAAGTTGTGTTGCTTGGCTGAAGCGCTAAGGTACGATTGAGAATGTACTTCTGAAGCGCTAAGTACTGAAACAGAGTCAAGATCAATAGCTGGATTTAGTAGTTACTTGTCTATCCGTGTCTTGGTCACTTATTTTGTGTCGATAGCTAATCCTACATTTCATGCCCCGAGTCAGGCTTCTACTTCATTTTCTGCCTATAACACAGGAGTCAAAGAATAATGGTAAGCAATGTGACACTAATAGATAGGAAGGACGGCCTTCACTAGTTAAATACAGAATGAAAATATGGAGTATAAGCATGAAAGTGAGTAGTGCCCGGCTAACTTGTGTGTTCAATTCCTAGTTCCAAGTGTGTTCTGCCCTATAGCCCCAGCATAGTGAGTCGCAGAATTTCAACAAGATATACGTAATGCAACTAAGGAGTGAGGCTCAAACTGGGAGAAACAATGGAAGGTCTGCTCTTCATTCTCATACTATGATATTCTCATATAAGTGCAATTCTTATTCCGCGTCCGATGCTCCCCTGTGTGTACTATCTGTGAGTTTTATTCCTTAGTTCTGTTCTTTGTGTCGGTAGACGCATTTCCTTATTGTAAGTAAAAGAGTGAGAAGCACTTTGACAAGCCTGTTTGACGCTAGTGACATTATGAGAAGCACCAATTCCACTCTTTAAGGTTGTAAGTTGAAGTTTAAGAGAAAGTAACGGTAGACCCAATCCAAGAAGCAAGGTTGCGAAGCAAGTAATGAGTTTGAGAGTCAAAGACAGGATAGTGAGAATCCAGCTAATAAGTCAAGTAATGAACTCTAGTGCCTAGAAAACTATAGCTCGAAAGTAAGAATAAATCAAGCAATACAGGATACCAGGCTAGAGCTCTAAGACATTATGGAAATAGTCAATACAGAATTGGACAGTGCTCCGCTAATCCTTAATCCTTCCTCGCATTCTTATTGTTAGTGAAAGAGTAATATAACTCCAACCAAGGGTGAAACCAGTACTAATTAGACTTCAAAAGGGAAATCCGGGTATGAGTTGTAGAACATAGAAACAAGCTCAGTAGGTAGGGCACGATCCTGACTCTACTGACGGGAATACAAATACAACTATGCTACTATAAGGCACCCAACTACGACTAGCAAGAACAAAACTCGGAGCTAAGAGACAAGCAACAGGAAACAAATAATGGAACTGGTGCATACGATACCCTAACGAATTACTCTGAACTTTCAACCTACAAAGACGCCTATGCTGTAGATCTTTACTAGCTATCAAACTAAAACCGCTGTTAACAAGGCTATAGCTCTTACACTGGGAACAACCCGACCACTATTGGATTTCAAGCCCATGAGAATGGCACCAGGGCATGCGAGAATGGAACTACTTCTAATCGGATTTGAGCGACAACTTTAAATACCTCCACTTTTCACTGGGAATTGCACCACTGCTACCAAGACTGACTTCACTGATCTAGGCTCCGGCTTTCACTACTGATTAACAAGCCGGTCTCTCCTTTGTTTTCATTCCGTAACTACTTGATTTGGCTCTTAGTTCGGGGAACCGCTGCTAACGGGGCTCTCGATCCACTCCCCTATTCCTACTTCCTTGACCTTCAGTCCAACTCCCCTTGCTCGAAAACGGAAATGACTTATTTGGTTTCTGTGCCTCGCCCTTAGGTCTGCCGCAACTTTATTTCATTCCACTGCTCCGTGCTTGAAGTCGCTCTAGGCGCACCAGGCGCATGTACTTGAATTCACTATCATCTGATAAGACTTAGCTACTGTACGATGAAATTAGGCTTAGAAGTAGAGTTCAATTAGGATGAAAGGTAGTCAATTGGGCTACTCAGAAATAGGAATCAGAATATAGGTGCGTACGATCCAGTGCATACAGGGATGGAGTAACTACCAATAAGGCTGTAAACTCGGCACACTCGGGCTTAACTAACTAATAAGCAGAATCCGGTGACAGCTTCTTGACACTCAGGCTTTGGCTCCCGCTTCTAAGGCTCAAAACGACAACAGAGAGAGGAGAATGAAAACACTGTAAACAAGATCGAAACCGCTGCTAACGGGGCTCTCGATCCACTCCCCTATTCCTACTTCCTTGACCTTCAGTCCAACTCCCCTTGCTCGAAAACGGAAATGACTTATTTGGTTTCTGTGCCTCGCCCTTAGGTCTGCCGCAACTTTATTTCATTCCACTGCTCCGTGCTTGAAGTCGCTCTAGGCGCACCAGGCGCATGTACTTGAATTCACTATCATCTGATAAGACTTAGCTACTGTACGATGAAATTAGGCTTAGAAGTAGAGTTCAATTAGGATGAAAGGTAGTCAATTGGGCTACTCAGAAATAGGAATCAGAATATAGGTGCGTACGATCCAGTGCATACAGGGATGGAGTAACTACCAATAAGGCTGTAAACTCGGCACACTCGGGCTTAACTAACTAATAAGCAGAATCCGGTGACAGCTTCTTGACACTCAGGCTTTGGCTCCCGCTTCTAAGGCTCAAAACGACAACAGAGAGAGGAGAATGAAAACACTGTAAACAAGATCGAAACCGCTGCTAACGGGGCTCTCGATCCACTCCCCTATTCCTACTTCCTTGACCTTCAGTCCAACTCCCCTTGCTCGAAAACGGAAATGACTTATTTGGTTTCTGTGCCTCGCCCTTAGGTCTGCCGCAACTTTATTTCATTCCACTGCTCCGTGCTTGAAGTCGCTCTAACTGGAGTTGATTGATACCTGCCTAAGGCTACACTAATACAAATAGAATAATGAAACCACTAAAGCGGGAACGGAACCCCTACGCGACTAATAAGAGTAAGAGAACAACTATAACACAAGAAGTTAACTCATAATAAAACAACTGTATAAAGAAAACAACTCATAAGTCGGAATTGAACTAGTGCTTCTAAGAACCAAACGAGGGATAATGAACTCAACTACTGAAGAGAGGACTTGCTATCCGTGTTTTCACTCTGTCACTACCAACTCCAAAGCTCACATGCCTACACAACCTGACTACTGAAACTCGGATTCTTTGAAAACATGGGTCTGGGCCCTTGCTTTTACTAGGGCGGAATTCCACTCTGTAGCAGTCCACTAAGTAGCAGTCCACTAAGTAGTAGTCCACAATTACTTGACTAGCCACCAAGCCTGACTTATTAGTTAATTGAACTCGACCCCCACTAGTAAAGCCCCATTGCCTCACCCTTAAGTCCGAAACTCCCTGCCAGAAGTAAGTTATTGACACTATCCACTATCAGGATTACTTGCCTCGATCTCCTTCTAACCATCTTGCAACTCATTCTGTTACTACTGAGTTATATTCTGGAGCTACTGGTTCTAAGGCTCGAGCGACCCGGAAAGAGACTTCGACTTCCCGGTTTCAGTCTTAGTCTTCCCTCGGACAGGCTTCGACTCGGTGGTTTGAGTCTTCGCTTCGGGGGAGTGTTTTGAGGCTACGAGGAGCAGGTTTCAGTCTGAGTCTTAAACTCGCTACCGCTTTATCCGCTCGCTACCGCGCCACGTTAGTAGTGGCTTGGTCATTAGTAGTTGCTTGGTGGTTTCAGTCTTGTTGTTGCTGGTTTCAGTCTGAGTCTACTACTTACTGGTTTCATTCCGCCTTTTCCTATTCCTAGTTGTGAGTGTCAATTCCTTATAGATATGCAAAGAGAGAGATTCACCAGATTCACCAGTTAGAGTGAGAAAGTAGGGTTAAGGCGCTGGTCAGAGGTCAGCTACCAGGTCAGAGGTCAGCTAACGGGTCTGGTCTGAACTTCCAGGGAGTTTCGGGTGCCGGGTACAGGACCAACAGAATCAGTTCTGCCAGTGGAATACCGAGTTCCGGAGTGGAGAGTGGAATATCAAATCTGGTACCTGAGTCAAGTATAGTAAAGTCTAGTAAAGTCTAGGGTAGTCGAGGATAGGATCCTTAAAGTAGTAGTCCAGGTTGCCAGCCCCAAGAGGAGAGGCCGGCTTCGGTTAAAGCCTGAAAATCCTTAGTTGATTTCTGATTTCTTTGTTTACAGACTTGGCGGGATTGCCGGGCACTAGTTTCATTCTTGTATTCCCCGGTTCGGTTCTCATCAGTTGTATATCAAGCCTGTTTGTCCTGTAGCTCCATTCTTTTTCGTAGTGGTGTCGATCTGATCCCTAGTGGTGAGTTTCGTTCCGTGCCCTCGAGTTAAGATATTGCTAGCAGCGGTGTCATTCTTATTATGCTGGGGCGCAAAAAAGAAAGTGGGATTATTGTGTTCACAGTGTTAGTTTGCAACAAGCAAGTGAGCACTGTGCCCCTAGTGGGAAAGAACTAAAGTCAAGGTAGTAAGCCCTATAATAAGTAGAGCAAGATCAGGTGTAGGTAGATCGAGAATGAATCCTCGGATTCACAGGAATGAGATAGAGCAGTGACAGGCTCCAAAAGTTCGTGAAGTTAGCTTCTGAGTTCCTAGTTTAGTTCCTGTCAGTATTTGTTGAAGAGCGAAAGAAGGGAAGTGAATAGAAAACCTAGTCATTGGGGCATTAGTGGCAGAGTAAATCTCGAACTAAAGAATGAAAGTGAGTAGTCAAGGGATTGCAGAAGTAAGTACAATAATAAGAAAGTGGCGTGGAGTAAGAGACAGCAGCTCTAGCCCTGTTAGCAGTGGGTTCTCGGTCTCATCAGTAACAGTGGAATCCCCGGGTTCGAGTTCCGGTATTATAAGTATGAGTTGGCTTCTCATCGGTATCAGTGGTTAGATTCCTTGCTTTATGGACAAAGTCTTGGAAACAGTAGCAACAGTCTAATGGCGTAGGCCCGGGTTCTTGAACAAACAAGTAGGGAAGCAAGGATGCATTAAAAGAATCAAAGGTTATATACATAATGCAATAAAGGAGTTATAGACTGAAAGCAGTTAGTTTCATAATGAGATAAAGCAGTAAGTAGAGCGGGCTTATCGACAGGGTGGTAAGAGTCGGAGTTAGGGGAGTGAGAGTTCAAGTCACAAAGTAATTGGTGGACTACCTCGGTGGGTGAGTAAGATTGACTACCCGGCTAGTAAGATTGACTACCTGGTGAGTTGGGCTTGGCCCGTAGCTTGTCGAGTCGTGAGAGTTTGTGCATTTCTTATTAGAATAGTAGTCGTGTTATGGTAGTGGTGTTGCTATTCAGAGTTTCATTCAAATAGTAGTCGTAGTTATGTGCATCGATCACGGACGAAGGGCAACTTGGTGAAAAGAGGTCCCCATTATTTAGGTAAAAGCATTCCGTCCTGGTTAAGGGGGTACGCACGGGAAACAATAAATGGTTGTAGGCAAACTTAGTCTTCAAGTAATATAGCTTATTCTTCACTTAAAGTCAAGTTAACATCCACTCAGTCTTCGGACGGCATCCCTACATGCATATAGGTACGAGCAACGAGAAAGGGTAACTCAGTGGAGGTGCAGGTGCGAACAACAATAACAAGGGTTCTCGTAGGTGCATTCATTCTTCAAGCGACATAACTCATTCTTTTCCAGTGTAGGAGGGGCATAGCGTATTCTTTAAGTCAGTGGCATAGCGCCGGAACACATAGCTCCATCACTCAATGTACCCTATGAGATCAACCAAAACGACTATACTGCTAGCAAGAATCTAACTATAAGCTGGGAAATACGTAACAAGAATGGAACTATTACATAAGAATAAGTGTATCTCTTTGCGCGTCCCCGCCCTGCTGGGCCTTCTTTCACTCTGCCACTGGTGACCTCGAACCTATAGCTGCTGATCTCAAAGCTGCCCTTCCTGTCTCTCGTTCTGTTGCTCGTGCT
This sequence comes from Musa balbisiana, assembly GCA_004837865.1. Taxonomy (NCBI): domain Eukaryota; kingdom Viridiplantae; phylum Streptophyta; class Magnoliopsida; order Zingiberales; family Musaceae; genus Musa; species Musa balbisiana. Next base: position 630,639 of record PYDT01000084.1, read on the forward strand.
TTGAACTCTTTATCCGATGATCCAGGTCCTAATCTTTGTGACTAACTACTGATTGAAAGCTAGAATAATGGTGGAAAGTCTTGAAAGCTAGAATAATGGTGGAAAGTCTAAGAATTAATATGGATTGCCCGGTGCTATAGTTTCATCCAGCAATTCAAGGTACGGTGTCGGTGGCCTTCTCTTGTTATAGCCTTGAAAGCTGTAGCGAAAGCCTTGAAGACAACATCGAACCCCTTTAGTAGTAGCTCCATTCTGAGAAGCACCAGCTCAATTCTTACTCTGGTGCGCAGAAGGCTCAAAATCCGGAGTTTCAGAGCGATAATACCCCTCTCAAAGTCAAGATAGGTTTTCAATACAGGCGCGGTAGCCTTAGAGCCAGGAAAGACATAGTGATTTTACATTAGTGGATTTCCCGGTTTGCGTACTCAATTACAAGTTTTGAGTTGAATTACGTATATAAGCTTGTTAGCTGCGATTTCCGCCTCATCGGGTAGGTAGTAACTCTGTATTGGTAGGTTGCTTCTTTACTATGAGGAAAAGCTTAGCTATAGGATCGGGACGGGAGACTGAGAGTTAACAGTGGCAGGCCTATCAAAGGTAAGGCTTTGTTCTTCTACTGGGGTTCAATGCGTGTGCTTAATTCTCTTATTGCCGAGTGTGATTCCCCAGGCAGTAGTGTCAGGTTGGTTGCTCTAAACTATAAGATCAAGTATTGGAAGCATGCGCTCTAGATATAGGTTAACAAGGTAACAAACAGCTTTTAGGTCAGTAAGGGCAGGCTCAAGATTAGTAGCTGCAGAACCCAGATATGGATTGGCAGAATTAGATAAAGTAGTGGCAGGCTATGAGAAAAGAAAGGCGGGCTCATACACGGTAAAGCAAGGTTAGAAGTCCGCTGCTACAGACGGAAGGCAGGGTAGGCGGGTCTCGTATTTTCATTAAGTAAAGGTAATCTAACTAGGGCGAGGCTCGGCATTTGATGGAAGTAATAAGGCGTGGTAAGCTAACAGTGAATTATGATTAGTAGCTAAGGTAGTTGTTTTCTTGTATGCGGTGGTTCTAGCCTTGTTATCATTATAGTTGTATAGTAGTCATAGGTAGTAAGGTGCCCAAACACGAGTAAGGATCATAGGCATATTAGCTAAAGAATACATGGAGTTGGGTTCGACTGCAGCGTTGGGGCATAGAGTCTCATAGCTAGTGGAGTAGGGTGAGCAGTAAGCAGGAGCAGGCTTATTGGCAGTAGTAACAGGCTCTTCAGCTTAATACATAGTGAAAAAATACGAAGTAGGTTACTTGCCCAGTAGTGACTTGTATGGTCTTGGAGTGCAGTGGACCTATTATATCTCATATTTCTTTGATTATGACTCTCAGGCTATAGCCTTGTCAGCCGTGTTTGATTCTGGCTTTCTCGCTTAAAGTTGAGTTCGTGTCCTCCTACTTGCATTCTTGCTTGACCACTTTCCTGTTTAGGTAGTCTTCTAAGAGCTTTCATTCTCATGTTGACTCCTAGAAGTCTGATAATGACCTAATCGGAGACCCTATTACTGCTCTCCTGCCCTATATCAGAAAACCCCCTTCCTTTCGAAGTTGACTGACTTTTCCGCTTATTCCTATCCGATCGATGTATCCTGACTTATGTGTTTCATTATGCCATTCTAGTTGTGTTGGGACTGTTCTTTGCATTCTGTATTGAGTGTTTCTCTCTTCCGCTCCTGATCTAACTTCTGTATCGAGCCTATAGGGGAAGGTAGGGAGCGCTGTAGTTCCATTTAGACCTATGAGTATTAGTCTTAGTTAGCAGTTCAATTCTGAGTTCCCAGGTTCCTTCTTCTAGTTTGAAGTAGTTTCTGGTTTCAAGCTATGGAGGAGAGACTTAGATGCCCGGGTGCGATTCCTCTTCTCGGGTGCCTATCCTTTTACTTACTTGTTTGATTATTTCTATTAGTGGTTTACATCCTTTCTATTATATTCTAAATAAATAGTCGTTTGATCCACTGGGTGAGTAGTTCATTCTTTCCAGTATAGGATTCAGTCCTGTTATGAGTAGTTGTTGACTTAATGTCAATATTCGATCAGTATCTCAGTTGACTTATATGGCAGTAGCGGCATACCTATATATATATATAGGAGATATGAACTGGAAGCCCGGATAGTCAGTGAGTTTGAAGCGAAGGAAGACACGAGTCAGATCGGTTCTTCAGTGTTTGTGTTGAAGAGTTAACTTCGCACATAGGAGGAAGGCCGACAACTCACACATAAGATCAAAGACAGGAAATAGAGACTAAGGTAGGTGAACTACATATTGGAAGGGGATATATCCGTTTTCAAAAGCAAACAAACCATAGGAATAATAAACATAGTAATAAGAAAAAGAGTGAGTTCGGGCATGGCAGTGGGTTAGTTCTGAGTTTCTAGAGTGGAGAATCCTTAGAAGGGCAAATAAGAATGAGATTAAGTAGTAACGGAAGGAGCAACGGATGAAACTACTCATTCTAATAATCAAACAGTGCCATTAGACTTTCACTGCAGCTTCTTAGACCTTTACTTATTATAGGGAATTCGACTAGTGCTTCCAATAGTTTCACTGATGTAAACAAGGCTATAGCTCTCAACCAGCAATTCCACTATTCACTAAAGAACGTAAACTAGCAAAAACAAGGCTATCGCTCCTGTCCCCTATTCTTATACCCCTTACTTCAATGCCGAGTTTTTCTCTTCCACTGCTTGTTGCTCTCTCAGGCTGAAACCCCTAGGCTTCCACTCTTATGTTTATTACCTGCGCATTGCAGAAATAAGTCTCAGAATGGAAGGGAACAACACAGAGAATGAAAGTGAAAAGCTAGATGTTAGATCTGGAGTCTCAGTTTTAAGCTCAAACTAAAGAAGCAAACCAGCCCCACACCCCTTATTGTAATTCTCCGTCGATCACACCCATTAGTGAAATGACTGGATAAAATGCTGCTCCTACGAAGGAAAATGCGTGGCAGGCGGCAATCCATAGCTTGGTGTTAGGCAATGAAGGATATGGTTTTTCTATGATGAGAAATAAGAATTACAGAATGGAGTACGGAACATAAGAATGTGACTCTGAAGTTAGGATACTGAGAATAGGGTATGGTACTACGATCTAATCTAGCAAGGTGGTATGGTCTAGGGACCAGGTGTTCCTTCTGAGAAGTATGAATTCAATAAAGGAGTAGTTGCCTCATCCGCAGTAGTGTGATCCTTATTTGCATAGGAATCAGATTCTTCTTAAATAGTCTCGGAATGAAAGGCAGGCTAAATAAGGTATAGCCAGAGGAGAATAAGAATGACGAGGGGCAGGCTCACAAGTGCACTATATATACCGGAAGTCAAAAGCCTCAGTCAGTACATATAGCGCATCTAGTCATATACTAATAGTAGTTGTAGCAAGCATCAGAGTTTCCCCATTGGTATAAGACCTAAGCTCAAGCAGGGGAAATCAACTCTTGAGTCGGAGAAATCAACTCATTAGTAGGGGAAACGCAACTATCACCTCTAAGACTTCAATAACGCCCACAAAGAGAATCCGCAATATCATACCGGCCTTAGCCCTCTTCAAGTATAAGAACCATGTCTTGTATTCTACAGTTCGAGAGTTCACCTGCCGATCCCGCCTTCTAGTGTTAATTGAAACAGTGAGGCTGACTTTCCTGCCCGGCATTCCTATGTTCCATATTATTCTTTGACTATTGGGTTTCGCTCTGTGACTTACTTGATGGATTCTTGCTTTAGGGTGAAATTCCCTACTTATGAGGAATTCTTGTACTTATGAGTTGAACTCTGTATTTACTACTTGAAAAGAAAGGAGAAGAATACTCGCACATAGGAGTAGCAAGCAGTAGTAGCAGGAACGGAGACAGTAAAGCCAGGGCAGTAAGAAAGCTGAGATAAAGGCGCAGATAGGCACGGATCTTAGGTCGGTCGCTTTCGAGTGAGGAATGGCAGGCTTACTTTCTGTTTTTAGGTCCTATACAAATATGTTGAATGAGTAGTTTCATTCGTACCTGATCTGATGCCTTAGGGGATCGTACTTCTACTTTTCTCAGTGCATTTCTTAGCCAGGGTATCCTTAGCAAGGTATCCAATCCAGGTCTCCTTACTTCACTTTCCGTTCCACTCTTTCTTTTGTTGGTTGCATTCTTGTTAGGGAGGTAGTTCATCTGGATTGAGAGTTGTTTGTTTTCTTCAGCCTAGGCGTGTAATTCCGAGTTCCAAGTTCTCGTATTAGAGGTAGTAGTGCATTCCCACTTCTTTGTTTTATTCCCCAAAGGTGCTGGTGCTGAGTACATTCTCCGTCTTGCACCTAACTACGAGTATCCGAACCCGTCAGGCCCGCGGGTATACAAAATTCCTGATTTTCCGTTTGGTTCTTGTGGCTACTTTACTTCGTTCGATTCTTGTGCTTGTTTGTTGACTTCTTCATGATTCAATTGAGTATTGCCAGTTTAGAGTTGAGCTCTGGAATTCCAAGTTTTGAGTTTAGCTCTGTTTGCCGGTAACTCCATTCTTTGGTACAGTTAGTAAAGTACTAGAAGCACAGTGGTGCAAGCCTTATTGGCAGAGGAATAATACTTCAAAACTTACCGGGGAGATAGGAAATACAGAAAGGCTAGGCGGGAAAGTCAGGCTTAGATGAAAGAAGGCACAGTAGGAGGAGCAGGCTAGTAGTCCGTAGAGCAAGGCCCCGTATTGGGTGGGGTAGTTAGGGGAATCGCAGCAAGCCTTGTTAGTTTGAGTTTGATTCTGTCTTCCCTAAGGTAGATTCTAAGAAGCTGTGTTTGGATTCCCATTAGAAGTGAGTTAAAGCCCCCGAGTTCTTAGTACGCGGGGGAGGAGTGGAGGCTTCCCAGCCGGTGGGTAAAGTCTCATCAGTCACTGTTCCATTCTTTCCAGCCTAGATTAGATGAAGTGTTTCCAGTAGAGTATTGACCCTTATGTAGTATCAGTATAATGATGAGTAGTAGTAGCTGTTTGAAGCAAAGTCCGTAAGGTAAGCCCAGAGCCCAAACCAGGCAAGAATGAAAATAGAGGGTGAAAGGTTGAAAGCAAGTACATTAAGAATAAGAGTTCGGGGATAAAAGCTCGTGGGTGTAGTAAAGGCTCTCGGGGAGTTAATCAAGAAACTAAGTGGTTGGATGCCCTGTCCCCAGCTCAAAAGTAGTAAATACAGAATTGAACAACTGTTCCCTAGCTCTAAGCCTTTGACTTATAACTTGGAATTGCACCCTGGCATATCAGATTGGAGCTAAGAATTCACCTAGGAATAAGCGTCGATGTAATTGAGCTGCACTAAAGAATAGAACTGTCTAATATCAAATAAGGAAATACACTAGACTTATCATATGTGTAACAGCTCAAGGCTTGCTCTACTTACGGAAAATCGAGTATTCCTGTCTCTTAGCCCCACACTACTGCTTTTCATTCGCTAACTAAGGATTGAGATTCTCACGAGACCTTCTATCGTTCTTCAACTCGGGGTATATGATGTAGCGCATCCAGGGAGCAAAGTCAAAACAAACAATTCCGAATTGCCTTTAGTAGTCCGAGAAATGAAGTGAATAGTCAATAGTTTATAGTGCTTGCGTAAGCCTCCTTTTTGACTTGGGTATTCTCACTAAGATGGTTACAGAGTGCAACTCAACAGTAAGCATTCAATCCAGTAGTGAAAGATGAAACCAATACTCAATAGAATGGAACTAGAGCATGGGCATTCGAACTAGAGCACCGGCACTCTAACTATACGAAACAGTAAATACAGAATTGAACACATAAGTATAGGACCTAAACGCACAAGCTAACCACTGACTTTCTAGCTTATGAGCATAAAGATCAGACCCGTAGGAAACCCTTCATGATGCACTAAGTCTTGCCCGAACTGGAAATCAATCGTATTTCACAACCGCACTAGCCTCAACGCCAGCGTCAGTACTTAACTATTCCACGACTTGAACAAAATCAAGAGACTCGCGTCTGATAACATCTTTCCTTGATACTGGACCTCGGCTCGGTAAAGCACGCAACCTTACTCGGCTTATTCTCCGCATTCCTAACCTGCGAAGACCAACAAGACTCGAGAACCTACCGGATAGAATAGAGCCGGTGCTAACAATGGAAGTGAGAATGGAGCTCCGGGGTCTAAGAATGAAACTAAGGGGTCAAAGAGGCAAGCCTACAACTCATCCTATAAGTACTGAAGTTAAGAATTGCTACGAAAAAACACGGGAACTTAACTCCAAAACACAGGACTTGGTTATAACCGGTTATAACTCTTTATGGGTAGCTACCGCGCAGCGGACTTGCGCCTAAGCTCCCTGCCGCGTCACATTAGCAGTGACTTGGCGGTCGCAACATTAGTAGTTGCTTGGCCGTGAACTTTTCCATCTTTTTGATCGGTCTATTAAGGGAAATCAGGTTGCTGCCAAAAAAGACGGGAAAACGTGAAATTCTCATGACTTTTGGGTGATCTATTAGCGGAAATCAGGTCGCATCGAAAAAACACGGGAAAACGCAAAAATCGAGGATCGATCCGGTCATCTATTAGCGGAAATCTGGGTGCTACCGAAAAAGCCGTGTTTTGGTGACAGTACTCCGGGTTGGTTTCGGAGGTAAGAATTGACCTCAGTAGCTAGAGACTGAAACCAGTGAGTCACTTCATTCAACCAGGACCACTACTAGGCTCAACATCACCCCTACGCTGCACCAGTGTATCTTCAGTCAACAATTCATTCCACTCTCACTCCACAAACTCGAACAGATGTGTTTGATGGTTACTTTCGAACGGATTTTCTCTGATTCTATCTACTACTTAACAATCACCTCCTGTACACTGGCAAGCATCAGAAGGAATTGACCCTGATTTGAGACTGAATTCAAACATAAATATACTCTACGCCGGGCTCGCTCGATTAGCAAGAGATTGTTCAACTTCTTTTTTGGCTTCTTCCCCTAGAACTGCCTCACCTGGAACTTTAACAGGCAATTCTCCACTGTTAACCGGAACTTGCTATTCTACTTAAGGCTGCAGGTTACAAACACAGGAATTGTAATAACTTCTGCTTGTCGACTCGGAACCATCAATCAGTTAGGCTTGAGACGGCGCTAATGGAGTTGAATGTTGCAAAGCGAGAAGAGCTGCTTGATTCAATTCCTATTTCTTTTCTTTGTCAGTTTCCTTAAATTCTTACTTTGAGAAGACGGAGCTATACTATACTATAGGTTTCTGAGTTACCTGCGATACTATAGGTTTCTGAGTTACCTGATTATATCATACCTAGTGAATTCTTCTTTTTCTCCGGATTCTGTTTCATTCTTACTTCCGCCCTTAACAACTCCGTTCTTTGTGTAAGTAGTATGCTTGCTGCTGTAAGTCAACTAGTTCCATTAGTGCAATACCATACTTCATTGAATACCCCTTCCAGAGTTCACCTGTATTCGTCACCTTTCTTAGGGAGTCGACAAGCCGACAAACAACTCACCAATCCAGTGTTTGTGGGCCAAGTCACTGCTACAAAAGCAAGATAAGCCAGGAGCGTAACGCTAGATTCAATTCTGAACATCGAGTGGAGGTTGACAAAGAAAGGAAAGGCAGCAGTCGGCAGAAGTGTGACTTATAGAAATCTCTGGTTTGGAAGCAGTACCCGGAGTAGGAGAATCAACCATATATGTAGCTATATCCGGAGTGGTGGAATAACCCCTATCTTCAGCTGTAGCTATATAAGGAGTAGTAGAAAGAGAAGTCAAGTAGACAAGAAAAGATGCTGGGCAAAGCAATGTTCTGTTTTTCATCAATTCCTTCTTTCTTCCGAGCAAAGTCAAGAAGTATCCGGAGTAAAGTAGTATAGCGGTTCTTCAAACAAAAGAATCAGCTGTGTGCAAGTCAGCTACAAGCGGTTCATAACTTCCAGAATAGGTCGGATGCGAGTTAAGTTGTAGAGAAAAGTGTTGCAAGTCAATCTGGGTCTTCACTTTTTCTATACCCCTATATCCCATGTGCAAGAGAGCAAAAATCCAATGATGAACTTCACAAGTTGACGAGAATGGCCTAGCTGGATCAAGTTCCGGAGATGAAGAAAGATATGATGCTCTGTATACGGAGAAAGATCTGAAGCTGGGGAAGCTGTTCTCAAGTATGGTAAAGAAAGACAGAAATCAATAAACTAACTAATGAGTTCAAAGAGCATTAAGTTTCAGGTCACAGAATCAAACCGGCTTTCATGATGATTACATCTTAGATAAGAATAATCGAACTGATCAAACTAGGGATGAAAATAAAGCACCCGAAACAAGACTGGAAATTGTCAGCTAACACTGGTAAAATATACTATCCGTTAAGAACCACTTGCTTGCATCAGAAGGAATTGACCCTGACCGATAGCACTCAACTTCCGTTCGCGAGGAAAGTGAACTATAGAATCATAAGCCCTGAAGTTAATGGGAAAGTCTCCAAGAGCCAGAAGCAGCGTACTTACTGAAAGTAGCCTGGCCTCCCCTTCTAACAGGGCCGCTTGTTCAATTGAATGAAACAAGATTTGTTTACAGAGTTCTACAGGGAGTAGTTGACTCAACAAGTAGTGGTCCAGGTTCAGTGAGAAAGTAAGGTGAGAAAGTTGGGTAAGGTGTTAAGGCTTGTTGAAAGAAGTGTTTTTAGGGAGTAGTTGACAGCTGCAATCGGGTCTGTTTGAGTTGACTGATTTCACTAATACCTAGGTAGAGAACAAGAATGATTCCGCTGCGCTCTCTCGCCTGCTACTAACTCCGGAGAGTAATTAATTCTTTCAGGGGGGCTGGGCTCCCTTAGCCTTTAACTCGCTACCTAGCAACTCACTACTAAGCTTGGTCATTATACTAAGCTTGGCCCCACTTCTAAGCTTACTTACTTTCGATTTGATTCTGTCTTTCCTGAACCCAGCTTTCCTTGCAAGGACATTCTATTCTCCACGACAAGCAAGGTCGAGAAACGGAACTCTATGACAAGGAGCTACAGCACCAACTCTCGCTACTTCACACCCGGTCTTAAACTCAGATATCACTCTATTAACTGCTGAATCAGAGGCCCAAGCATCTGTGTTTGCAAGAACCAGAACAGGACTACGAGCAGTACTACATTCAACTCGGTATTCAACAATCACCAGAACAGGACCACTACCCTGACTTCGGTCCCTCTCTTTCGGGCGATCGGTCCCTTAGTTACAGACAGTATAGTAGTCCATAGCCATAACAGTATTAGTTTACATAGGTACAGTACAAGGTCCTAGTGAGAAAGAAGAATTAGTTTACAGAGGTACAGTACAAGAGGTAGACAATAGTGATTAAAGAGCCAGAGGTACAGTACATAAGTTAGTGCTTCATCAGCGGGAAGTTACGTTCAATTATCTAGGTTCGTTTGACTTCATTGTCTAGGTTCGTAGCTAGAGTTGGTGCTGGCTGTAGGTCGAGGCCTCTATAAGACCCTAAGCACCGAGGAAACCATCAATTTCTGAACTGACAACCGGACTTGCTCTAGCAGCAGTTAGCCCTTTCTACGGACTTGCTCTAGCTGCAGTTAGCCTTTGATACGAACTTGCTCTAGGCAGTTAGCTGCAGTTAGCCTTTGATACGAACTTGCTCTAGCTGCAGTTAGCCCTTTCTACGGACTTGCTCTAGCTGCAGTTAGCCTTTGATACGAACTTGCTCTAGCTGCAGTTAGCCTTTGATACGAACTTGCTCTAGCTGCAGTTAGCCTTTGATACGAACTTGCTCTAGCTGCAGTTAGCCTTTGATACGAACTTGCTCTAGCTGCAGTTAGCCTTTGATACGAACTTGCTCTAGCTGCAGTTAGCCTTTGATACGAACTTGCTCTAGCTGCAGTTAGCCCTTTCTACGGACTTGCTCTAGCTGCAGTTAGCCTTTGATACGAACTTGCTCTAGCTGCAGTTAGCCTTTGATACGAACTTGCTCTAGCTGCAGTTAGCCTTTGATACGAACTTGCTCTAGCTGCAGTTAGCCCTTTCTACGGACTTGCTCTAGCTGCAGTTAGCCCTTTCTACGGACTTGCTCTAGCTGCAGTTAGCCTTTGATACGAACTTGCTCTAGCTGCAGTTAGCCTTTGATACGAACTTGCTCTAGCTGCAGTTAGCCCTTTCTACGGACTTGCTCTAGCTGCAGTTAGCCTTTGATACGAACTTGCTCTAGCTGCAGTTAGCCTTTGATACGAACTTGCTCTAGCTGCAGTTAGCCTTTGATACGAACTTGCTCTAGCTGCAGTTAGCCTTTGATACGAACTTGCTCTAGCTGCAGTTAGCCTTTGATACGAACTTGCTCTAGCTGCAGTTAGCCTTTGATACGAACTTGCTCTAGCTGCAGTTAGCCCTTTCTACGGACTTGCTCTAGCTGCAGTTAGCCTTTGATACGAACTTGCTCTAGCTGCAGTTAGCCTTTGATACGAACTTGCTCTAGCTGCAGTTAGCCTTTGATACGAACTTGCTCTAGCTGCAGTTAGCCTTTGATACGAACTTGCTCTAGCTGCAGTTAGCCTTTGATACGAACTTGCTCTAGCTGCAGTTAGCCTTTGATACGAACTTGCTCTAGCTGCAGTTCCTTTCTACTTACTCGCATTGAAATGATATCTTCTTTAAAGGATGAAACAGGAACAGCTCCTTCTGATGATCCCGCTTATGAGTCTTTACTGATCGAACAGCTTCCACTGCTGAATCAGCTCCTTACTCTCCACTTGATTGACTTCCCGCTTTAACGCCAGTATTTGATGATTGATTATTCTTTCTCATATTCTAGTGGATACAAAACGGAAACTTTGACTTCAACACTCTAACCTGTGAGCTACATCGGTGACGACTTGTACAACTCGGAAAGCGACCTATGATTCCATCTTGTACAACTCTGAAAGCTACCTCTTATTTCTACGGACTTGCTCTAGCTGCAGTTAGCCTTTGATACGAACTTGCTCTAGCTGCAGTTAGCCTTTGATACGAACTTGCTCTAGCTGCAGTTAGCCCTTTCTACGGACTTGCTCTAGCTGCAGTTAGCCTTTGATACGAACTTGCTCTAGCTGCAGTTAGCCTTTGATACGAACTTGCTCTAGCTGCAGTTAGCCTTTGATACGAACTTGCTCTAGCTGCAGTTAGCCTTTGATACGAACTTGCTCTAGCTGCAGTTAGCCTTTGATACGAACTTGCTCTAGCTGCAGTTAGCCTTTGATACGAACTTGCTCTAGCTGCAGTTAGCCTTTGATACGAACTTGCTCTAGCTGCAGTTAGCCTTTGATACGAACTTGCTCTAGCTGCAGTTAGCCTTTGATACGAACTTGCTCTAGCTGCAGTTAGCCTTTGATACGAACTTGCTCTAGCTGCAGTTAGCCTTTGATACGAACTTGCTCTAGCTGCAGTTAGCCTTTGATACTTCACTTCAGAATCGCATACAGGTGCACAGACTGTATAATTGATGAAACTCCTAACGCTGTGGCTTAAAGGAAGGTAGATGAGCTTCGGAACTGGTAAGGCAGATGAGCTTCGGAACTGGTGGGTGGCTTTGCGCTGGGCCTATAAGATGCTTCTTTGCTTGTCCTACGCCTATAAGACTCATGCTCTTTGCACTCGGCCTATAAGATGATTCTTTGCTTGTTATCTTCCTAGGTGCACAAAATTCCATGATGAAAACAAGGGCTAACGTGATGAAAAGTCATAGCCGGTTGTTTCAGATATTATACGAGCTCACCCTGTTAGAGTAGAGCTTGATTATGGCCCAACTGAATAATGCAATGCTGAAACGCGTAGTGGTCCAAGTCGTCTAATTGAAGCAAGGGAATCCGAAAGTCAAGAAAGAAGCTAGAGCATAAGAAAGATCTGAAGAAAGATCTGAAGAAGCTGTTAAGGCCGACTACATGCTTATTAAGTAAGTAGGCTGTAGCTCCTTGCGTAGAAAGAGGTGGAGGTGATTATGCTTGTGTCTAAGGCGGTTCCTGACCTTGCTTGTCTATGAGAATGTCCTGTTACAGTTGAAATCTATAAGAGGATTTCCTCTGTTCCGTTAGCGCAACATTCCACCATTATACTCAGTAAGCTTGTTCGGTAAGAAAGCGTAGAGAGAAGCTCCTTGAGCGTAGAAATCGGTAATCAGAGAAAAGAGGTGAAGCTGTTCAAAAGTAAGCTTATGAATTGCTAGTTCCAGTTCGAGTTGAAGAATAAGAATAAGTTTAGAGAAGATGCTACATCAGGGAGAGGGTGAATAATGAGTCTCTGGTGAGGAATCAGTTGAAACAGAATCCACAGTGCTTAAAGTCGAGTGAAAGGTAAACAAGCTATGTATTTACAAACACTTCTATACCAGGATCATAAGCACGATTAGAAACAAGATCATAAACTGGATCTGAGTCACAGAATTGCCAGTGCAAAAGGAACCATTAAGTGCATCTGTCTTTCAGTGGAGTGATGTTCGCCTAGTTAGAGTGTAATCGTATCTAGAAGCCGAAGCCGAAGATCTCAACGTAGTCTTTGTTGGCGTAGAAAGAGAGAGCAAATGAGTGGATCCGCGCGTAAGGGAAGAAATCAATCAATAAACCGGGTGGGGCAAGCAGACAAGTAACTACTAGTGAGTTTTACCTACAAAAGCCAGAAGTCGTGAGTGAAGCCAGAAGTCAATGAGTTTCATCTGCAATTCCATCAGTGGTTGGCGAAAGGGTGTAGCTCAGTAGTTAGAGAATGAAGTAGAGGGGACCCGGTGCTAGTTTGAAAGTCAGGCAATAAGGCTGTAGATAACGAGTCCGTTTTGGTGTCTTTGGGCTCATTTCCATTCTTTCTTTTGTTAGTAGCTTTCTGTATTTACTCACAGGATATTGGTATTGGTAGTTCCACCCCTGCTCCTATTAGGTTGATTCTCACGCTTCTAAATTAGCTCCAAGTCTCACAATACTTGAAACAGACATTTTCCTATCTATCATAGAATAGGAAGTAGCACTTTTCTTTTCTGTAAGATCCGGGGCATATTTGTCATTTCATCCCTCGAGGGTAAATCTGAAACATATCCTCTATAACCCGATGGGATTGTAGGACCTCCCAAGGAAATATATAGCTAGGGCTATTCCAGGGCGGGATGTAACAGAACCTCCTCAACGGGATATGCTCGAGCTACTGATTTGATGCATGATTTCTTTCTCTTTCTACTTATTTGGATCCCAAACTAAACCTACCATACCATAGTGAGGATTCCCCTTCCGATGGTTCATGCTATCCCTTTCATTCTTTTCTTTCTACATTACCATTCAAAGAGGATTGTTCAAAAGAGCAATAGGTAAGGGATGAACCAAGCCCCCTTATTATGAGGAATAAAAGCGAAACTTCTCAATCTAAATAATAGGATTGACACCGACGTCTTTTTGAATAGAGCAGTCTCCACCATGGTTCTAATCTTTCTGTCCTTTTTGAGGTGCATTTCATTCCGGATTGAAGCGTTTAGTAAATCTGAGTAGTACTTTATTTTAGGATGCCTTTCTCTAGCGGAATTCATATCAACTTTACTTACCTACGACCGAGTGAACATCAGTTCTTGAATCAGTAGCATTTGGGCCGGGCTTTCGTGGTCCAATTCTGTATTCGAACTTGGTCTTGGTTCAACTTGATTGGGAGCAGCCTCTCTTTATAGGAAGAGTTTCTTCTTGCCCTCTCTCATCTAGTGTTTTTGCGGGGGGCTGGGCTGTAGTATAAGTTCGACATTCCGACCTCGATATGTGGACCGCCTTCTGTGCCATATCTCTTTTTAGGTACAAAGGGTAACCAACCCGGTAAATCCAGTAGTGCCCTTCGTTCTTTCTTCTATTAGTGTCCTTCGTTCTTTCTTCTATCTTGTCTCCTTTCACCTACATAATCTCTCGGTTCTGACGTGAGGGATACTCAATGGACCTCCGGGTGGGCACAACATCAAGGAGAACCCAAACTTCGATCGCCTTCCATCACCGAAGGGTGGATGAATCATGCCCGTTCTCATGTAGGCTAATTCGAAGTCGTCCATTAAAGCCGGGAGCTAGGCTCGCTCCTTAAAGTAAGAGTGCTTCTAAATGAGAGGTCTAATACAGGATGGAATCTTTTTTCCCTAGAAACAAGGAGAGTTTGAAAGGGCATTGTGAGGCGAGCGTTGCATTTTTGTAATCATTCCTTTAGGATAACGACAAAGGGTACCATCTATCGTTGCATTTGAATTGTTCGTTTAGGTTTCATGGCGAAGGTTGACTTCCTGTCTGACTTCAGGAAATAGCGGCTATTCAAAGCACTTTGACCATATAGGTGACTTTCTGAGGAGTTCGCCGTTCCAACTGGATAAATACGAGAAGAAGTATTGGCTATCCGGCAATAGAATAGAGAAATAATACGGATTCCCTCTATTCAAAGCACTTTGACCATATAGGATGACTTTCTGAGGAGTTCGCCGTTCCAACTGGATAAATACGAGAAGAAGTATTGGCTATCCGGCAATAGAAATAGAGAATAATACGGATTCCCGCTACTGGTTAAGTAAAGTCGAACTGATGGGATCAAGCATTCGCCCCCTTTCATTATAAAAAGTAATTAAGATCGTTGCATTTCATTGGTCGATTCCTTCCCCTTTTTTGTCAGATGTGCCATTAGTGAAAAAAGCTAATTCATCTCATTCATCTGTACATTCCATCCGGCAATAGAATAGAGAAATAATCGGAATCCGAGCATACTGGATTTGGTCCTACCCAGAAGCAGCAGATTCCACCCAAAATCCAACGTATTAAGCTTTTGGCTTAGATTCCAGAAGAATTCATTCCTAAGGGCTTTGGAACTATCTGTGTTCCGCTTAGTGAGGGCCCACTTTGAGACTTCCATCTTCATCTTCCTGGGTAGAACCCTGAGTTCAGTAGAAAAACTGGAAAACTACGGCTTTTTTGCATCATGATAGGGTTGGTGGGTCTTCCAATCACGTACAGTAGAACAATCCGTTCTTTGAATCTGAGTATGAAAGAAAGCAAAGGAACCTCTCCCCATAGGTGCTTTACGAAAGCCGAGCCGGTCCCCTGTAGGCTAATGCGCATTACCCTTAGACCACTGAACTCGATCAACAAATAAAACAAGTGGGGGAATCTCGAACTATTAACAAATCAATCCATCATTCGATCCAGAGCCGGTTTGAAACACTAAAAGGCCTATGAAGGGATGGAGCGATTCCCCTTGTAAGGTAAAGCCCATTACCAAAGCCCCACCCATCCACAATAATAGACGCCAACACCATTGCCGAATGAGAATTCAAGGTGTTTTTAGATCAGGCGGATTTTCTAGTTGTCACGTGAGTACCCAACTTTACTTACTAATCCTACTTATATCTATTTCTCTTTACTTACAAACTCATCCTACTTATAGATATTGAGAATTCGAACACAATTTATACACCAACCCTTTCTCCACTCCAGGGCTGAGGATAGATATACAATCGGAATCCGAGCATACTGGATTTGGTCCTACCCAGAAGCAGCAGATTCCACCAAAATCCAACGTATTAAGCTTTTGGCTTAGATTCCAGAAGAATTCATTCCTAGAGGCTTTGGAACTATCTGTGTTCCGCTTAGTGAGGGCCCACTTTGAGACTTCCATCTTCATCTTCCTGGTAGAACCCTGAGTTCAGTATAAAAACTGGAAAACTACGGCTTTTTTGCATCATGATAGGGTTGGTGGGTCCTTCCATCACGTACATAGAACAATCCGTTCTTTGAATCCTGAGTATGCAGAGAAGCAAAGGAACCTCTCCCATAGGGGTGCTTTACGAAAGCCGAGCCGGTCCCATGTAGGCTAAACTTAGATTACAAAATTCATTCCTAAGGGCTTTGGAACTATCTGTGTTCCGCTTAGTGAGGGCCCACTTTGAGACTTCCATCTTCATCTTCCTGGGTAGAACCCTGAGTTCAGTAGAAAAACTGGAAAACTACGGCTTTTTTGCATCATGATAGGGTTTGGTGGGTCTTCCATCACGTACAGTAGAACAATCCGTTCTTTGAATCTGAGTATGAAAGAAAGCAAAGGACCTCTCCCCATAGGTGCTTTACGAAAGCCGAGCCGGTCCCCTGTAGGCTAATGCGCATTACCTTAGACCACTGAACTCGATCAACAATAAAACAAGTGGGGGAATCTCGAACTATTAACAAATCAATCATCATTCGATCCAGAGCCGGTTTGAAACCTAAACCTGGCCAAGCAACGTAGATTACGGATAACGCTAGGAACATCAGTAATGAGAATCGAGACCTCTGTAAACGACTATAGAGAGAAAGTACCAATTACCAGGAGTAGGACTGCAGGTAGATTCCAAGTGAGGAAAGGGGGGAAAGCGACTACCCTATGTGTTTAGTCAGAAAACAGGGATTATAGCCGGATTCCCCACATAGTAAGAAAACAGGGATTATTGCCGGATTCCCCACATAGTAAGAAAACCTCACAGTGGTAAGTACAGAGTTTCGGTAAGTTAGACTCTTCTCCTTCTCAAGCTTCGGTATCAAAGCCAGTACTCTCTTTAGATTCTTAAGTAAACAAACAGCATCCTATATATTCTGCCTACGAAGGCTCAGGAGTGATAATGAAATAAATTAGTCCGGAGTTATGGTATGAAATATAGAATACAGTTTGACTCCGAACACCAATAAAAGAAGGAAGCAGAAGCGACTGATGCAACGGAAAGAATTATTGTGACCCGCATAGGTAAGTACTATACTATATTATACTTGTCTTGTCCCCCGCCTAGGTATGATAGAAGGAAGTCACTAACCCTGTACTACAAGAAGTAACCAACTCCCGGCTCGCCGAAAACAGCACTTTGAGTCTCGGAAAGTGTAACTTGTGTGAAGCTATGAGGAAATAGAGATCCTTTGTCGGCTTGTATCTTTGCTTTTGTATTACCCTCTTCGCTTTTTGAGTTGCAGCTTGTTGGCCCAGTACCAAGATAAAGTAGGAGCAAGGGGTTTGAATGAATTAAAGAATCCATCTTCCTCCCTGAACTCCACCCTGACTTGATACTTGACCGAGCCATCCGTTTAGTTCACCAACCAGAGGTGTGTTATCGACCCGAACTCTATTGCTATTGGAAGTTCATCATTTCCTTGAATCTCCTCTTTAGCTAGCAACCAAGTAGGTATATAACATCACTCAGTAAATAAACAGACAGCATCCGCATCTCCTTTGTTCACGGCTACACCTCCAGATTATTCACCCTTGCCTACCTATCCTCGAAAGTAACAACTTATTGTCTTCAACTTAAAATAAGGGCCTCTCCTCGACTTGAAGTGAATCATTCAATCCCTCTCTTGCGCCTTGTTAGACCAGTGAGAGTAGTTTCTTCTTATTGGTGGTCGCCCTTGTGCTTACTTGTTTGTTAGTTCGAAGCCCAGCCCTTGCTTTTGCTCCCTTGAATCTGCTGCTCTTTCTGCGGATCGCGACTCATGATCCTTATCCAACTGCTGCTTTTTCCCTAGTGGACTTTACGGATTACTTGAGAACAGAAGGACACTCGTATTCCGGACTTATAGCTTCCTTGCCTGTCGACGAAGACTTTTCTGCTTGTCTCCGATTCTGGTTTTTGTCTACAAACAACGTAGCTTGCACTTATTAACGCAGCTTGGACCTAGACTTAAGTAAGAGAGTGAGTTTCACAGTAGGAAGCCCGAACCATGCTCCATATATATAACTAAGGGATGCACCTGCAAACAACACTCCGTCGGAGTCTTACTGAGGCTCCCCCGGTACTAGATGATTTGATTAACCCTAAGATTTCACGCCCATATTTAGAGCACATAGGCAGTAACTCCTTTAGCGCCGAGGCAAACAAGAATGGAAATGGAGCGGAACTGTGACTGACTTTCGAGCTGAAACAACATTTCCGGATCTTGCAGATGATCTTGAAACTGCTCTTTCTTAGGCTGATGATTCTGTAGTTGACAACACTAGCACCTCCGTTGTCGCTTGGCTCTTCTCTTTCTATAGGAAAACACTGAAGTAAGGATTCCACTCTCCAAGTATATACCGCCTGACTTGGAAAAGAACTACATAATGTATAAGTTAAGGCGTAACGAGTCCTAATTAATAGCGGCAGTAACGATAACACTTCTAGCTTCAACGCCTTGATGACAATGCATTTCCACTCCTTGATACTTTCTATGGGGACCAAACACCCCTAGTGCTCCTTATGTGGTCTAAGCGGACTACTTTCAGCGGGCTAGTGGTGTAAGCGATCTTCAATTCCTAGAAACATTATTGTTTGCAATGTCAAGTAAGAAAGAAACCAGAAATCCAGAATTACAGAAGTAACCCAAAGTTGGAAAGTATAAGCTGCCGGGGAAACGACTTCTGCACTTTCTGAACCGCCAACACCAACTACTGATGTGATGAACCCAGCTT
The DNA here is from genome assembly GCA_004837865.1 of Musa balbisiana. NCBI lineage: Eukaryota > Viridiplantae > Streptophyta > Magnoliopsida > Zingiberales > Musaceae > Musa > Musa balbisiana. Next base: position 649,055 of record PYDT01000084.1, read on the forward strand.
AAAAGCGACAAGTGCAGTAGTGCACAGGAGAATCTTTAGTGGAGACAGAAGAACGGGCCAGGTATAATAAAAGAAGGTAACTGCCCAGAATAAGGTTACTAAGCCACCTAAAGAAGGTTACTAACCCACCTAACATACTAAAGCGATAAAGGATCAATTCATGTTTTCCTTGACTCGGCACAAGAAGATGAAGTAGAACAAGTAAAAGGTAGATCACCATCAGCAACAAGTGGTTTGCCAGGTAGTTGTCGTAGAGAGAATACTCAACAAAACTCTATGAACCGCATGCTGTTGATTTGAGATTGGATTCTGATCCTTATACAGGAGCTGGTGATTCTCGAATTGCTTCTTTTGATCCTGCTCCTACGGGACTAGCTCCTATACTCCTTAGGATTAACAAGCAACTGCTCAAAAGGCAAAGAGAGAAGACAAGTAACGGAACGGGGCAAGTACTGTTTTGGGGACCTGGACCTGGCAATACTTCTGCTTTCGAATGAATTGAATCAGAACAACAACTAAATTAATATGAAAACGAGTCCGAACCTATCACTTAAGACTCTTAACTCCTGACTGACTGCGGATGAAAAACTAAGATCATAGGCGCCAACCCTCACTGGAACTATACTTACGAAACCTGGTCTCAAGTTCAAGGGCTGTCTTCATCGCCTGTCTTCAGTGTGAGGAAGTGGATATTTCTCTGATTTTCTTTTTCGGGATATGCATCTATTTTGACCAGAGGAACTTATTAATACACAAAACGGATTGCCTTTACTGATTATGGACGAGCATCAGAATTCGTTTCATCGGAAGCTTTACGAGTTTCATCTTATACAGCCGAAGCCGAAGATCATCTAGTATTGTCGTCGACTCGAGACTATGAATAAGCAGGGGATCTGTTAGGTATCTAGGTGTTGGCGAAACAGGGTATAAAGCATAAGGGGGAAATAGTCCGTGTTTTTATGTATCTTATAGATAGAATATTCTGTTATGTGCACTTAGCGCTGACTTTCCACTTGAGACTTGCAATATAGTAAGGGGTCGCATTAACCACAAGAACATTATGGGATTTGGGTTGCGCTTACGGAGTTACGCTAGTGAGTTTGCTGGAACAAGAAGCAACGGCTGGCTAGAAAGAAGCAAGCTACTGACATCTCTTAGGCCTCTATTTCTTTTGCACTAAATAAAACAAGCCCAGAAACAAATAAGCATAAGCCCTACAGAACAAGGACAAGTAACAAAAGACACAAGGGCGAGAGCAAGCACGAAAACAAGGACGAAAACCTGGGTAGATAGTAGAGGAGTTCATTTTCTTTGATTTCCACTAAGTGCTAATGTGAGTTAGCTAAGTGAGTTATATTGGATTCAGACTGAAACCAACACAGTCCCTATAGCTCCCCTATCATACTTGCAAGTAGAAAGTTCAAAGTTGCGTATCCCGTTCTTGTATCTAGGTTATGAACCCATCCTTTATAGTTGCAGACCGGCCTAGGCCTAACTGTTGAGTTTAGGTAGACACTTTCTTTGGGCGAGAGATCGTATAGACTGGAAACTGTGGAGCTCCTACTTTCGACTCAAGCGTGTAGTGGCGTGGGCTAAGCTTTATACGACAACTTTCAACCTACTCCACCAGCAACAGCGGACCAATCACCTTAACTCTCTAACACACTTGTGTCTGGCGCCAAGTCCTGTGTCTACCGACCAAAACAAGAACTAGCTATTCTCCTTCTTCTGATCCTGGCACACATCTTGGTTAAGGCTCTACTAGCAGGGCGATATCGTATAACAGAAAGGAAATACTATGCTTCCCCATCTTAGTAATCTGATCCCACTTGTGGAATTTCAACTCTATTCCCTTTAGCCGAGTAAACAAAGAATGAGATTTCGAGGGCAGCTGTTCGCCTAGAGGATCTTCTTGCAGTCAAATCAGGAATGGAATCTTTTGATCGGCGGAGTCCATACAGAATTTGTGTATTACAAATAATAACGATATATATGACTATAGCTTGTTTCGACACCTCGTGCATTATGTTGTAGGGGGCCAGGCCTTTACTATCTTCTGCTTTTGCCCCGACCCGAACAAGACTCTCCTCTTGCAACTGACTTGCGAACTTATTGAAGATCCTTATTCTGGACTATCTTCTGCTTGAGTCTCTTATCTTGCGTCAGACCAATACCCTCTCATCTATCTGATTCTCTTTATTCGACTTCTGAGCTCTAAGACTTAACAAGCACAGAATCAACCTGGACTTATCCAAAATGGAGTGGTTAGCTAGCAGGGCGCACTAAAGAAAGGGAAGAACTCGCTAACTAAATTGGCAAATAAAGTATCAAGTCTGGTAGATGCGCTTCAAGAAGTGGAAAGTTCCATAAGTATACAGTCTGGTATCAAGAAACAAGCAATCTTCTCCTATCTGCCCTCTGCACAAGATGAACAAGTAAAAGAACGAGCGGAGCAAGCCGTGTAGCAGGTAGCCAAAACTCCGGACGCCCTTACGGAAAAAAGACTTGGTTATAACCATGAAATAAGGTGCTTGCTTTAGTTCTTTGCAGTAGTATAGGAGGCTCATCAATGATTGGGAACCAGAATGTGGGTATTTTACAGGATGCCCCTCCATTGATCTTGGCTTGCTTCGTTGCATTCATTCATTCATTGTTTGATTCTTCGGGCTTCTTCCTCTTCCGTCCATCTTACTAATAATAATGGCATGGCAATCGGTCAAAGGCAAAGTTGGAATTCCGGAAAACACCAAGAAGTATCCATTCTTAAGCTCAAAGATGGGATCTGAAATTATGCACGATTGACTGGGGTTGTCTTCCTTTCTTGGGAGTGAAGCGATGAGTTGGGTAAGCTTTCTTGGGAGTGAAGCGATGAGTTGGGTAAGCTTCCTAAGGGTATGGCTTCTCCGGGGCGACCCAACCAAACGATCGGTAAACGGGTCTCCTTTTTGACAATCTCCTCCGCTGGCGTACGGTTGTTTTCAAAAAGTCGTGCAATCCAAATTCGATGAACTCAGCCTTCATAGTCTGAATAGAGTCAGTAGAGTAGAGAGAAATGGCATAGTCTTCTAAGTAGAGTAGAGAGAAATGGGAGTCCGCCTTTGGTATGAAGTTATGATGACTTCGTTCCTGTCTATCTCTATCTGGAATAATGGATCCTCTGTGAAGCGGAGAAAGATCCGTCCAGTATTTAGAACTAGATTCGGAAAACAGACATTTTCCTATCCATCAATGACATACTGAAAAAAACGAAGGTGAGGCGAGTTTCGATTACAAAAAAGTAGAGTAGAAAGAAGACTAACTACTCAATTCGAAGGCGACACCCCTTGCAGCCTTTACGAAGATTTCCCTTCTTTGCTTCTTTTTGTTGTTTGAAATAGGACCGGGCCGGGTAGAATCCGATCCGGTGTTGTAAAGAAAGAAACCGACTGAGTGGGGGATTGTCCTGTCCTCCTCACTGAACCCAAAGAAGATGGCTCTGTCGCTAAGCAGGCCGGCGGAGAGGAAACTCAACCAGAATCAAAAAGACTAATATGCTATGCTTAACACAAACGGTCCCCCCGGGTATCGACGCTACGCACCGCGGACGAAGCGTAGAGGTCACTTTTGTTTGTTGTACCGGAGTGGTTCATCGTCAAAAGAACAACAATGGGTTGTTGCATTTACTATTAATTTGTCTAGGTAAGAGAAGAGGGCTTTCACGTCTGGGGCACTATACAATGACCACTACGAACGAAGGGCCCAACTACTTTAACTTTAGGATCACAACGAACTATATGCTTATCTGGTGGATGCGCGTTCTTGGGCAGTTTTACCTCTCTAACTAGAAATAAAGTAATATAAGAAAAAGAAGATGACGCCCACACCAATAAGAGTATGAGTAAATAAGGGTCCCGTTAATCCCGAAACGAAAGTCGAAGGAACCCAGCCAAAGAAATCCAATCAAAGGGGGAAAGCCTTAAAGCCTGTTAACTTAACTCCGAATCGTCATTCCACGAGTTAAGCTCGGTAAACCCGAAAAGAAAAGCAGGGTGGACTCGCTCCGATTGTATTAGTTATTGTGTACCATACTGTAAATCCCACAAACCCATCCATAGAGACTTTCATGGCATCTGTGCGCATCAAGGAAGTCATCAATTCTCTCGTATTCATAACCGGGACCCTTCTTCCAATGAGATAATCCCTCGTTTATGCACGGTTACGCAATGTAATGGCTATCGTCTACTATCCTTTGTGCTATTCGATCTTAGTTAGTAGTCTCAGAAAGATACCATCCATATATTTATTTGCGACAATTGTACCCGCGATTATAAGAACTAAGCATGGGAGACGATTTCGAATAATACTCGTGTAAGATATGAACCCAGACTCCTACGGCTTGCTCCGAAGCTTGTTTCGGCTCTCCCCGCTATCTCGGTTAGAAAGACCCTGACTCATTAGAATGATCACCTAGAATCGCGTCAAGGAGATTCTCCGCCGGGTTAGCCCTTAATGCCGCCCACCACACCAACCAGTGAGTGCGAAAAGGCTCCATGAGAGGAAATACCCCAGAGGCTGACCTAGGGTTTTCTAAACAAGCCCGTCGCTGCTTAGCGTGATGCTCTCAGAGCTCATAAACGCGTGCAGGCCTCCTCGATCCTGAGACATCTACGAGGCTTATGCGGCCGAGTTCCTAATCAGCGTATGCGGAGCAAATTCCTCCACCCAATCTCATTCGATGATCGTTACCTTTTGTTAAATACGAAAAAACACAAAGGTGGACTAAGATATGAATCAAACAGATATAAACTGCATTCTGGTCGATCCTGGTGAGCACTCTCAAAAAAGTAGGGCACACTGTACAACTTCAAATGTTCTGATTCAAGGGTTCCATCAAAACAGTCCGGCGTCGTCGAAGCTCTAAAGTACTCGCAGTGACGGTAGCTTCCTCTGATGGCCTTAGTCCCATTTTGCTTCCCCCTGGACAGTGAGTTTGAATCACTTTTCGGTCCTGTGTTGGATGTTTCGGTTCTGGAAGCTTCTTTCCTCCCTCATTTGATTCAGGGCAGCTTTTGATTTTGGGAAGAATAGGGCGTTTCCTCATCATAATCAGAGTCTGTGACTGCATCAATTCTCCCACAGAACTCAATGAGAATCGGACGGTCATCATCATGACGAGGGACGCTATCCTTCTGACAGAAACTCGTCTAGCATTACTGGTTTGCTTCTGAACGTACTCTAACCTTAGCTCTTTTATGAGCTCTGAGAGAGTAATGAAAGGCATAGGCTGTGGAGAAACCAAGCCCTTATACTTGGGAGCTTTCTTTAGTTTTTGTAGAAGGATTTGGAGGAGGCACCAACTGAATGGTCAATTTAGACACCTGGGAAGGATGTATATCTTATTCTTTTCGCTCGCCTTGCGCTTGGTACACACGGTCCAGTCCACCCTTCTTCATTGTCTTCCTCATCGGAATCAGAGAGTAAGATAAGATTCATAGAGATCAAAGATCGAAGGGAGTGGAAACTTTGGATCTTCCTCCAGAGTTACTGTTTATGTCATCGAACAAGCACCATTGGTCGAGCACTTGGACAGAGGGGCCTACAAACTTAAGGCTCTGGTGGGAGAACGGTATACATTGCCTGCTGCCCCATCCCAATAAGACGTGGTTTGCATATAAACAAAACACCCGTGCACGCGTGGGCTCTCCTTTTAGGTAGCTTAGCTTCCCGGATCCACAAAAGGAACCCAGTTGGAGTTGGTCGTATGATTGATGATTGCTCGCTTTCCTACCTTCACGGCTCGTTTCCGAAGGAACACGTGTGTCTTTACCAACTAGCCCGGTGAGCGCTCACGACAAAGTTCTACTCGGATGCTGTCTCGAAAGGTGCAGGAGGTTCATCGTTGAAAGACCGTTGCTTGCAGTCTCGAACTCTTCTGAGCGGAGCCTTCAGGGAATCTTTCCAGCTCGCTTTTACTGGCTTTTCGAATCGATGCTTTCTCTAGAATCTGAGGTGGTTCACTACGGAGTCAAAGAATCAGAATGGAGTTCACTTAACGGTCCTATACTATTGGCTATGAAAAAACACGGGTTTCTATGAGAATTCATGACTTTTGATCGGGCTATTAGCGGAAATCCGGTCACAGCCTTTTTTCCCGGGAACTTAACTCCAAAACACAGGACTTGGTTATAACTGGTTATAACTCTTTATGGGTAGCTACCGCGCAGCAAGGATAACGGACTTGGTTATAACTACGTTATAACTGCTCTTTATCGGCTGCCGCGTAACATTAGTAGTTACTTGCGCGCGTTGCGCCGTTGCTTGGTCGCAACATTAGTAGTTGCTTGCCTCTTCCAAAAATCAGTTATTTTTCTCGGGCTATTAGGTAAAATCTGGTCACTGCCAGCCAAGGAACAGGATGTGACGCGGCAGCGTTGTTTCCCGGGTTTCTATGAGATTTGAAGTCAATTGGCCCCGGCAAAAAAGGTAGCCAAGTGTTTAGTTGCTTGTAGTCCGTAGTATATGAATTTACCTCTGTAGCACTAAACCGAATCAGTAATAGAGAAAGGAAGCCGAATCCTTAGTTCTCAAGTCAACAGGTAGAGCGGAGACAATAGTGGATGAAAAGGTTTTGAAGCCGAAGCAGTAGAAGAGGTAAAGGCCACTTCGAGGTATCTGATAGCGGGTGTAGAGTCTCTTGGGGTGCGAGTTGATAGTGGAATGATTTTACTAGTATTCTCAGTCTTATCAGAGTTTAGGTAAGTCCACTCTATTCTTAAAGGCACAGGTGGAGCAGCAGGTAAAGAAGAAGGATTAGAAGCGGGAAGGAAAGAAAGAAAGTCATTTATGGAATCCAGAGGAAGAAGCCTAATACTCTCAATCAGGTGTTACTGTGAGTTCGACTCATATTTGCTATCAGGCAAGCATATACTTAAGAATGGAATGGAAGCAGGTTAAAGAAGTAAGTAAACTAGAGCCAGTACCAATGCATTCCAAGTCCGGAAAGGGTGTTTACAGTGTTATCGATTCAGAAAGTGATTGAGTTGAAAGATAAAGATCATCTGCAGTGCTGGATCGGGTACTGTACTGGCTTTTAAGCATGGCGTCAGGAGCTTAGTGTCCATAGAAGTTCAAGGCTTTACCGAGTGTAATCCCTTGTTTCAGTTTCCAGAGGAGAGTTAGGCAAGGCAATACTTTGACCGTTGCTTCTCTCTTTCGAAACGCTATCCTTAAATAAGAACGGAGATTTTGATAGCTGACAAGTAACTACTAACCAAGCAACGACTAATGACCGCCAAGTAACTACTAATGACCAAGCCGATAGTAGAACACTTATAATTCTACTCTGAGGTACGATGTAGCGCATTCCTTTAATAGGGAAGCTAAGGGTAGGCTCTCTGAGGCCTCCATAGTCAGTTGGGAGAGCACCGAACAAGCAGCAGCTTTCATATAAGTCAGGCTCGGATTCAAAAAGAGATTCGATTAGGCTTCTTCACTCCATTCTAATATTCGATGAAAGTACTTTGTTTGAGCATAAGCGGTTAGACCTGAGCCCCACTTGATGCTTTTTTCCTTTAGAAAGATAATATATCATTTAGATGGGAATGTTTGTAGGGAAATAGTAGGAGAACCCATGTGTTTAGTTAAAGGGGTAGGCGGGTTCCCTCAGCTCCTCATTCAATTACTAGGGTAGGGGTGGGTATAGTAGAGAATTGCCTGGTACCGGGTATAGTAGAGAATTGACTGTTCCAGGTCGAGGTAAAGTAGAAAGTGAAGTTATTGCCCCTTTGCCCCTTAAAGTAGTGGTGCCAGTGACAGTTTCCCTTACTTATAACGGTAGAATTGCCAGTTCAAGTTAATAAGTGAGCTAACGGGAGCCAGTTGTAATAGGTATGATAGTTGCCAGCTGCAATCGGGTCTTAAAGCGCCGGCACAAATAGGATAGGATTAAGTGCTTGTGTTAAGCTATGAGTCAATATTAGACCTTTGTCGGCTTCTCCCCTCCTAAATTATATCTTCTCTTTCTATAGGAAACCATGAGTTTAGGTTAAGTCCACTCTATTCTTAAAGGCACAGGTGGAGCAGCAGGTAAAGAAGAAGGATTAGAAGCGGGAAGGAAAGAAAGAAAGTCATTTATGGAATCCAGAGGAAGAAGCCTAATACTCTCAATCAGGTGTTACTGTGAGTTCGACTCATATTTGCTATCAGGCAAGCATATACTTAAGAATGGAATGGAAGCAGGTTAAAGAAGTAAGTAAACTAGAGCCAGTACCAATGCATTCCAAGTCCGGAAAGGGTGTTTACAGTGTTATCGATTCAGAAAGTGATTGAGTTGAAAGATAAAGATCATCTGCAGTGCTGGATCGGGTACTGTACTGGCTTTAAGCATGGCGTCAGGAGCTTAGTGTCCATAGAAGTTCAAGGCTTTACCGAGTGTAATCCCTTGTTTCAGTTTCCAGAGGAGAGTTAGGCAAGGCAATACTTTGACCGTTGCTTCTCTCTTTCGAAACGCTATCCTTAAATAAGAACGGAGATTTTGATAGCTGACAAGTAACTACTAACCAAGCAACGACTAATGACCGCCAAGTAACTACTAATGACCAAGCCGATAGTAGAACACTATAATTCTACTCTGAGGTACGATGTAGCGCATTCCTTTAATAGGGAAGCTAAGGGTAGGCTCTCTGAGGCCTCCATAGTCAGTTGGGAGAGCACCGAACAGCAGCAGCTTTCATATAAGTCAGGCTCGGATTCAAAAAGAGATTCGATTAGGCTTCTTCACTCCAGTCTAATATTCGATGAAAGTACTTTGTTTGAGCATAAGCGGTTAGACCTGAGCCCCACTTGATGCTTTTTTCCTTTAGAAAGATAATATATCATTTAGATGGGAATGTTTGTAGGGAAATAGTAGGAGAACCCATGTGTTTAGTTAAAGGGGTAGGCGGGTTCCCTCAGCTCCTCATTCAATTACTAGGGTAGGGGTGGGTATAGTAGAGAATTGCCTGGTACCGGGTATAGTAGAGAATTGACTGTTCCAGGTCGAGGTAAAGTAGAAAGTGAAGTTATTGCCCCTTTGCCCCTTAAAGTAGTGGTGCCAGTGACAGTTTCCCTTACTTATAACGGTAGAATTGCCAGTTCAAGTTAATAAGTGAGCTAACGGGAGCCAGTTGTAATAGGTATGATAGTTGCCAGCTGCAATCGGGTCTTAAAGCGCCGGCACAAATAGGATAGGATTAAGTGCTTGTGTTAAGCTATGAGTCAATATTAGACCTTTGTCGGCTTCTCCCCTCCTAAATTATATCTTCTCTTTCTATAGGAAACCAGATTCCAATCGGCAGTTGATCTTCAGTAGTTATCAGAGAAAAACGATCTGAAGCCGAAGTTAAGTCAGAGTGCAGCTCAATTCCACTCTTTCTAAGCGCTGCGCTAAGGCCCCGGTAAGCAAGCTATGGTAAGCAAGCTATGCTCTTTGGTTACTGGATTCTATTTGTGGTTGAGTTTTCAATTCCACTTTCTATTTGTGGTTGAGTTTTTCAATTCCACTCTTCAGCTTTTTCCGTGTTTTTCGCTTAAAGCTCTCTTTCTTCCTTTTGACCTTAGTTAACTGGATTTCCCGCTCCTCCTTTCTACTGTTCCGACGCTTCCATCTTGACTTTACACTGGCCCAACTCTCTTTCTAGTTCGGTTCATGCTTTTTCTCTCTATCTACGAAAGTATAAAGTATGGTTTTTGAACCCCGCACAAGGGCTGTAGTTAGTTGTTGAAATGAATCACTTAGATACGATTGAGTTGTTGAAATGAATCACTTAGATACGATGTAAGAGAGTCGACTCAAGAAGATCTGGATCATACTAAGTGGAAAGAGCTGGATCCTGATCTGAATAAGGATATTAAGAATCCGAATAGCAAGTGTCTCTTTACTCGCTTCCATGTGAGAGTGTTTGCGATAAGATCCGTTCTTGTACTCGGGGAGTAGTTACTTGTTGAGGAAACAAATACTTCTTTGATCCACCGGGCCCCAATGGTAGAATCATGTAACAACACAGCTTCTTTTCGCACCCGAACTAGACTTCACTGGAAACCTGGCACTGCTGATTCTATTACAGCTTACTTCTATTCATTGCTTGGCTCACTCACTTAACCAATACCGGCACCTGAGTAAGGAGTGAAATGAAATAAAGGATCCGGCTTGTCTTCTTGTATCTTACTTTCCGACTTGTGAGTGGAATTCTTATTAGTTGAAAACAGTACTTGTAGTAGTTGCTTGGCTGTTTCGAGTTCAATTCTGATTAGTAGTGGTCTGGTCCTGTTGAATCAGTAGTAGTCAATCGGAAGAGGGTTTCCAACTTACTTAATAGGGCCAGTAGCATTCTTAGCTTTTGTTGCAAGAGGAGAGAGATTAGTTCAGAAACACTAAGTGAGCTAACGGGAGCCAGTTGCAAGAGGGATAGTTGCCGGAGGTGTATACGAGTAACTTGGCGCCTACTTGCTATGTGTTTGTGAGCCGAATGAAGGTAGAAGAGAACGTAGATGAGCAGTACAAGAGGTATACTGGTTAAATAAGTAGAGAGTAAGGAGCAGAGGTCGAAGAGAAGGTAGTGAGAGGAGCCATCACTTTCTTAGTTTACAGAGGAGCGGGATATCCTTAGTTTTACTGGCTTTGCAGCGCTAAGTGGTCCGGTCCAACCCCAAGCATTGAAAGAGGGTGTGGTTCTCAAAGTGACGAGTCAAGATCGAGTCAAGCCAATATTGATCTGAAACCGAAGAGAATGCCCATGGAGTATTACAATTCCTGTAACTGAAATAATTGGTGCCGCGGCAGGAGTGACTGGCTCGACTAAGCTTATTCCGCTAAGGCGAACGAACATTATACGCCCATAGAACAATGAAGTGCAGACTGACAACATCTCTTACTTCTGCCAGGCGTCACAAACTGCCAAGAGAAATTGACCTCAATCGTTGGCAAGGGCTACCTACACCTTTACCTTTCCTTCCCGCATCTAGGAATCAGTCCCTTACTTTTCCTCAAAGCCTATTCTCGAGAAAAATATGTATGAGAAATCCAATATGTATGAGAAATCCAATATGTATGAGAAATCCAATATGTATGAGAAATCCAATATGTATGAGAAATCCAATATGTATGAGAAATCCAATATGTATGAGAAATCCAATATGTATGAGAAATCCAATATGTATGAGAAATCCAATATGTATGAGAAATCCAATATGTATGAGAAATCCAATATGTATGAGAAATCCAATATGTATGAGAAATCCAATATGTATGAGAAATCCAATATGTATGAGAAATCCAATATGTATGAGAAATCCAATATGTATGAGAAATCCAATATGTATGAGAAATCCAATATGTATGAGAAATCCAATATGTATGAGAAATCCAATATGTATGAGAAATCCAATATGTATGAGAAATCCAATATGTATGAGAAATCCAATATGTATGAGAAATCCAATATGTATGAGAAATCCAATATGTATGAGAAATCCAATATGTATGAGAAATCCAATATGTATGAGAAATCCAATATGTATGAGAAATCCAATATGTATGAGAAATCCAATATGTATGAGAAATCCAATATGTATGAGAAATCCAATATGTATGAGAAATCCAATATGTATGAGAAATCCAATATGTATGAGAAATCCAATATGTATGAGAAATCCAATATGTATGAGAAATCCAATATGTATGAGAAATCCAATATGTATGAGAAATCCAATATGTATGAGAAATCCAATATGTATGAGAAATCCAATATGTATGAGAAATCCAATATGTATGAGAAATCCAATATGTATGAGAAATCCAATATGTATGAGAAATCCAATATGTATGAGAAATCCAATATGTATGAGAAATCCAATATGTATGAGAAATCCAATATGTATGAGAAATCCAATATGTATGAGAAATCCAATATGTATGAGAAATCCAATATGTATGAGAAATCCAATATGTATGAGAAATCCAATATGTATGAGAAATCCAATATGTATGAGAAATCCAATATGTATGAGAAATCCAATATGTATGAGAAATCCAATATGTATGAGAAATCCAATATGTATGAGAAATCCAATATGTATGAGAAATCCAATATGTATGAGAAATCCAATATGTATGAGAAATCCAATATGTATGAGAAATCCAATATGTATGAGAAATCCAATATGTATGAGAAATCCAATATGTATGAGAAATCCAATATGTATGAGAAATCCAATATGTATGAGAAATCCAATATGTATGAGAAATCCAATATGTATGAGAAATCCAATATGTATGAGAAATCCAATATGTATGAGAAATCCAATATGTATGAGAAATCCAATATGTATGAGAAATCCAATATGTATGAGAAATCCAATATGTATGAGAAATCCAATATGTATGAGAAATCCAATATGTATGAGAAATCCAATATGTATGAGAAATCCAATATGTATGAGAAATCCAATATGTATGAGAAATCCAATATGTATGAGAAATCCAATATGTATGAGAAATCCAATATGTATGAGAAATCCAATATGTATGAGAAATCCAATATGTATGAGAAATCCAATATGTATGAGAAATTTTTTTTTTTTTTTTTTTTTTTTTTTTTTTTTTTTTTTTTTTTTTTTTTTTTTTTTTTTTTTTTTTTTTTTTTTTTTTTTTTTTTTTTTTTTTTTTTTTTTTTTTTTTTTTTTTTTTTTTTTTTTTTTTTTTTTTTTTTTTTTTTTTTTTTTTTTTTTTTTTTTTTTTTTTTTTTTTTTTTTTTTTTTTTTTTTTTTTTTTTTTTTTTTTTTTTTTTTTTTTTTTTTTTTTTTTTTTTTTTTTTTTTTTTTTTTTTTTTTTTTTTTTTTTTTTTTTTTTTTTTTTTTTTTTTTTTTTTTTTTTTTTTTTTTTTTTTTTTTTTTTTTTTTTTTTTTTTTTTTTTTTTTTTTTTTTTTTTTTTTTTTTTTTTTTTTTTTTTTTTTTTTTTTTTTTTTTTTTTTTTTTTTTTTTTTTTTTTTTTTTTTTTTTTTTTTTTTTTTTTTTTTTTTTTTTTTTTTTTTTTTTTTTTTTTTTTTTTTTTTTTTTTTTTTTTTTTTTTTTTTTTTTTTTTTTTTTTTTTTTTTTTTTTTTTTTTTTTTTTTTTTTTTTTTTTTTTTTTTTTTTTTTTTTTTTTTTTTTTTTTTTTTTTTTTTTTTTTTTTTTTTTTTTTTTTTTTTTTTTTTTTTTTTTTTTTTTTTTTTTTTTTTTTTTTTTTTTTTTTTTTTTTTTTTTTTTTTTTTTTTTTTTTTTTTTTTTTTTTTTTTTTTTTTTTTTTTTTTTTTTTTTTTTTTTTTTTTTTTTTTTTTTTTTTTTTTTTTTTTTTTTTTTTTTTTTTTTTTTTTTTTTTTTTTTTTTTTTTTTTTTTTTTTTTTTTTTTTTTTTTTTTTTTTTTTTTTTTTTTTTTTTTTTTTTTTTTTTTTTTTTTTTTTTTTTTTTTTTTTTTTTTTTTTTTTTTTTTTTTTTTTTTTTTTTTTTTTTTTTTTTTTTTTTTTTTTTTTTTTTTTTTTTTTTTTTTTTTTTTTTTTTTTTTTTTTTTTTTTTTTTTTTTTTTTTTTTTTTTTTTTTTTTTTTTTTTTTTTTTTTTTTTTTTTTTTTTTTTTTTTTTTTTTTTTTTTTTTTTTTTTTTTTTTTTTTTTTTTTTTTTTTTTTTTTTTTTTTTTTTTTTTTTTTTTTTTTTTTTTTTTTTTTTTTTTTTTTTTTTTTTTTTTTTTTTTTTTTTTTTTTTTTTTTTTTTTTTTTTTTTTTTTTTTTTTTTTTTTTTTTTTTTTTTTTTTTTTTTTTTTTTTTTTTTTTTTTTTTTTTTTTTTTTTTTTTTTTTTTTTTTTTTTTTTTTTTTTTTTTTTTTTTTTTTTTTTTTTTTTTTTTTTTTTTTTTTTTTTTTTTTTTTTTTTTTTTTTTTTTTTTTTTTTTTTTTTTTTTTTTTTTTTTTTTTTTTTTTTTTTTTTTTTTTTTTTTTTTTTTTTTTTTTTTTTTTTTTTTTTTTTTTTTTTTTTTTTTTTTTTTTTTTTTTTTTTTTTTTTTTTTTTTTTTTTTTTTTTTTTTTTTTTTTTTTTTTTTTTTTTTTTTTTTTTTTTTTTTTTTTTTTTTTTTTTTTTTTTTTTTTTTTTTTTTTTTTTTTTTTTTTTTTTTTTTTTTTTTTTTTTTTTTTTTTTTTTTTTTTTTTTTTTTTTTTTTTTTTTTTTTTTTTTTTTTTTTTTTTTTTTTTTTTTTTTTTTTTTTTTTTTTTTTTTTTTTTTTTTTTTTTTTTTTTTTTTTTTTTTTTTTTTTTTTTTTTTTTTTTTTTTTTTTTTTTTTTTTTTTTTTTTTTTTTTTTTTTTTTTTTTTTTTTTTTTTTTTTTTTTTTTTTTTTTTTTTTTTTTTTTTTTTTTTTTTTTTTTTTTTTTTTTTTTTTTTTTTTTTTTTTTTTTTTTTTTTTTTTTTTTTTTTTTTTTTTTTTTTTTTTTTTTTTTTTTTTTTTTTTTTTTTTTTTTTTTTTTTTTTTTTTTTTTTTTTTTTTTTTTTTTTTTTTTTTTTTTTTTTTTTTTTTTTTTTTTTTTTTTTTTTAGCTTACCTTTCCTTCCCGCATCTAGGAATCAGTCCCTTACTTTTCCTCAAAGCCTATTCTCGAGAAAAAGATGTATGAGAAATCCAATATGTATGAGAAATCCAATATGTATGAGAAATCCAATATGTATGAGAAATCCAATATGTATGAGAAATCCAATATGTATGAGAAATCCAATATGTATGAGAAATCCAATATGTATGAGAAATCCAATATGTATGAGAAATCCAATATGTATGAGAAATCCAATATGTATGAGAAATCCAATATGTATGAGAAATCCAATATGTATGAGAAATCCAATATGTATGAGAAATCCAATATGTATGAGAAATCCAATATGTATGAGAAATCCAATATGTATGAGAAATCCAATATGTATGAGAAATCCAATATGTATGAGAAATCCAATATGTATGAGAAATCCAATATGTATGAGAAATCCAATATGTATGAGAAATCCAATATGTATGAGAAATCCAATATGTATGAGAAATCCAATATGTATGAGAAATCCAATATGTATGAGAAATCCAATATGTATGAGAAATCCAATATGTATGAGAAATCCAATATGTATGAGAAATCCAATATGTATGAGAAATCCAATATGTATGAGAAATCCAATATGTATGAGAAATCCAATATGTATGAGAAATCCAATATGTATGAGAAATCCAATATGTATGAGAAATCCAATATGTATGAGAAATCCAATATGTATGAGAAATCCAATATGTATGAGAAATCCAATATGTATGAGAAATCCAATATGTATGAGAAATCCAATATGTATGAGAAATCCAATATGTATGAGAAATCCAATATGTATGAGAAATCCAATATGTATGAGAAATCCAATATGTATGAGAAATCCAATATGTATGAGAAATCCAATATGTATGAGAAATCCAATATGTATGAGAAATCCAATATGTATGAGAAATCCAATATGTATGAGAAATCCAATATGTATGAGAAATCCAATATGTATGAGAAATCCAATATGTATGAGAAATCCAATATGTATGAGAAATCCAATATGTATGAGAAATCCAATATGTATGAGAAATCCAATATGTATGAGAAATCCAATATGTATGAGAAATCCAATATGTATGAGAAATCCAATATGTATGAGAAATCCAATATGTATGAGAAATCCAATATGTATGAGAAATCCAATATGTATGAGAAATCCAATATGTATGAGAAATCCAATATGTATGAGAAATCCAATATGTATGAGAAATCCAATATGTATGAGAAATCCAATATGTATGAGAAATCCAATATGTATGAGAAATCCAATATGTATGAGAAATCCAATATGTATGAGAAATCCAATATGTATGAGAAATCCAATATGTATGAGAAATCCAATATGTATGAGAAATCCAATATGTATGAGAAATCCAATATGTATGAGAAATCCAATATGTATGAGAAATCCAATATGTATGAGAAATCCAATATGTATGAGAAATCCAATATGTATGAGAAATCCAATATGTATGAGAAATCCAATATGTATGAGAAATCCAATATGTATGAGAAATCCAATATGTATGAGAAATCCAATATGTATGAGAAATCCAATATGTATGAGAAATCCAATATGTATGAGAAATCCAATATGTATGAGAAATCCAATATGTATGAGAAATCCAATATGTATGAGAAATCCAATATGTATGAGAAATCCAATATGTATGAGAAATCCAATATGTATGAGAAATCCAATATGTATGAGAAATCCAATATGTATGAGAAATCCAATATGTATGAGAAATCCAATATGTATGAGAAATCCAATATGTATGAGAAATCCAATATGTATGAGAAATCCAATATGTATGAGAAATCCAATATGTATGAGAAATCCAATATGTATGAGAAATCCAATATGTATGAGAAATCCAATATGTATGAGAAATCCAATATGTATGAGAAATCCAATATGTATGAGAAATCCAATATGTATGAGAAATCCAATATGTATGAGAAATCCAATATGTATGAGAAATCCAATATGTATGAGAAATCCAATATGTATGAGAAATCCAATATGTATGAGAAATCCAATATGTATGAGAAATCCAATATGTATGAGAAATCCAATATGTATGAGAAATCCAATATGTATGAGAAATCCAATATGTATGAGAAATCCAATATGTATGAGAAATCCAATATGTATGAGAAATCCAATATGTATGAGAAATCCAATATGTATGAGAAATCCAATATGTATGAGAAATCCAATATGTATGAGAAATCCAATATGTATGAGAAATCCAATATGTATGAGAAATCCAATATGTATGAGAAATCCAATATGTATGAGAAATCCAATATGTATGAGAAATCCAATATGTATGAGAAATCCAATATGTATGAGAAATCCAATATGTATGAGAAATCCAATATGTATGAGAAATCCAATATGTATGAGAAATCCAATATGTATGAGAAATCCAATATGTATGAGAAATCCAATATGTATGAGAAATCCAATATGTATGAGAAATCCAATATGTATGAGAAATCCAATATGTATGAGAAATCCAATATGTATGAGAAAGCTCCTTGCTTGTTTAGGGTGCTAGTCTTGAAAGAGGGTGATTCTGTTGCTTGTGTCTAAGTAAGAACTTCATACGAGGGCAGAGGGTAGGCAGGTGGAATTACTTGGTTGAATTCCAATACTAGTAGGGGTGGTTTCATTCAGTTACGAGCGGGTAGTTACTTAACACTGTAATAATACCCATAGCAGCTGAAAAAAACACTTTCATTGACCGCTCTACTTACACAGTAGGTGAAAAGCCATCTCACTTCAGATAGGAAACCAGAAGCTCCTGCCGCTCTCAGTAACAACCAGAATAGCCTGTTCGAAAAGATAGGGATGCTCTATGTCTTTACAGAGATATATATAACATGGGAAAGATAAGATGGATTCAATTCATAAATAAGATCTTCTGTTCTAGTTAAGTCTCTAAGATCAGGATCCTAATACAAATCCGGGTAATCAGCTGCAAGCTCGCTTAGAAGCTTGAGTTCCCTTCTTGTAGGGGAGGGGTATTTACATGCTTTCTTTGCAAGGATAGATCAAAGGGGTTCACAGAGCGATAAGGACAGAGAGAATATCTGACGGTTACTGGCTTTGAAGCGGAAGATCATCTTGAGAGCGCAGAAGAAAAACCTCTGGATAGTTTCATCCTAGTCCAAAAGAGAATCCGAAGATAGTACAGGTGTGGAGTGTTACGGTGAAAAAGTAAGCTACATATGCCGAAGCTGTATCAAGATCATCAGCGGGGGGTTTAGGTTCATAAGCGGTATAGGGAAAGCACTGACTTTACTCTCAATCCGGTGTTCAAAACTATCAATCAGGTCCAATCAGGAAAGTATCTCGGGTAAAAGTAAGTAACAGTTCAATCTTATCCTCCAATAAAATCTTCTGAACAAGCTTAGGAGCCATCAAGATCATCAGCGGGGGGTTTAGGTTCATAAGCGGTATAGGGAAAGCACTGACTTTACTCTCAATCCGGTGTTCAAAACTATCAATCAGGTCCAATCAGGAAAGTATCTCGGGTAAAAGTAAGTAACAGTTCAATCTTATCCTCCAATAAAATCTTCTGAACAAGCTTAGGAGCCATCAAGATCATCAGCGGGGGGTTTAGGTTCATAAGCGGTATAGGGAAAGCACTGACTTTACTCTCAATCCGGTGTTCAAAACTATCAATCAGGTCCAATCAGGAAAGTATCTCGGGTAAAAGTAAGTAACAGTTCAATCTTATCCTCCAATAAAATCTTCTGAACAAGCTTAGGAGCCATCAAGATCATCAGCGGCTTTGGAATCTCTAACACCCAGCCAGCTACCCGGTCCTCTTCCACAGGTAAATGGGTAAATTGCGGTAAGTCTAGTAGTTGCTTGTTGAATGAAAACTTTAGTGTATAAGAATGAAACCAGTTAAGGGAAGAAAGAAAGAAAGAGAGGAGCCCCAGCCTACTGTTCCTTGTCCCGTCACTCACTAAAACCCGTGCAACACCGCTGACGCTCTTTTAGCTCGCTACCGCCGAACACATTACTTGGTAATTTATGACTCCTATACTATTTGGCTATCAAAAAACAAAGTACCAATTCCCAGGCTGAAAAGGGGTCTTCAAAGCTTCATAGTAGGGCTCGGAGTCATAGTAATAAATCTGAATTAGTTTACAGAGGTATCGGATCCGAATGAAGTTAGCCTAAATTGGGACTCCGGAATAACTTGTTCGAATTTCTTTATTGTTGTTATGTGTTTGGGAGCCAGAGGAGAGGGATAGTTGCAAGAGCCAGAGTTCACAGAGATGGAATTCAGTATTTCTTGGCTTTACCATGGTCCTTAGTTAAAGGCTTTGAAGCAGTAAGTTGAGTTCTTGTGCTCTAGGTTAAGTGAGCCTACCTTGAAGGATTGCTAGTCGTAGGGTTGATTTTTGAGTTTGATACCTTCTGTAGGAGTCCGCTTGCCCACTTGCTATGTGCTCGGGAGTAATAACAGTATTAGTTTACAGAGGTATCGGATCCGAATGAAGTTAGCCTAAATTGGGACTCCGGAATAACTTGTTCGAATTTCTTTATTTGTTGTTATGTGTTTGGGAGCCAGAGGAGAGGGATAGTTGCAAGAGCCAGAGTTCACAGAGATGGAATTCAGTATTTCTTGGCTTTACCATGGTCCTTAGTTAAAGGCTTTGAAGCAGTAAGTTGAGTTCTTGTGCTCTAGGTTAAGTGAGCCTACCTTGAAGGATTGCTAGTCGTAGGGTTGATTTTTGAGTTTGATACCTTCTGTAGGAGTCCGCTTGCCCACTTGCTATGTGCTCGGGAGTAATAACAGTATTAGTTTACAGAGGTATAGGAGCCGGACCTCATTCAGTTAGTTACGGGAGCCAGCAGCTTGGTTCAAGAAGTCTTAGTTGACTGACAGAGGGGAGAGATTCGCTAGTAGCCAGAGGAGAGGTGAGCTAGACTGATTCTTCTTGAGTCAAGAGCCGATGGAGTACCCCAAAGGTAGTAGACCCGAACTCGACTCTAAAGTGACTTATTGCTTGTCTAGTAGTTCCTTTGCCAGGACTTTCTGCTGCTTACTTGAAGAACAGGCAATTCTGTAGCTCACTTTCTAACTACACTACTTTGAGCTCCAGCGGAACAATCCATTTACTCTGAGCAGAGGAACTTATGAAACATCCTGTAGTTACTTGGTCAGTTTTCCAAGAAGAAATAAGAGATGAAATAGTAAAGAAGCTTTGTATTGACTTCCTTATATACCAAGTGCTAAACCAAGGTAAGAAAGATCTGAGGCTGTAAGAGTGGAGTATCCCTAAACCAAGGTAAGAAAGATCTGAGGCTGTAAGAGTGGAGTATCCCTAAACCAAGGTAAGAAAGATCTGAGGCTGTAAGAGTGGAGTATCCCGCCCCAAGATCATAAGCTTGAGAAAGTATTGTTCCAGAAGCCGTATCCTGATCAGTTGCAACAGAATAAGTGAAGTATTAAGGAAGGGGGCGAAGTACTTTATACGAGTGGGGCGAAGTACTTTATACGAGTGGGGCGAAGTACTTTATACGAGTGGGGCGAAGTACTTTATACGAGTGGGGCGAAGTACTTTATACGAGTGGGGCGAAGTACTTTATACGAGTGGGGCGAAGTACTTTATACGAGTGGGGCGAAGTACTTTATACGAGTGGGGCGAAGTACTTTATACGAGTGGAAAGATAAGATGAAAAGTAAGGAAATGATGCTGTCGTGTGTTATTACTTGAAGTTGCTTGTTCAGTTGAAAGATAAGATGAAAAGTAAGGAAATGATGCTGTCGTGTGTTATTACTTGAAGTTGCTTGTTCAGTTGAAAGATAAGATGAAAAGTAAGGAAATGATGCTGTCGTGTGTTATTACTTGAAGTTGCTTGTTCAGTTGAAAGATAAGATGAAAAGTAAGGAAATGATGCTGTCGTGTGTTATTACTTGAAGTTGCTTGTTCAGTTGAAAGATAAGATGAAAAGTAAGGAAATGATGCTGTCGTGTGTTATTACTTGAAGTTGCTTGTTCAGTTGAAAGATAAGATGAAAAGTAAGGAAATGATGCTGTCGTGTGTTATTACTTGAAGTTGCTTGTTCAGTTGAAAGATAAGATGAAAAGTAAGGAAATGATGCTGTCGTGTGTTATTACTTGAAGTTGCTTGTTCAGTTGAAAGATAAGATGAAAAGTAAGGAAATGATGCTGTCGTGTGTTATTACTTGAAGTTGCTTGTTCAGTTGAAAGATAAGATGAAAAGTAAGGAAATGATGCTGTCGTGTGTTATTACTTGAAGTTGCTTGTTCAGTTGAAAGATAAGATGAAAAGTAAGGAAATGATGCTGTCGTGTGTTATTACTTGAAGTTGCTTGTTCAGTTGAAAGATAAGATGAAAAGTAAGGAAATGATGCTGTCGTGTGTTATTACTTGAAGTTGCTTGTTCAGTTGAAAGATAAGATGAAAAGTAAGGAAATGATGCTGTCGTGTGTTATTACTTGAAGTTGCTTGTTCAGTTGAAAGATAAGATGAAAAGTAAGGAAATGATGCT
Source organism: Musa balbisiana (assembly GCA_004837865.1). NCBI lineage: Eukaryota > Viridiplantae > Streptophyta > Magnoliopsida > Zingiberales > Musaceae > Musa > Musa balbisiana. The sequence goes on from PYDT01000084.1 coordinate 670,212, forward strand.
GTCGTGTGTTATTACTTGAAGTTGCTTGTTCAGTTGAAAGATAAGATGAAAAGTAAGGAAATGATGCTGTCGTGTGTTATTACTTGAAGTTGCTTGTTCAGTTGAAAGATAAGATGAAAAGTAAGGAAATGATGCTGTCGTGTGTTATTACTTGAAGTTGCTTGTTCAGTTGAAAGATAAGATGAAAAGTAAGGAAATGATGCTGTCGTGTGTTATTACTTGAAGTTGCTTGTTCAGTTGAAAGATAAGATGAAAAGTAAGGAAATGATGCTGTCGTGTGTTATTACTTGAAGTTGCTTGTTCAGTTGAAAGATAAGATGAAAAGTAAGGAAATGATGCTGTCGTGTGTTATTACTTGAAGTTGCTTGTTCAGTTGAAAGATAAGATGAAAAGTAAGGAAATGATGCTGTCGTGTGTTATTACTTGAAGTTGCTTGTTCAGTTGAAAGATAAGATGAAAAGTAAGGAAATGATGCTGTCGTGTGTTATTACTTGAAGTTGCTTGTTCAGTTGAAAGATAAGATGAAAAGTAAGGAAATGATGCTGTCGTGTGTTATTACTTGAAGTTGCTTGTTCAGTTGAAAGATAAGATGAAAAGTAAGGAAATGATGCTGTCGTGTGTTATTACTTGAAGTTGCTTGTTCAGTTGAAAGATAAGATGAAAAGTAAGGAAATGATGCTGTCGTGTGTTATTACTTGAAGTTGCTTGTTCAGTTGAAAGATAAGATGAAAAGTAAGGAAATGATGCTGTCGTGTGTTATTACTTGAAGTTGCTTGTTCAGTTGAAAGATAAGATGAAAAGTAAGGAAATGATGCTGTCGTGTGTTATTACTTGAAGTTGCTTGTTCAGTTGAAAGATAAGATGAAAAGTAAGGAAATGATGCTGTCGTGTGTTATTACTTGAAGTTGCTTGTTCAGTTGAAAGATAAGATGAAAAGTAAGGAAATGATGCTGTCGTGTGTTATTACTTGAAGTTGCTTGTTCAGTTGAAAGATAAGATGAAAAGTAAGGAAATGATGCTGTCGTGTGTTATTACTTGAAGTTGCTTGTTCAGTTGAAAGATAAGATGAAAAGTAAGGAAATGATGCTGTCGTGTGTTATTACTTGAAGTTGCTTGTTCAGTTGAAAGATAAGATGAAAAGTAAGGAAATGATGCTGTCGTGTGTTATTACTTGAAGTTGCTTGTTCAGTTGAAAGATAAGATGAAAAGTAAGGAAATGATGCTGTCGTGTGTTATTACTTGAAGTTGCTTGTTCAGTTGAAAGATAAGATGCCGAATCGGGTAAAAGCAGGTAGAGGATCTTGCTTAAGATCAGACGAGGAAAAAAAACAGCTGCTGGATAAGGTGAGGGAGAAGATGAATGAGGTGCCAGTATCAGTGGCAAAGTCAAAAGTTGGAATGATTTGCGCTAACAGGAGTTGTTGTGCTATTGCTGTATCAGATTGTCCATATGGTGAAAAGTAAGGAAATGATGCTGTCGTGTGTTATTACTTGAAGTTGCTTGTTCAGTTGAAAGATAAGATGAAAAGTAAGGAAATGATGCTGTCGTGTGTTATTACTTGAAGTTGCTTGTTCAGTTGAAAGATAAGATGAAAAGTAAGGAAATGATGCTGTCGTGTGTTATTACTTGAAGTTGCTTGTTCAGTTGAAAGATAAGATGAAAAGTAAGGAAATGATGCTGTCGTGTGTTATTACTTGAAGTTGCTTGTTCAGTTGAAAGATAAGATGAAAAGTAAGGAAATGATGCTGTCGTGTGTTATTACTTGAAGTTGCTTGTTCAGTTGAAAGATAAGATGAAAAGTAAGGAAATGATGCTGTCGTGTGTTATTACTTGAAGTTGCTTGTTCAGTTGAAAGATAAGATGAAAAGTAAGGAAATGATGCTGTCGTGTGTTATTACTTGAAGTTGCTTGTTCAGTTGAAAGATAAGATGAAAAGTAAGGAAATGATGCTGTCGCGACACAATTATTGAAGTGCACTGGAATTGTAGTTGTTTCATTCTATTACTAGGCTAGAGGCGAGGTAAAGTACTGGCTTTGAGGCGAGGTAACCAGTGAGTTCAATTGCATATTCCATACCAGATGCGCTAGCAATACGTATAGGGCCAGCAGGTTAGGTTTATGTGTTCTTAAGTTAATGCGCTACATCGTAGAGTGACCGATGCAAATAAAGAAATCAGTCATATCAGTCATAGCAAAGGCTACCTAATGCGCTATATGCATACCCTTTTCATAGATGCCAGCTGGGTAGGCCTCGGGCTAAATTAATTATCGTTGGCTTACCTTTCATAGTGGAACTGTTGGGGCAGTAGTGAAGAATATATAGTAGTAGAACAGCTTCATATCTATAGTAGCTCTGGGTCAGTTAATCGGTTCAGGCGCAAGTCAGTTGCAAGCCGAATGCGAGACCTTAAACATAGGCTTACCTGCTTTGTTTTCACAGTCTGCTTGAATAAAACATGAGTTCGATCTTCCTCTCACTTCCCTTAGAGTTGGCTGCTTTGAACTGGTCCATGCTCGTGGTGAGCAATGGTCCCAAGGTGCTCTATAGCCCTCTTATATACGGTTCGCGCGATCACCTTCAATTTGATAAGCTACAGAGGGGTAGTTAGACCTTTTTGAGAGGTTCATAGGCCCTCGGTTACCTACCGTCGAGGAGCTAACAACCTATCATAGGTAATAGTCTTTAGTTGGTGGGGGGCTCTGAGGCATATTTTCGCCATTGGCCACTATATCAATCAGAGGCAACTCTCACCAATCAATGATTGGCTCATTAGGGTTCGGATACCTACAGATGTTACACCAAGATCGTCCTCTTGATCGGTTAGTGGGCTAAGAGTTCTAGCTCCTACTTCAAGTCGTCAACGGACCGATGGCCATTGTTGCTTCTCTTCGAGGTTATGCAGTACATAATTATCTTACAGGCGGTCGTTCGCGTCAAGTGTTGTTAATTCGGCACTTGCTTATAACATCTTTTAGGTTCCCTGGGTTAAATCCTCTTGGTCTCAGGTAAGTTTGACTTTACGGCTGGACAACCTCTCGGCTATCTATCCTCTTAACCTCTTTTTTGGCCTTATCATGTTTTGGTTTGGTACTGTGCAGAACAAGTGTACCCGCTTTGAACAGGTACGGAGTTAAGGGTTTTTATCAGGTAAAGAATTAGGGGTGGATATCTCTTATCAAAAAGAGAGAATTTCCCGGCAGTGCGGAATTTTCCAATTGAGCGTTAAATCGCTGGAAAAAGATCTGTCTCCGATCTCTATCCGCTCTTTGCTTAACTCGCATCACCCTTTTGGACTAATGGCCAGTACATCAAAAGCATCCTGTTGTTGCAGTCGGGTTACAACTCTTGCGCTGGAGGGCAGTTTACAAGGCTTTGGCTGGAGTCAGAAAGTAACAAAAAAGTAACAGGATAGGAGGGGCTCCACAATTGGATTGATTGATCTAATTTGAGTTGTGTCTTCGGTGATTGTAAAGGTTGATTCTCTAGAATGGGTGCGGGGGCGTCTATGAGCGGTGCTCCTTCATCCCCTGATCCGGTCTTGAAGCGTGCAGCGAAACCTCTATATTTCGTCGTCGACAAACAGTCTTCCTTCACTAGGGGAACTTTGCAAAGCGTTTCCTGGGCACAGGTGATTGCCAGAAAGGCCATTCAACACCTTTCGGATGGTATGTTTTTGTACCCTTCTCCACAAGAAATAGAATACAGAGAGCGTAAGAAGATGTAGTACATAAAATTGGAAGATTCATTGGCGGAATGGCGACGGTCATGGACCTTATTACTTGTGGGTAGATTTATGAGAGCAGCCCCACCTCTTGATGTAATCTGGACATCCATCGATGAAGACTTGGAGGGAGTCCGCACTACCAAATGATCTTATAGGAACCAAAGCTATTGGTAACGTAAGGTTCAAAGCTATGGCATCTACGGACGCGCCGGGCTCGAAAGCAGTCCAATCCACAAACAAAGCAGTGGAATCATCCCTAGCGGAAGCCTAAAATGAGGTGAGGGAGTCTTTCCTAACCCTACTAGGCATCTTCTTTCCTCTGAATGAATTTGATTAGTTGGAATTGCAGAGGACCTACGAAGGCAGATTGTCAGAGATAGAATTATGAGAATATCCCAAAACGATTGAAATCATCTCTTGTTTGTTAGCTGGAGACTCACTAGTAGGAGGAACAAGCCAGCACACTCTCAAATGCATGGGTCGGCACTGGAAATGTTCTGCTCAATCCGCTTCTGGATCATCCGGGGGAATTGGGCTTGGTTGGACTCCACTAAACGCTCAGGTGATTTCGTTCCATACATCTCATGGTATTAATACCCATCTTTTCATTATTCATAACCATTGCTTCCTTCAATAGCTTATCTAAGACTTGTTGCTATTATCTTCTTTATCTCAGACTTGTGCTCTTTGATGATCTAAAGGGGATTCGGCTTATCCTTATTTGATTTATGTTCCTTGGTGTGGGCGATTTCCATTGTGTTCTTAATCCGGAAGAGAAACGAGGCGCCTTTTACACGGCTAACCATTCTGTTCACAATTGAAGTTCCTTATTGAGTTATTTGATGTTGCCGGGTTACATGATCTCGGTTTGCATAGTTAACCATATATAAGAGCTTATGTTATGTTATTTGATAGGTAATAATAATAATAGAGAAGTAATGCTACTCGTCTTAACTGCTAATGCTTTGTTGGTGAAATATGTTTGGTTTTAGTATTGTTTTGAACCTACCTCGTCTTTCTTTGTTCTGATCATTGTCCACTCTCTCTTGCTATTCTAGGATCTCAAAAAACCCATAATCTGTAAACCTTATTCGATTTCTGAGTTGGAGGACGGAATATGAAGATGTTTTCAATGGAATTAGATGGTGGATATTGGAGCACAGAGAAAAACCGCTTTCAGCATTATTTTGTCTTCCAATCAGAAAGGCCGGAGATATGTCTTATCCAACTGGATAACAGTCTGGGTCCCCTTTGGAGGACATCCATTCGAACCTCCTATAATTCCAAATTCAGATATGAGAAAAAGAAGGAGGAAACTACTGGGTTGTCCGTCCGATCAGGAGGATAAAGAGCTCAGGAGTCTTCATAACCATTGCTTCCTTCAATAGCTTATCTAAGACTTGTTGCTATTATCTTCTTTATCTCAGACTTGTGCTCTTTGATGATCTAAAGGGGATTCGGCTTATCCTTATTTGATTTATGTTCCTTGGTGTGGGCGATTTCCATTGTGTTCTTAATCCGGAAGAGAAACGAGGCGCCTTTTACACGGCTAACCATTCTGTTCACAATTGAAGTTCCTTATTGAGTTATTTGATGTTGCCGGGTTACATGATCTCGGTTTGCATAGTTAACCATATATAAGAGCTTATGTTATGTTATTTGATAGGTAATAATAATAATAGAGAAGTAATGCTACTCGTCTTAACTGCTAATGCTTTGTTGGTGAAATATGTTTGGTTTTAGTATTGTTTTGAACCTACCTCGTCTTTCTTTGTTCTGATCATTGTCCACTCTCTCTTGCTATTCTAGGATCTCAAAAAACCCATAATCTGTAAACCTTATTCGATTTCTGAGTTGGAGGACGGAATATGAAGATGTTTTCAATGGAATTAGATGGTGGATATTGGAGCACAGAGAAAAACCGCTTTCAGCATTATTTTGTCTTCCAATCAGAAAGGCCGGAGATATGTCTTATCCAACTGGATAACAGTCTGGGTCCCCTTTGGAGGACATCCATTCGAACCTCCTATAATTCCAAATTCAGATATGAGAAAAAGAAGGAGGAAACTACTGGGTTGTCCGTCCGATCAGGAGGATAAAGAGCTCAGGAATCATCCCTAGCGGAAGCCTAAAATGAGGTGAGGGAGTCTTTCCTAACCCTACTAGGCATCTTCTTTCCTCTGAATGAATTTGATTAGTTGGAATTGCAGAGGACCTACGAAGGCAGATTGTCAGAGATAGAATTATGAGAATATCCCAAAACGATTGAAATCATCTCTTGTTTGTTAGCTGGAGACTCACTAGTAGGAGGAACAAGCCAGCACACTCTCAAATGCATGGGTCGGCACTGGAAATGTTCTGCTCAATCCGCTTCTGGATCATCCGGGGGAATTGGGCTTGGTTGGACTCCACTAAACGCTCAGGTGATTTCGTTCCATACATCTCATGGTATTAATACCCATCTTTTCATTATTCATAACCATTGGATTGCTATTACTAGACGGATGAATAAGGAAATGAATCGTGGGTGAAGGCCAAGGTGAAAATGGATTAATAATGGAGATAGAAATACAGCAGCTGATAGTATTCATAAAGCTTTTTCTGTGATTTATTTGACTTTTATGGGGTGAAAATAAGAAAACCGTATTTGATTCTTGGCCAGCAATACGATTAATGACTTGCTGAAAGGACAGGACAGGGGATACTAAGAAACGGATTGATCCTTCCCCTTTCGAGAAGAAAGAAGCTCGCTCGTCTATTTGCTCTTTAGGTTTAGGGAAGAGAGAGACCCACGCTTCATACCAAACTTGAGACTCGGGACAGATAGAATTCAATCTCACTTTAGCCTTGGGAGAGCACTCCTAGAATTCCAGATGGCTTGAGACTCGGGACAGATAGAATTCAATCTCACTTTAGCCTTGGGAGAGCACTCCTAGAATTCCAGATGGCTTGAGACTCGGGACGGATAGAATTCAATCTCACTTTAGCCTTGGGAGAGCACTCCTAGAATTCCAGATGGCTTGAGACTCGGGACGGATAGAATTCAATCTCACTTTAGCCTTGGGAGAGCACTCCTAGAATTCCAGATGGCTTGAGACTCGGGACAGATAGAATTCAATCTCACTTTCTCCTATCTCCGAAAAGTGCCAATTGCTAACTTTCTATTTTCTTGGAATGGGAGAAAATCCCCTATCCAAAAAGAAAGAAAGAAGATTTGTTCTCTTCAACTAGAAATAGGGTCTCTTCTCTGGTCTAGACAGGCGGTGGAAACAGCCAAGCGGAGTTTCTTCTGACAGTGAATAGTCCATTCTTTCCTGCCTTTCACAATAGATGCCCAATGCCTTATTAATACTATTATACTCTTCTCAGTTCTTTCCCACCTTTCATTCAATAGATGCCCAATGCCTTATTAATACTATTATACTCTTCTCAGTTCTTTCCCACCTTTCATTCAATAGATGCCCAATGCCTTATTAATACTATTATACTCTTCTCAGTTCTTTCCCACCTTTCATTCAATAGATGCCCAATGCCTTATTAATACTATTATACTCTTCTCAGTTCTTTCCCACCTTTCATTCAATAGATGCCCAATGCCTTATTAATACTATTATACTCTTCTCAGTTCTTTCCCACCTTTCATTCAATAGATGCCCAATGCCTTATTAATACTATTATACTCTTCTCAGTTCTTTCCCACCTTTCATTCAATAGATGCCCAATGCCTTATTAATACTATTATACTCTTCTCAGTTCTTTCCCACCTTTCATTCAATAGATGCCCAATGCCTTATTAATACTATTATACTCTTCTCAGTTCTTTCCCACCTTTCATTCAATAGATGCCCAATGCCTTATTAATACTATTATACTCTTCTCAGTTCTTTCCCACCTTTCATTCAATAGATGCCCAATGCCTTATTAATACTATTATACTCTTCTCAGTTCTTTCCCACCTTTCATTCAATAGATGCCCAATGCCTTATTAATACTATTATACTCTTCTCAGTTCTTTCCCACCTTTCATTCAATAGATGCCCAATGCCTTATTAATACTATTATACTCTTCTCAGTTCTTTCCCACCTTTCATTCAATAGATGCCCAATGCCTTATTAATACTATTATACTCTTCTCAGTTCTTTCCCACCTTTCATTCAATAGATGCCCAATGCCTTATTAATACTATTATACTCTTCTCAGTTCTTTCCCACCTTTCATTCAATAGATGCCCAATGCCTTATTAATACTATTATACTCTTCTCAGTTCTTTCCCACCTTTCATTCAATAGATGCCCAATGCCTTATTAATACTATTATACTCTTCTCAGTTCTTTCCCACCTTTCATTCAATAGATGCCCAATGCCTTATTAATACTATTATACTCTTCTCAGTTCTTTCCCACCTTTCATTCAATAGATGCCCAATGCCTTATTAATACTATTATACTCTTCTCAGTTCTTTCCCACCTTTCATTCAATAGATGCCCAATGCCTTATTAATACTATTATACTCTTCTCAGTTCTTTCCCACCTTTCATTCAATAGATGCCCAATGCCTTATTAATACTATTATACTCTTCTCAGTTCTTTCCCACCTTTCATTCAATAGATGCCCAATGCCTTATTAATACTATTATACTCTTCTCAGTTCTTTCCCACCTTTCATTCAATAGATGCCCAATGCCTTATTAATACTATTATACTCTTCTCAGTTCTTTCCCACCTTTCATTCAATAGATGCCCAATTCTCATATTCCTTATTAATACATTTTTGATACTTATATATATGTGTTTGCTTTATACACTAAATAGTTGGGTCATTCAATAAAAGAGTCGAATTCAAACTAAAAGGTAATTAATCTAATATGTATGGTGGTTTTTTCAGAATAGACAGTAATCCCAGCAGTGTCAAAGACGTTGAGATCAGAACAAAACGATTGGATTGCTATTACTAGACGGATGAATAAGGAAATGAATCGTGGGTGAAGGCCAAGGTGAAAATGGATTAATAATGGAGATAGAAATACAGCAGCTGATAGTATTCATAAAGCTTTTTCTGTGATTTATTTGACTTTTATGGGGTGAAAATAAGAAAACCGTATTTGATTCTTGGCCAGCAATACGATTAATGACTTGCTGAAAGGACAGGACAGGGGATACTAAGAAACGGATTGATCCTTCCCCTTTCGAGAAGAAAGAAGCTCGCTCGTCTATTTGCTCTTTAGGTTTAGGGAAGAGAGAGACCCACGCTTCATACCAAACTTGAGACTCGGGACGGATAGAATTCAATCTCACTTTAGCCTTGGGAGAGCACTCCTAGAATTCCAGATGGCTTGAGACTCGGGACAGATAGAATTCAATCTCACTTTAGCCTTGGGAGAGCACTCCTAGAATTCCAGATGGCTTGAGACTCGGGACAGATAGAATTCAATCTCACTTTAGCCTTGGGAGAGCACTCCTAGAATTCCAGATGGCTTGAGACTCGGGACGGATAGAATTCAATCTCACTTTAGCCTTGGGAGAGCACTCCTAGAATTCCAGATGGCTTGAGACTCGGGACAGATAGAATTCAATCTCACTTTAGCCTTGGGAGAGCACTCCTAGAATTCCAGATGGCTTGAGACTCGGGACAGATAGAATTCAATCTCACTTTCTCCTATCTCCGAAAAGTGCCAATTGCTAACTTTCTATTTTCTTGGAATGGGAGAAAATCCCCTATCCAAAAAGAAAGAAAGAAGATTTGTTCTCTTCAACTAGAAATAGGGTCTCTTCTCTGGTCTAGACAGGCGGTGGAAACAGCCAAGCGGAGTTTCTTCTGACAGTGAATAGTCCATTCTTTCCTGCCTTTCACAATAGATGCCCAATGCCTTATTAATACTATTATACTCTTCTCAGTTCTTTCCCACCTTTCATTCAATAGATGCCCAATGCCTTATTAATACTATTATACTCTTCTCAGTTCTTTCCCACCTTTCATTCAATAGATGCCCAATGCCTTATTAATACTATTATACTCTTCTCAGTTCTTTCCCACCTTTCATTCAATAGATGCCCAATGCCTTATTAATACTATTATACTCTTCTCAGTTCTTTCCCACCTTTCATTCAATAGATGCCCAATGCCTTATTAATACTATTATACTCTTCTCAGTTCTTTCCCACCTTTCATTCAATAGATGCCCAATGCCTTATTAATACTATTATACTCTTCTCAGTTCTTTCCCACCTTTCATTCAATAGATGCCCAATGCCTTATTAATACTATTATACTCTTCTCAGTTCTTTCCCACCTTTCATTCAATAGATGCCCAATGCCTTATTAATACTATTATACTCTTCTCAGTTCTTTCCCACCTTTCATTCAATAGATGCCCAATGCCTTATTAATACTATTATACTCTTCTCAGTTCTTTCCCACCTTTCATTCAATAGATGCCCAATGCCTTATTAATACTATTATACTCTTCTCAGTTCTTTCCCACCTTTCATTCAATAGATGCCCAATGCCTTATTAATACTATTATACTCTTCTCAGTTCTTTCCCACCTTTCATTCAATAGATGCCCAATGCCTTATTAATACTATTATACTCTTCTCAGTTCTTTCCCACCTTTCATTCAATAGATGCCCAATGCCTTATTAATACTATTATACTCTTCTCAGTTCTTTCCCACCTTTCATTCAATAGATGCCCAATGCCTTATTAATACTATTATACTCTTCTCAGTTCTTTCCCACCTTTCATTCAATAGATGCCCAATGCCTTATTAATACTATTATACTCTTCTCAGTTCTTTCCCACCTTTCATTCAATAGATGCCCAATGCCTTATTAATACTATTATACTCTTCTCAGTTCTTTCCCACCTTTCATTCAATAGATGCCCAATGCCTTATTAATACTATTATACTCTTCTCAGTTCTTTCCCACCTTTCATTCAATAGATGCCCAATGCCTTATTAATACTATTATACTCTTCTCAGTTCTTTCCCACCTTTCATTCAATAGATGCCCAATGCCTTATTAATACTATTATACTCTTCTCAGTTCTTTCCCACCTTTCATTCAATAGATGCCCAATGCCTTATTAATACTATTATACTCTTCTCAGTTCTTTCCCACCTTTCATTCAATAGATGCCCAATGCCTTATTAATACTATTATACTCTTCTCAGTTCTTTCCCACCTTTCATTCAATAGATGCCCAATGCCTTATTAATACTATTATACTCTTCTCAGTTCTTTCCCACCTTTCATTCAATAGATGCCCAATGCCTTATTAATACTATTATACTCTTCTCAGTTCTTTCCCACCTTTCATTCAATAGATGCCCAATGCCTTATTAATACTATTATACTCTTCTCAGTTCTTTCCCACCTTTCATTCAATAGATGCCCAATGCCTTATTAATACTATTATACTCTTCTCAGTTCTTTCCCACCTTTCATTCAATAGATGCCCAATTCTCATATTCCTTATTAATACATTTTTGATACTTATATATATGTGTTTGCTTTATACACTAAATAGTTGGGTCATTCAATAAAAGAGTCGAATTCAAACTAAAAGGTAATTAATCTAATATGTATGGTGGTTTTTTCAGAATAGACAGTAATCCCAGCAGTGTCAAAGACGTTGAGATCAGAACAAAACGATTGGATTCTATTGAGCCTATATCGGCCGGCCGGGCAACCCCATATTCCTAAAAAGACTCCCGACCGAAAAGATGAACTATGATTTGGAGAGTGGAGTCCATACTGCCCTTTCTATTTCTCGTTGGAGCCAACTTTCGTGGAGAGTTGAGTCGCATGTCCGCTCCTCTTTTCGCAATGGAATCGGGCTCGACCCCTTGATTTCCTATCATAGGGAAAATTCCCATTTCTGCATAATGTCATGTCATATATATAGATTATGATTATTACTTCATTTCTTATGGTCTTAGGTGAATAGTTTGTGGTAAAACTTCAAGAGAGATAGAAGAGTGGCTTTACCTTACTTTAGAAAGTCAAAAACGGCCTTATTCTCGATGTTGGTTTTGTTTCAGTGACCAAACCCTATCATATTAATTTACCGAGCCCTTTATCCCGTTAACGCAGATCAATCCTATGATTCTGGTCTCGTCCTTTCGGGAGAGGGGGTTTTAAGGTAACAGAGTGTTCTTTGCCCAAACTTTCCTTTTCTTCGAATAAGATAGCTCCCCAGTAAAGATCACTTGCCTCAATATGCAATCAATCATCTTTTTCCTTTGTATGCCTTCCTTCGGCAAAAGGAAAGGAATTAACGATTCTCCCCCTCTGGGAAGGGGCTGGGCTGGCAGCCCACATACATGAAGAGAATCAGAGATCTGATAGACTAAGGATTTCTACTATAGGACATGGGAACGGAACCCAGATAAAGAAGGATTTCTACTATAGGACATTGAAGATAAAGAAGGAGGATTGATACTCTAGAGGACATAGGAAACCAGAGATTAGAGAACGAGCAAGGCAAAATCCAGTAAGCAACCAGATTCTTGTTTAGGGGTGTCTTGCCTCTCTTCAATGGTTGCGGGAAAGAGATCAGGGCTCAGGGAATCAGAAGGTCTAGCTTAGAACACCGACTGCGCTAAAGGAAGAATACCGGAGTGGCCCGGCCCGGCCCGTCCAAGAACCGATGATTTGCGCTTTACCTATATGGAATTGAGTATAGTGGTTGTCGAAAGGAGATGCACTACTTACTGCCGAACACTGGTTCCTAGAAGTCTCGGTCTAGGGCATCTGGTCCCACTATAGTTGGCTTAAGGCGGTAGCGCATCTCCGTCTTAAGGGAGGCCAATATCACCTTTACTTTCGGCTGGGGGACTTGGATAGCATAAGACCACGTGGAAGGGTAATGCTCAAAAGTTCCCCTGGAGACCACGGAAAAGGAATCGGACTGCCTAGTTGCGCGGTAGTTAAGGTCTGGGCCCAGTAAGGGATATTGCAGGCATCGAAAAGGCATTGGCTCACACAGGACAAAACAAGCTCCTGTACCGGCACTACCATTAGCGTGCGAAGGGTTATACCTATACTGGGGCAATCTCATGAATTGGGTGGGAATTCCTCTTATTCAATCCATTGTGCCTAGGCGTTTGTGGAGAAGTCAATGTATGCCCGCGCATTCATATGTTCGGGTGTGCATGCCCGCAAGGTTCGGCAGTTTTGAGACGTACGCTCGGCCTATTTCTTGGTGGATAAACCAGGGGCTGCTAGAATAGGTCTGAGTGCTCCATCAAAGCAGGAATGATCTTTCTGTTGGGTAGAACATGGAAAGCATTAATAAGGCAATAAACATTGTGAGTGGATTAGGCAGTTCCTCTGTATGAAGCCATGAGAGCATGCCAAGGATGGATTAACGATGAAACCAAAAAAAGGCAATACTTCCTCTGCAATGGGGCGAAAGAGAAGATAATAATCCACTTGCACAAAAAAACCTCTGCTCTGCTCTGCTTACCCTTACGAAACTATTCTTTACAAGCTCTTTACCTTCCATTAATAGAGTTAGAGTATACCATCCAGCATAGAAGTCTATTATCACGTTATTATTGATGGCTCTTTATTTCATCGTAAGCTCCTTTTGCTTTCACATGACATTTGATGGTTCTTATCTATGCACCTATCACTTTAGCCAGATGCCTTTTTACTTTCATTCACTTTCTGCAGCTAGTCAAGCAAGCACTATTTCAAACTCCCACTATCAAAACCGTTTATGTCAGGTTAATGAATGATTCCAGGATGGGATGGGGAATAACCATATTCTTTGTTGGCTCGCGATCAATGGCTCCATGGACGTATTCGTATTCAATTGTTAGAATGTCATGCACGCATGCGACCTATAAACCCCCTCTTTCCCAGACCCATGTCCTATTCTCCACAAGCAGGACTCCCTGCCGAGCAAGATCCACAATGTTAGAAAGTCGCTGTGAACGAAGGCTATACGAAGCCAAGCTATCCCTGAGGAAAAATGGACTCGACTATTGAGACGCTATAGCTATTGCTGCAGAGCCTAGTTGAACCGATGAAAACCTCAATCTTGGATCGTAGTTGGACCAGCGTCACAGGTATAGTCGGCCACCCACATATGCCCAGAAACGGGTAGGAGGGTGCTATTCCATAGTTTGCCAGATCGAGTTTCTTCGCTTACCTCAAGGGAAATATCAACCAATTTCGAAAGGATGCTTATCTGGATCAGCTCGTACATAAGGTAGAGGAGCGCTTTTCAAGCTCAATAAGGGTTTCTTTGTTCAATCATTTTCCAGACGATCGAAGGACGCATATTCTTCAATTGACGGCTTTTAGTGAGCCTTGAGAATCCCATTTCCTATTCTCAACAAACAACAACTTATCTCATCAGCTTTATGTTTCTCTTAAAGGGTTTATGAGCTGCATCCCAAACATATTGAGATTCGGAAAAGAGTTACTTCTATTCACTGATTTGATTCTATATTACTTCTATTCACTGATTTGATTCTATATTACTTCTATTCACTGATTTGATTCTATATTACTTCTATTCACTGATTTGATTCTATATTACTTCTATTCACTGATTTGATTCTATATTACTTCTATTCACTGATTTGATTCTATATTACTTCTATTCACTGATTTGATTCTATATTACTTCTATTCACTGATTTGATTCTATATTACTTCTATTCACTGATTTGATTCTATATTACTTCTATTCACTGATTTGATTCTATATTACTTCTATTCACTGATTTGATTCTATATTACTTCTATTCACTGATTTGATTCTATATTACTTCTATTCACTGATTTGATTCTATATTACTTCTATTCACTGATTTGATTCTATATTACTTCTATTCACTGATTTGATTCTATATTACTTCTATTCACTGATTTGATTCTATATTACTTCTATTCACTGATTTGATTCTATATTACTTCGCTAGAATGTCATGCACGCATGCGACCTATAAAACCCCTCTTTCCAGACCCATGTCCTATTCTCCACAAGCAGGACTCCCTGCCGAGCAAGATCCACAATGTTAGAAAGTCGCTGTGAACGAAGGCTATACGAAGCCAAGCTACCCTGAGGAAAAAATGGACTCGACTATTGAGACGCTATAGCTATTGCTGCAGAGACTAGTTGAACGATGAAAACCTCAATCTTGGATCGTAGTTGGACCAGCGTCACAGGTATAGTCGGCCACCCACATATGCCCAGAAACGGGTAGGAGGGTGCTATTCCATAGTTTGCCAGATCGAGTTTCTTCGCTTACCTCAAGGGAAATATCAACCAATTTCGAAAGGATGCTTATCTGGATCAGCTCGTACATAAGGTAGAGGAGCGCTTTTCAAGCTCAATAAGGGTTTCTTTGTTCAATCATTTTCCAGACGATCGAAGGACGCATATTCTTCAATTGACGGCTTTTAGTGAGCCTTGAGAATCCCATTTCCTATTTCTCAACAAACAACAACTTATCTCATCAGCTTTATGTTTCTCTTAAAGTGTTTATGAGCTGCATCCCAAACATATTGAGATTCGGAAAAGAGAAGAAATGCACCCGGACTGGACTCAATTGCTAGAATGTTCCCTTGTAAAATCCACTCTGTTCCTGTTAGCGTACTTGTTCTTGTTGAGACAGTGTAGTCTTCAGGAAAACAATCATTTCCATTTCAATATCGAACTTTCACTGATTTGATTCTATATTACTTCTATTCACTGATTTGATTCTATATTACTTCTATATTCCAGGAATTTGAGAGCATTGCCCAACGTTTCAATTTCACTGGCGCACAGAGTCTTATGGTTTTGGGCTGGGCCTGTGTCAAGTGAAGGCAAAACCCGTTAATAGAACAGGCGCTGAAGAATCTCATTGCACCTCTGATTCCTCTGATTCTCTATCGTATACAACAACACAGGAAACCTAAACTATTGTGGAAGAACCGTCCGCAGAACCACTTACTGCACTTGCAGCAGACTGAACTAGAACTCCACTTAAGTACACACCGACCGCTCATTGAGTTGGGACTGAAAAGAAGGAATCGGTTTCCACTAGAAGCTCCCTTGCGCTTAACACTTATATCTGTCAGTTTCATCCGTTTCGGAGTAAGGTAGAGCTAGAGCAGGAAGACTCAATCTTAAGCCAGGATAAGAAGAAGGTCAGTGACGAGAAGAATCATCCGCTGTGGAAGGATATGAAGCAGCCGTAGTTTCAGGATATGCAGAATACCAGTTCCAGTTTCTTGTTTCATCGGATTAAGGCGCTCAAGTCTAAAGTGGAGTTTTAGAGTATAGAACTATTATATCTCGCCCAGTGGAGTCAGCTTTATTATGGCCTTCCTTCTTAAGCAGCGTAGAGGGTTCGGTTCCGCTTACATAGTTTTCTTTTTCATGTTTTCCTAAAGCCAGCGTAAGACTAGAAGGTTGTGCTAAAGTGAGCTGCTCGCGTTAAGAGTTATGTCAATTCCTTTTGCTTTTCTGGCAGTAGTTGAGTTCCTTTTTTCTACTAATGTGGGGCTCTTTCTCTTCTGCACAAGACGTTGGGCTGTTGTTAGTTTACCAGTGCAAGAAACCCGTGTTCAAGCAAGGTTCGAGGCAGAATATAGAATATAGTAAAGGCGTAGCAGCTACGGGAATAAAATCATATCTTATTGTTTGAAGCTGAAGAAAGATCCGGATGAGTTCCATCTCATTCTACGCTAACTACATTTGCCGCGTGCGGTGGAAAGCGAGTTCTTTGCCTGATTGATCCGTTTCTGTTTCGAGGTTTCATCTAATGGAGAGGTTCCCGGCGGTGTGAGAATAAGAATACGAGGATTAGTCTGTCAGCAGAAGAAGTCAGGGTATCCAGTAAAGTCCACATTATTTTTTCTCTTTTAGAGTTGATTTCGGTTGCCTGATTGATCCGTTCTGTTCGAGTTTCATCCTAATGGAGAGGTTCCCGCGGTGTGAGAATAAGAATACGAGGATTAGTCGTCAGCAGAAGAAGTCAGGGTATCCAGTAAAGTCCACATTATTTATTTCTCTTTGAGAGTTGATTTCGGGTAGTGTTTTGCTCTTTGTTACTTCCTTCTATATGTATGTGTAATGCTAGAGTTTCTATTTCACCTTGCTTGTTAAGCCAGCAGTAAGCAGAGCAGGTAGAGCAGCAGAAACTCACCTAACGCCATGAACACAACTCATACTTACGGGGACACTTTCCATTTTCCTAAGCTTGTTGCAGTAGATTCAAAGTCTTGATAGGCAGCGAAGCTTCAGCAGTTAGAGCCAGACCAGAGCCTGGGTTAATAAATGACATTATAGGAAAGAGAACAGCGAATTACTATAAGGCCGGGTTAAGGAGTTCTATCTTATATTCCAGTCAAGGAGTGAGTCAAGTAAGCAGTCAGGACGGACGGACAGGAGGCGTCAAAGGGAATTATTATAAGTTGGTCAGCTTCACTTCAAGTCTTGTTTTCGGCGTTATTCGTTCGGGCGGGCGCAGCTAGATGAGATTCCTGATTTTGTTCATAGAATCTAGCATTCTTTTCTTCATTAGGCAAAAGCTTCCGTCTTGTTGTTGTTGGTTCGCATCGGGTAAATGAGATCCAGGTAAATGGCGGACTGTTCGGTCAACATTTCATGACGGGGGACTGAACGAATTTACGAGAGAAGGTTCAATGGACCTAGGGTAGTGCTTCGTATGGGTAGTGCTTCGTATGGGTAGTGCTTCGTATGGTATGTATGAGATGGGGGATCTTCAACAAGCGCCCTATGAAAACAAACCCTTATTTCTTCTTTTTAGATGGGGGATCTTCAACAAGCGCCCTATGAAAACAAACCCTTATTTCTTCTTTATTGCCACCACTCGATACGGGTCGGCCCTTACTTGCGCTTGCGTAGAGAGCTATCCAAATATGGAATGGAGTACCAACCCGCCCTTCTATAAACTAACTTAAGGTCAACTTCTTTATCGGTTATTAGTGGTAGAGAACAAGAAACAAGTGATAGATAACCATAATACGGATCGATCGGAAGAATTCTCTTAAGCTGTAGAATAACAAAACAAACTAGTTGCGCGAACTGGAGTGGAGCTGAAACAACAAATCATTCATTTCACTTACGCAGAGGAGGAGCTGGAAAAGATGATAGTCTAGAAGATGGCTTTGTCTATCAGATTGCATAGTCTCTCTCTAAGATGTAGAAGATATCTAAGATATAGAAGATATGATTAATATGACCGGACCTACTTATATACTTGCTTGTTCATTACCTAACCTACTTATGTACTAGCTTGTTCGGCGAACTCAAAGAACTCAACTCGCGTTAGCCACAATGGTATAGAGTTATCGTATAAAGTCTGGGAAAGGCATAGCTAGTCAGAAATACATTATAACGAGAATGAATAGGGCCAAGCAACGGAAAATGAGCAAGCTGTGGCTATTGAGCAAGGTGGAACAAGTTTAGACCTATACTGAAAGTTCATCATTTGAATATCTACCTTCTCTTGCACCTGGTATAGATCTCTTTATACACTGCTTCCCTCTATTTCAACACAATAACCCATCTCTACAGAAGCGAGCACTCCAAGAAACAAGACTTTAAGTGAATCATCTCATTGTTGAATATATCTCTTATCGAGCCCTGTATGGATGGAAGTCAAGACACGGACAGCTTGTTCCTTTTTTCCGACCTATCCTCTCCTTTCAGTTCATTTCAGGATAAGACCCTAATGGAGAAGGAAATTTCTGTGTTATTGAGATCCCCTAATCGTAAGTTGAAGAAAGTGTAACAAACCCCTAGTTAACAGCACTCGGTAATCACTTATTCCCATACTGGTACAACTGTAAAAGAATGAATTGAATCTTTATTGTCTGCTTGAAACACTAAGCTAACGGGACCCACCATCCCCTTTTGCCTCTGAAAGAAAGAAGGAAATCCAGTAAAGGCTTTTAAGCGAGGTGTGAGTGAGCGAGGTATTGCCGAGGAGAGGCCAGGCCAGGTAGTACTGCTCCAGTTATCAAGTCAGGAGTTGGCTAAAGTAAGGGTCCGAAGGAGTTGTTGGTTTAGAGTATCCTTCAGTTCAAGTTGAATCCCCAGTTTACGAGTTGGGGCAATAAGAATAAGATAGTAGCAACAGAGTAGTTGGCTTTAACACCTGATCGAGAGTTTCCGCTGGGAATTGAACAAGTCAGTGTCAGAATTCAACCGGGTAGTCTCAGTGAACGGGGTGGCGCGGCAGGAACCGCATCAGTAAGTAAGTATATAAGGTTATGACCCATTATCCGCATTGTTACTGAGTCTTATACCAGATCCAGATAGAGAGCGCCGAGTACCCTGTGTCCTTTTGAGTCTGCCCTGAACAACCCCTGTTTTCCTTGGTTGCCCAGTCGCTTGGCCCATACGAAATCAATTATTGATCTTATTATATCGTTATTATATCAGAATATTATAGGAGAACGGATTAAATAACGGATTCCACTATAGCACCGACACTCTAACCTCCCTCGCATCAAAGCCGGATTCCTCTTCTTAACCCGGCCCGGCATCAGATCTTATAGGGAAGAACAATGACTGGCATAAGTAGGAATATAAGAGAATAATACCGCATAGTATAATAAGGTAGTCTAAGTAGTCATATCAGAGTTTCAGACCGGATTGATAGCACCCGGATTGAGAGCACGAGCACAGGATTAGTTTCTTTCACTTATGCTAGTCTCTTTTCACTTGTAAATATCATCTTATAATAAGAACAGATAGAGGCGGACAGCTTTCCCGGCACCTACCGAGTAGTGTCAAAAGTGCAATTCGATTCTTCAGTATATGCTTGCCTGAGAGCAACCCAGTTTTCCCTACAATAGAACCAATCAATGACTTCAAAAGCTGGAGCACCAACACTGGCAACAACACTCGCTCGCCCTCTTGTTGATGATACTGGTCCAACCTTGGAATCCACATCTACTGGGGGGATCTAGCTCTCATCGAATCTAACTCTGGCAAACAAACTTTCATTCTTACTGGAGAGTGTCATTCTTATTATCAAGACTTCCATCCTGCATTTCTGTATTTCGAGAAAGAGCACTTTATTTCGAGAAAGAGCACTTTATTTCTGTATTTCTGTCTTTACTTAGGGGTTTCATTCTAAGTGTTATACCTAATGCGCTTGTCGTCTTGTCTAGTGGGAGCTTGTCTGGCTTCAACCTAACTAGATACCTAACTAGATACTTTACAACTGTCGACTTTACTTCCTTCCCTGAGACCGAGTCAACCAGCAAAGGAATCCTTCTTTCCGGGTAACCTTACTGACTGGATCAAGCATCTTCTACTTTAACTCGAGATTCCACTAGAACAAGAACAGGAAAAGGGCATTCTCATATCACTCTTGCAACTGGTAACATATCTTTCTTCTTAACCCTTTCCGACCTAAGCAAACTATCCCTGCAACCTTCTTTAAACAGCTTCAATTACATTCCGAAGTAGTAGCTTATCGACTGGGCCCAGTAACTCATAACCCTACTTTATTACTGGAACGGGACTCTAATATCACTCAGGCAACTATCAGATATAATACCTCGGGCAATGAAACCTATGGATACAATTCATTTAACCCTGCTGGCTACATTGCTTCCAAGACTATTGAACTCATAAGAAACAACAGCAACAGTAAGGGAATGAAACCAGTAAGTATCAGAATGAAACTAATAAGTCAGATAAAAGCTAACCGCTGAGTTTAAGAGAAAAGCTAACCGCCAACTTCATATCTTAGAGCAGGAACTAGGGATTACACTCGAACAGAACCACTTGCTGAAGAAGGAATTTCCCCTGGAAGATGGAATTGACCCTGTAAGTATTGGTTGGCGCACTCAACACCACTGAAGGCTTATGAGAAAACGGATATTCCCGCTTCGTAACCAACACCCTAAACTTCCCTTTAAGACTCAACTAGGGGCCAAGCAGGATAAAGAATAACGGATTTCCAATCGGTTAAGCCTTATTGTTTCCCGCTCGAAACTATGATTTCTTTATTCCCTTCCCGCTCGCAACTCTAAATCAGGTCTGAAACTCCAAGGTATTACTAGTGGCCTGATCCACCTCTGTCAACTGGCAACATTTCTGCATTTCTTAACAAATGCTATAGAAACTAGTAGTAGGGGCTTGTCTCACAGCGATAGCAAAGGAACCATAAAACTCTGTTCTCAAGTATGGTGTCGTAGTCCTATTACTTTTGCCTTAACCGAGATACTTTCCTGTTCGGGTCGGGGAACAGTAAAAGTCATAGAAACCCGAGAAAATGGAATGAGATTTGGATCGAAACACGGGGCTAAGCATTGGAAGAAACACGGCAAAAAACATCGCAAAGTAAGTAGTTGCTTGCATCTTGGACTACTTCTTTCAATTCTGAGTCGGACTAGTTTCATTGTTTGACTACTTAGTTCCATTCTTTACTTATACTACTTCTTTCAATTCTTAACTTCAGTACTTCAGGACTACTACTTGGACTCCTACTAGAGAACTGAGATTTGGATTAATATCTTTCACTTCGGATTCTCTCGCTCAGTACTTTATTCATTCCCGGACACCCTGCTACAATACCACCGATAAAGAGCCCTAAAGGGTTGGTCAAAAACAACCAAGCAGCTACTACATAACAGTGAAATCTGGATTTATCCTATTTGGGGACTTTTAAACTGCACTTGCATCTTTCTCTAAACTCACTTAACGGACAACGAGCGGTATCTTATAGTTCTAGCTTTCACTAAACGTTCTAGCTTTAACGGAGCGGTATCCTCCACTTTAGTCTCTTTGGGTGCAAGAGACCCGACCTGAGCCTTGATTTCGAGTCGTTGAACAGAGGGTAAAGGTTGCTAATGGCAAATCCTACGGTTCCGGTTCCTTGATACTTAACTTAAGTACTTATAGCTTCCAGTCCTATTTTCGGCGATAGGGAGTTTGAGTCGGAACAAGCTTAGTAGAATGTTGCACCTTAGTTAGGAAGGAGGCTCGAAAGAACAGTATAAGAAGGTAGTGCTAATGCTTACTTCTTGGGGTAAAGCGTGTTAGGATAAAGTCAAATTGCCCCTGCCTGAAGCTTCTTCTTCTGCTGACTCCCTGTTTACTGCGGACTTCTAGTTGACTGCCGACTTCCTGTTGACTGCTGGCTCTCTTCTCTTGGGGCGCTAACTGAGAAAGCCCAGAGCCATAAGCCTAATGCGAGTTTAGTTGTTGACAGTTCAGTGTGAGGTGCAAATGACTATAAGGCCCGGGCTTTGGGGTAATGTGTTAGCTTACTTTGTCTCTGGGTGGCGAAGGAGTTGACTCCCCTATTACAGAGTTCTACACGTTACAAAGCTCTTTCTTATCTAGATTCAATGATTAAAGCAATAAGGTGAACTCGACTTCACTTGCGACATCGACATTAGTAGTGACTTGGCGGCTGCAACCCGAAAGCTCCTGCCGATAGTGTATCCATCTGTTCTGGTTCTAAAGTAAGGTTATGGTCAGGTGCTTGTGTTAAGCTATGATACAATCGAGAACCTTAGTCGGCTTCTCCCCTATGAAATGATAGATTATCTTTATGTAGGAAACCAGATTCAACAGCTTCCCGACCCGAGAGTAAGGAGTGTGACGCAAAGGGGGAGTTAGTTCGGGTGTAACTAAGTAGACTAAGAATGAGAATCAAAACAGTAAGTATCAGTCTGAAACTAGCTGACCTCAGACTCAGAATCAAACGAGCTCCCCTCAGGCTGCAGCTCAGTTCCCTTAGACTGGAGCTCCCTCACCTAAGCCTGAACCTCAGTAGTATAAGAGACAAGCAGACAAACTTAACTTTAGTCCAGTACTATTTCCCCATTTGACAACCAAAATCCCCGGGTTTCGTGAACTTTTCTGAGATTTGGATCGGTCTATTAAGGGGCCAAGTCACTACTAATGTGACGCGGCAGGAGCTCCTCCAATGCGTTCAAAAATCCCGGGAAAACGGAACTTTTCTGACTTTTGGACCGAGCTATTAAGGGAAATCAGGTCACTGCCAAAAAAGACGGGGCCAAGTAACTACTAATGTTACGCGGCAGGGAGTTCCGCACAAATGTCCGATCGATCCGGAGCTCTATTAGCGGAAATCGGGGTGCTATGGTTTTTACCGGGAATTGGTGAATCGGTGGTCTGGTTTCATTCTTATACATACTGGGTTGATTCTGCCTTTCCTACTTGCCTACTGGTCTGCTTTGCTTGTCTATCCGTGTCTTGTCTGCTTGGCCCCGTGTTTCTTGAAATAATCTGTGTTTTTTACCTCTCTATTACTATTATATTCCTTGCTTGAGTGCTGGTAGTAAGATACTAGCCAGTAAGACCTTTCATCTTTATGGGTTGGTTTCATTCTCTCAATGGACATATAAGATTATTCGAAGCATGAACTATCCGCAAGAGAGGCTAGCGAATAAGTCAGTAGTAAAATCTCTTCTTAGCGCTAAGATCCGTTGTTCCTGGTGGACTCTACGCAAGTTCAATTACGAGTTTGACAAGGCGCCAACACAACAAGACTCAATGGTTTTAGTCAGGGGCTCCTCAATTCTCACATTATATACAAAAGATAGGGCCGCTAGTGTTCGCTGAATGAAACGCCTTACCTGAACCAACATGCTTGGACCACTACTGGAAGGGGCAAGAACGTTACTTTATTAACAGCCCTAGAGCAGGCAAGCAACTATTACTATGTATTCAATTCTTGTATCTAATAGATCTGTATTCAATTCAATGATGAACTTCCATAAGAAATAGATTCCACAATTCATTCAACCAGCAACTACACTATACTACTTTGAGCTACAGCAGGACAAGAATCCGGTGACCTTTCTTATAACCCAACTGCGTAAATCAAAGAACTCAACGACAAGGAAAGGAGCTACCCACTAGTAGTTACTTGTTCCAAAGCCGCTTTTCAAGGGTAAATCTGCCGCCTATTGTTCAAGCTTGTCAAGTGCTTTCTTCGTCATTCGTCCACTCTCTTGGATCTAGCTCTAGTTGAAGCAACATTCCAATCAGCAGTTTGGAACGCGTGGGTTGAGTTAGTAATTCAGATTGCAGTCCAAAGATCTTAGCTTAGCGCGGAAGCTCTGTCCGCTCAATCACCTTTTGAATTAGCAAGTTCCTTCACCTTTTGAATGTCATTTCACTGACGGGCGCCTTCAGAGAAAAGTTCTCTACTTCAGTATCTTTACCACCGCGAGCATTATTTAGTTGGCAGAATAGTGGTTTTGCTACTTACTATGTATCCATTCTATAAGATGAGCATGAAGAGTGTTGTGACTTTCCTTTTCCTATATCAGTAGTATAAGATATATTCATTAATTCAAGTCGGCGTTTATTTCATTCTTTCTCTCTGCGTAATGGCTTTCTGAGCTCAACTCAACAACTAAACAAGCTGTGGAGGAAGCAACAGCACAAGATGCAAGGCTTCAGTCAAGTAAAATAGTGGAGTTACCAGCCAGAGGAGAGCCCGTTTTCGGGAGCTTGGAGGCCGGAGGCAAGATAACCGATTGAATCCATATTCCCCAAGTTTACCATAACTTCAACTTAGAGAAATCAAGGTTTACTGCGCTTTCATTGAATACGAGTTTCTAACAAGTAATAGATTTGTTCAGTAAAGAGTCAGGAGCCAGTCATCAAGTTCAAGGGCTGGGCTGGGCGCTTAATAAGTTCTTACTCTTTTTCTAGGTGTTTTCTTACTCTTTTTCTATATGTATGTGGGTAGCTCTCTTCTTATTCGAACTTCAACGAAGCAAGCAGTACTTTTACAAGATTCTATATGTGAGGGAACGCTCTCTTCTCTAAATTGACTAACGCATAAAGGTGCTTCAAGCCTATCAGTTTCTGTTAAGGGAGTTCGGGGCTGAGGTTTGAACATGCAAACAAGCAGTTTTTTGACTAGAATCCTATATGATGAAGGCTGCGATTCATTTCTTTCTTTCGAGTCGAGTTCACCCTTTGTTACTTCTATTCTATTTGGAAGTAGAGTGCGTGCAGAAGTCCAAAAGTATAGGTCTAACTCCATTCTATAAGCAATGTAACTGTGCCTAGAAAGATAGACGACCGACCAGTTCCTAAGTGATGTGCACTATCCAATACTCTTTCGAGTTCCTAAGCTTGTTCGTCGCAAGACATTGCTTGTTCTCTCATCAAATCTAGTAAACTCCTCCCTTTAGCACTTGAAGAATGAATATCGGCTTGGCTGTGCTTGTGGATTATGAATTGAATGCACCTATTCTCCATAAGCATAGTAACCACCTACCAAGTCTCACTGCTTGTTTCAACCTCTCCATTCTATTTCAATCAGGCAGAGAGCTATAGAGTAAGAGAATGACAATGATGCAGCTCACATTCATTACTATGCTGGGGCAGAACCAGCTAACATAAAGACCAGTTGCTTTGCACGCAGCTAAAGCACGCCGAAGTTTAGGAGAAATGCTATCAAAGAGCTCCATCTTTCCATACTCATTATGAATACCATCCAAAGAAGGCGTTCTCCAACCAAATATTCGGAAGTTGGGAACGAAAAACCCCTTTCTATTTGCAAGAAGTATTTACAAGTCGACACTACCAGTAGGAGGAGTTGTATGAAATGGAGTAGCCTTGCCAGATTGGATTTTGTAAACTGCCCATTCGATAAAGAAATAAGAAGATGTCTCTGAGGAACTAGGACTATCATATTGGAAAGAAACCTCAGCCCCCATGCAAAAGCGCGGCCTTGTAGAAGGTGCTCTGTAGGTAGCTTGTTATGATAAACCTCCATAAAAGAATACTCGCCCTTTTTATTGGCAATAGGGAGATCAAGCCTTTTCTCAAAGAAATAACCTGAGCCACCTGTCTTGAAAGTCATCAAAATGTCTCTGATACCTGGCAGAATAGATTAGGAAATAGATTTGTTAGGCGGCCGAAAGAGAATAGATTCTGAAATAGATATTAGTTAGGCAAGCAAAAAAGAAGTGTAAGGATAAATACATGAAGATAATACATCAAATATAGGTGCTTACAAAAGTACTCCAAGGGGAGCTAAAGCGGTTGAGGCCTTCCGAACACTTCCAAAGCGGACTTATTGGTCTTCACCACCTTCCTCTATAGGTAAGCAAAGCAAAGGTAAGGGGCGAAGTCTAGAAGTATTGGTTCGGTGCTTCACTTATACAACTAGTAGGGATGCCTCAATTCCATTTACAGAACTGGGATTCGAGTCGACAACAACAAGAGCAGTCACTGGCCATTCTGCTGATGATACTGATTAAGATCAAGATGAAGCCTTCTTTTCTTCTGCTTTAGATCCTAGAACTTGCAGAACTGGCAATTCTGATGCCTACATTGGTGATGAAAGGGCTCAAGCAATGGAAGGGCGCACAGGGGCTTCCGTACTTAACTAGAGAGAAGGTTCTTGACCGGTGATTTCAGTAGAAGAGACGGTTCCGGTTCCTTACCGTGTACTTAAGTAGAGAGAAGGTTCTTGACCGCTGACACTAAAAAGAGAGGGGTTCTTTGCGGACTTTATTATCAGTTGTTGGGCGATACCTTCTGAATTCACGTAAGCACCCGCATCAGTGGAAAATAGTCTTCTTAAAGCAAAGGAGCGAGCACATGGCATGGTATAGATTTCGTAAAGATACACCATACCCATCCCCTTTTGCATTCTCCTAAGTACATTCAGACTTGAACTCACCTAAGCTTGTTTCATTTAAAGACAATCAGACCATGTCTACTGACCAGACCTATGTTCTTAGTGGCCCACGGAGCACCTACGTAGCGGTATAAGAGGCAATTGAGTCGCCGACAGATGAAACTCGAACATCAAAATACAGGAAGTTAGCTTCATAAGGACATAATAAACAAAGTCTCAACAAGGCAAGAAGGCAAATCAATAACCTCTACTTTAGTACAACGCAGGAGGAAATGATTCTTCCCAAACAACACTACACTTCGCAGGAGGAAATGATTCTTCCCAAACCAAACGAACTACACTACACTTCCCGCTTCGTCGTTTGCTGCTTACTTTCCGGCTCACTATAGCAGACTCTCCTCGCACTCCACCTCTCCTTTCAGACGATGAAGCCAGGAACTCATTTCACTTCACTCCTAATACGAGCTCTCCTCTTTCAAGACTAAGTGCTCACGGTTCATTTACTTATGACTATGTACTTTACTTATCTTATGTGTGACTTATCTTATAATTCTTGCCATTATTGAGAGAAATGTCAGTACTTTATGACATTCTATAATGTAGCACTCTTTTCTTTATCTAAGACCACATTACATCCTTAGCGCCTTAACGCATCCTGGCATGGCACTTCTTTCTCAACTCAAACACACACCGTCTTTCTTGTTTTTCATAAATTATAGACTCTATCTCTGAATGCTATATTCTTTAAGCAATGGGTGCAAAGGTGAAGCCTCCCCCAACTGAGCTCGATTAAGGGTCAATTCATTCTCGTCGCCAATACTCTAACTAGGATTCTCGAACTGTTTCTTCTCTTCCCGCAACACTCGCACCCCAAGATATGAGTAATCAAAAGAGCTTCAAAGCCAGTCACCAAACACCGCTTACTTGCATTCGGCCCAACCAAGCACTACCCTTTACTACAAGCAAGCTATCTATAAGGCAGGTCAGGGCATTCTGGTCGACAACACAATAGGATGACACTCGCCAAGTCACTTAGCAACTACTTATGGCTTACGGGTAATTGAATACCGACACCTACCATAGCTCTGATACGGGGCATTGACGCCTCGAAAGATCAACTTGCTCTCAGCATTCGATTGTTGAGTTGATTCCGCTGCAGTTGCTGATGATCTCTCTTTTGCTTCAGATCGTTCTAAGAATCCGGATCATCCAGTTTAAGTTCAACATGGAATTTGCTCTTGGAGCGCCGAGTCAACAACTAACTCCCTTTCCACTTCCTTCTACCCTCACTTACACCCTTACTATAAAGAATCGAATCTAGCGTTACTAGACCTTTACTTTTGTTCGGGTCGGGTTGACAGCAGGAATTGAATCACCCTCAACCGTCTATAAAGCAAAGGAATGTGATCAAGCAGAAACTCAATTAGCGCCCCGCACTGACATACTCCACTCGCACCGAAACTCTAACCAGTAGACGTCAAGCCAATCACTCCCCTTTCTGGTGCCGAGTCAACTCGCATTGCACCATTTCATCTTTCTCCCCTTGCCTTGCGTGTTCTTCCCTTTATTATACAGCAGTCGGTGTTCTTTCGAAGCGATAGACCTCTGTTTCTGATCCGGATTATGCTTTCTATTTCTTCTTATCTACCTGAGTCTCTTTAGGCTCGAACACCTTAGTACTGAGTTCGTCCTTGTGCGCAAGCTTGAGTAGTGTCCCGGCCGGGTACAGCTACAGGGGAAAGCTTCTTATCTCCTACTGAAGGGTAAAGCTGCCTAACCTCGGATTCCTACTCCGGACTATACTACTACTTATCAGACTTTTAGGCATTCTCCACATTATGAAATACTTCTATATGGCCTTGCCCTTGTTCTTTTTCAATTCCATGATTACGTTCGGTCTCGGCTCGGGCCTATTTGTTCTTTTATTAAAGTAAGCAGTAATTCAGTTCATCTTCCTCTTGAAAGTAAGCAGTAATTCAGTTCATCTTCCTCTTGAAAGTAAGCAGTAACGCAGTGAGCTTAGGTGACTTTGGGAGCGGTCAATAATCTAATGGTAGTCCGGCGGGCAATAAGAGAATCTAGTAATGG
Source organism: Musa balbisiana (assembly GCA_004837865.1). Classification (NCBI taxonomy): domain Eukaryota; kingdom Viridiplantae; phylum Streptophyta; class Magnoliopsida; order Zingiberales; family Musaceae; genus Musa; species Musa balbisiana. Next base: position 698,658 of record PYDT01000084.1, read on the forward strand.
TGCTTGGCTTACGGGCAATAAGAGAATCTAGTAATGGTGCTTGGCTTACTTGACTTTAAGGGTAGTTCAGAATGGAGTTGAGCTAAAACGAGAAAAAAAGAAGAAGCGTGCGAACTAGAGCAGTAAACAAAAACCAATCCATCTTTCCCGCTGACGGAAGACTTAACCGATGCAGAACTACTAGCCCAAATTCCGACTTTCTCTCTCGTAGACACGTAAAGATAATCACCTGGACTTGACTCGCACAATAACTACACTTAAAGATACGCCTTTCCTTGAAAACGCCATATTGGATTCCTTTCGCCCAAGCAAGGATAACCTAAACCCTCGGCTGGAACACGGGGTTGAAGCTGAAGCAATCTAACACTGATGAAGAAAGGACAGAAAGTTACAAGTCTGAATCTTAATCATAAGCATCAACTAGATAAGGATCAGAGACAAGATCGGGATTCTCAGCCGAAGCACAAGATCAGAAGCTTAAGAACCAACAAACTACTACTAACTGCTGCCTCTATTGGTTTTAGACTTGCTCCGTTATTTCATTCCAGCAATCGGAGCTCTTTCAGTTCTGCCTTGCTTGGTTAAGTTCCAGAATAGAATTATTTTCATGCTTTGTTGTCTACAAGTAGGGTTCGATAAAAGCCTCTAATATACGTGTGAGAGAGGTTTTGAATGCCCACGTAAAGAAAGGTGAAGTTGAAAGTTCGCTGTTTCCGCCAAGTTCCAGACCAGAGCAGGAGGAGCAAGCCCTATAGCTTCAAATAACGAGTAAGAAGTGCGCTGAATAAGAGAAGGCAATTATTCAAGTCAGAATAAAAGAAAGAAGGCTTTTTTCTCGTCGGTCGCCAACAAAGACGGATACGGATGCAAGTAAAGCAAGCACCAAAGAGACAGAGTAAAAGTAAACCGAACTCTTCTCCTACCGCGCAAACATTTATTTCCACAATCCCTTCCCTGACGCACAACTCAACTTAGCACAACATCAGGGTGCTTAGCGCCCGAGTCAAACATTCCATTCATTTCTTTTCTTATGGAGCGCTCAACCTTTTATTGAATGTTTCTCGCACCAAGTAAAGCAGTAACAGAGTAAGCGGATTCAGATTGGAACTCAGCAGGCAGGTGCAACGTCCTTTCCCCTTAAGTAATTGGGCGGCAGGAGCTCAGACAGGCGAGTCGACCCCAAAAGAAAGGGAAGCTATTTGCGCCTAGAAGAAATACTAGTATACGAGTCGTTTCATCAGTCTTTTTAGCAAGAGGAGAAGCGTATAACCCGGCAATTGCACTTCTTGTACAGGGTTGTTGACTTCCTTATGCGAAAGGGGAATGAGAGTGGAAAGAGCAGATACGGGATAAGAGCTAACAGGGGAGAAACCTTTAAGTCAGGGCATCCTTGGCTGTTGTAAAGGAAGCCTAATAGATAGTCAAGTAAGAGCGAACCCGGCAAGTCAGGATCAGAGTTTTTCGTAGGAGCGGTAGGCTGAAACAAGGGATATGAAATGAAAAGACCAAGTCAAAGAATAGGTAGTTGGCCTGGGAGGCAGTAGAGCGATTCTAATAGTCAAAGTTTCGTTCCGATAGAGGGGTGGTGGGATCCCCAGTTTTGTCCCCTGGGAGTTTCACTGAGCCCCAACACAGCAGGTAAGTCTTATTAGCACGGTTTGATTCTGATAGTTAGCGGCTTCAGTCCTGTTATTGGTGGTTCACTTCCTTATTCGAAGATTCCGTATTGCCAGTAAAAGTTGGGTTCTTAGAAGCGTTTGTTAAGGTCTTATTTCTCATAGTGTAAGTCTCGTTGGGCACTGTAGCACATGTATATTATAAAGAAATAGGGAAATAGGTAGTATCAATAGCATGGGTAGCGCACTTTACTGAGAATGCGGATGGATTGGACATCAACACAATACTAACTCTTACTCAACGGAATTCCACTCATTAATATAAGAATGGTTGTTCCGAGGTCCACGATAGGCGCTCTTAACTCTCAATACGGAATGAGGCATGAAACTAAGTAGTACAAACCAGAATAAGGGTGGAAATAAGGAACTCAATCTAGAAATAGGGAACTCCAGCCGGTATAGCCTTATTGCGCATGTCGATGTTCAAGCGCCTTACTTACTCTTACTGCCTCGCTCGTTCAGTTACTCCAGGTACGATCATCTACTAATAGATATAGGTCTAAGAGCACTAGCAACACGAATAAGTGGATTACATTGGAAATAGCAACAAACTCGGTATTAGAAGAATTGAGCTGTTAAATAGAAAGAATTGAATCACTACTGAGAATACTTCACTTTCACCCTATACTATAATAAGGAAATGAACTACTTTCTTCTATTCTGTAATTAAGTAAGGGACTTTGAATTCTTCCTGCTTGGGGTGATATGCCATTCTGAGACTTCTCCCTTAAAGTATGGCTTGTGAGTTAAGGAATCCAATCCCATTTAGTAAGAACGCAACTAGCAATCTCATAATGGAGCCACTGGCAAACAGACCTTCACTACTATAACGGGCAATCCAACTCAGACCAATAAGAATTTCGGAACTAGCAATCGAACAGCAAATAGGGAAACCAACTATGGCCAACCAGAATCAAACAAAGAAGAAAGGCTTTAATACGAAAATGAGACTTGAGCTACAGATAACAAGGCTTCGTTTACTTGACCTAAAAGGAGCTTCCCTTGGCTCCTATTCCTACAGGCACTGTCTTTGATTCTACCTATCTTTGTTTTCAGTACATAGCTACCGGCTTCTATTCTTACAAATACGAATCCAAGTCTCCCGACCTTACTTGTATTCCCCGCAGGCTAAATATGATTTTGATGCTCCTGCCTTCAATGCCTATTTCCGAGGTGAACTTACTCGCTTTGAAACTTATACTTATGATAGTGAATCCGCCCTGCCTGACTTTCTTTCCTGAGCTATAGAGAATAGGGCTGTCCCTCTGTGCTTTGATTCCATCTATTTCCCCTTACCGGACTTGTGAGGTTGACTCGTATACTCTGAAATACCTGATTCTATTAGTTGATATTAATACAGTTGTGACCTTACTATTATGATAAGAGAATGGAGAAGTACGGCGACTATTATAAGATATAGATAAGATATCCAAATAACAAATAACAGAATTCAATCAATCAGTAAAAGAGACAGACAGCCAGACAAGACACTACGCCAAGTCACTATAAGAAGAGAACTCTCCACTCTCACTTTATTTACTATCTACCGGGTCCAACTACAGATTTTGATTCTTTGACTTATCGACTCAATTCTTTATTGAACCTATGGGCCCGCCCTTTTCCCGGCTATCAGTACGAAACGAAACCCCACTTATGAGACCTCGGCTCGGAACTCATTCCTTAGTTACTGACTTTGACTCTTTGACTTACTGGGCTCACTCCGGCACTCCCGCCTTCAACACAACTTTATCTTTAGTCCGAAACTACTTTATATCGTTCCGTAGTTCGAGTTAGGGCCTTGCTTTGCTTTCCTTCTCGCTTCTCCGTTCTTATACCGCTACTAACAAGAATAGGGCTACAGGCAAATAGCCTTGCTTTTTTCCAACTGGTCTAAGACTACCTCACCCGTCTTTAAGCCTCGCTTTGCTTAGCACATTCCTATTAGTCTTTGGTTGAGTCTAATACCTCTGGATCGAAAACAGCATCTACGCTTGCAAACTATTACTACTTATTGGAATTCTGTAGCTTGGGATCTAGGCTTACTTTACTTAATCTTATTCTGATGTTTGAGTGAGAACCTTACTTATCTACTTCTCTAGGTACATGCCAAGCCTTACTTACTGCCCCGGCACTCCGAACTCCTTCCCCCACGCTCAATTCTTTATCTCCTGATCTCACTCTTACGCGCCTGCTTAAAAGTTGTATTTCACCTTTGAATTCCACTCGCTGCTACCAGAACTTGACTATTTACTATGAGAATTTCACTCAGTAGCACAGGAACTGGACCAGTATCAACAGCCCGACCGCCTTAACTCTTGACTTCAATCAAACCCTACCGCTACTTACTTGAATAGAAAACGAACGGACCTATCTCCCCCAGGAGCCAAGCCTGTCTTTGCTTGCTCCAACTCTAACTATCTTTGCTTTGAAACTGGCTCTTTGGTATCGCTGTCCGAGCCGAGTAACTAGTATGTAACTCCCAAAACCAACCCTTCCAATACTTTCGATCAACCTAACGAACCTGCCTCTCGGGCTGACTTTGCTACATCTCAGGCGACCTTTCCTCTCTTTTGTTCTGCATAGCTCGATTGCTGGTCTGCCCCCCACGGGCTTTCAACCTTAAGCTAGCTCCGGGCCTGGCACTGCTATCTTTAAAACTCGATTTCACCCCGGATTCTTTTACTGGTTAGTTCCATTCTGTCTTCTTGGATTGATCTCTACTATTGCTGCTAGCTACAATCTGCCTACGAGACTCAACACCCACAGCCTTTATTCCTGAGAAAATCGGATACTATGCTAAGGGAGTAGAAGAACCTATGCGAGCCTATGCTAAGGGAGTACCTATGCTAAGGGAGTAAAAGAACCTATGCGAGCCTATGCTAAGAGGGGATAAGATGAAATAGGGGGTTGATTAGCTCCGTATGCTACATCAGAGAGCCTATGCTAAGGGAGTAGTAGTATAACCTTTCTATGGAGTTTCGTCCATATTGAGTGGGCCAAGTGCTTTGTTCGCTTGCGCGTTAGTCCGGCCGAGTCTTCTCTTCTGTTTACAAGTAGTGGTCCAGAAGTACTGAGTTGTGCCCAGTATGGGTCCTGTTTAGCCATGTGTTTAGTTCCGGGGGAGGGTGGCAATAAACAATTCGAAACTCGCTTTAGTAATGGGTCCTGTGAGATTTTCGATACAAACCCATTACTCTCTTTGGGGGCTAACGTAAGTTGTGAACGAGAGAATCATAAGTTTGGGTTCAATCCTTAGTTTCAGTTACAAGATCATCGGCTGGATCTTAATAAGGTAAATTAGGTGTTAAAGCGCTCGGCTCGAAAGATTATATTCATGACTTTCGGGGCACTACTGGAGTGTCAATTCATGATTTGACTTTTGCCTTACCTTAGGAAAGGGTGTTGTTGACTCTAAGTAAGAGTCTCGAGCTGGATCAGACAGTTAAGTGTGAGTGGAATCTAGAAGATCCTCTCCGTCGGTGAAGTCAGCGGTAAGTTCTTCTTCAAGTTGAGTTTACCTGCATTTCTATAAGATGGATAGATTAGCGGAATCTCGAGAGCACAGAGGTATTAATGAATTGAAAGAGCTGGTAAGGAAGCCGGGTACAATGCAACCAAGTAGTGCTCATAACTGGAGCAGCCCTGCCGCGGTTTAGCTCACTGACGCCGAACACCGGTAGTGATTTTTCCATTACTAGTTGGAAGCAATGCTTTTAGTGAAGCGATCAGAGGTTGGTGCTTGACGGACTTCTTTGTATATAGAATCAGAGGCTAAGGCATCAGCAGGAAAGTGGACATCGACTCCAGAATCCGTAGTGCAATTACATTCTAACTTTAGAGTTTCGGTTTCTGTTTCATCCCTAGTAGAATCTGTCTTTGCGACAAGCGGGTCTGTTCCTCAGAATAAAGGTAGAAAACTAGAGAACAGGAGAATGGAGTATACTTAAGAATCCAATGGGATGAATCAATTCTCAATAAATTAAAAACAACCCGAAATCACATTAAAGTCAAAAAGAGCGGGATTGGGAGTGATAGAGGAGCGAATGCTGCTGGGCGACTGAGCTCTGCTAACCACTGAGAAAAAACAAGTAATGCAAATTGTACTAGCAAATCAAATAGAGAAGCACCAGTATTATTCCCACGAGCACATACACTTCAATGCCCAAGCTCATGCAGAACAAATTGATACTAAAAGAAGGGGGGAAGCAATAGACTCGAGAAAGAGGAGGTGTTATCACTCATAGAATTGGCCTGTGTACCCTGAAAAAGCCCACTGCTGCTGAAAGAAGAGCGGAAAAGGGAGCCGGGCATGCTATGGAAGCTGCTCCATACCTATGAGAAACAGTGGAGACCATTCACTATAGGGGCACTGGGAGAAGAGCGAGATGACCAAGCAAACAAATGGCAGCTGGTACGAGAAGAGGACATTACAGCGGTAGAAAAGGAAGAGCAGGCTACTGAGGCTTACTATGCAGCATGGCCGATACAAGCCTATATAGAAGGGTGAATCTTGTCAAACGCTATTGCCTTAACATACACACATACGGACTCGTGGAAGCCGGAAGAGTAGATCCCGAAGAATGATATGGAGACCGAACAAAGCCTAGTAGAAGAGGTAGAGAGGGAGGTAACCTTGAAAAATCAACGGAGGGACAGTGAGAGCTTCAAAAGTAGAAAGAAACCCAGCTCGGAGGAGTTTAGTCCTAAAGGAAGGCTGGGAGAGGAGGAAGAATTAGGCCAAGATGACGGATAACTACTATAGATTACGGATAACGCGCCTGAACATCCGTAGGTGGAGATAGCATTGAATCTTATAGAACGGAATGAAGATCTGATACCGCCTCTCCTATCACGGAATTATACTTGCTTGTCTAGCCCAACTCCCTCCTTCAATGCCCAAGCTCATGCAGAACAAATTGATACTAAAAGAAGGGGGGAAGCAATAGACTCGAGAAAGAGGAGTGTTATCACTCAGAGAATTGGCCTGTGTACCCTGAAAAAGCCCACTGCTGCTGAAAGAAGAGCGGAAAAGAGCCGTGCATGCTATGGAAGCTGCTCCATACCTATGAGAAAACAGTGGAGACCATTCACTATAGGGAACTGGGAGAAGAGCGAGATGACCAAGCAAACAAATGGCAGCTGGTACGAGAAGAGGACATTACAGCGGTAGAAAGGGACGAGCAGGCTACTGAGGCTTACTAGGCAGCATGGCGATACAAGCCTATATAGAAGGGTGAATCTTGTCAAACGCTATTGCCTTAACATACACACATACGGACTCGTGGAAGCCGGAAGAGTAGATCCCGAAGAATGATATGGAGACCGAACAAAGCCTAGTAGAAGAGGTAGAGAGGGAGGTAACCTTGAAAATCAACGGAGGGACAGTGAGAGCTTCAAAAGTAGAAAGAAACCCAGCTCGGAGGAGTTTAGTCCTAAAGGAAGGCTGGGAGAAGGAGGAAGAATTAGGCCAAGATGACGGATAACTACTATAGATTACGGATAACGCGCCTGAACATCCGTAGGTGGAGATAGCATTGAATCTTATAGAACGGAATGAAGATCTGATACCGCCTCTCCTATCACGGAATTATTACTTGCTTGTCTAGCCCAACTCCCTGCCTTCCCGCAACAAAGCCTGTGGGAGATTATGACCCTTGAAAACAGGACTTGAAGACAAGAAGGACTTACCGGTTAAGAAAGGGATTATAACTGCTAAAGCTAATGCTGGTAGAAAACAGAGGAAAAGAATGCTGGTAGAAAACTAGAGAACAGGAGTATAGAGTATACTTAACACAGTTTGAATACTCCTATATGATTAGAAAACCGAATGCTCTCGCTTTTGAAAACATATTCCCTACGAAATGAAGCGCTTTCCCCACTCAATTATATACACAATTCTCTCTTCTCTTTATAAAGGAGAGTTTCATCTTTATTTGTTGACAGAGTTAGATGAGATGGAGGTATTGTTGTTGCCAGCTGCTTAGCTTGTTGAAAGAAAGCCCATGTTTTATAGACGAAAATCCTTTCTTGAAGGAAAGAAATCAGGGTTCCGTGAAGCTGAGTCAGGGAAGGGTAGAATGCTAGTGTGGTTCTTCACAGAAAGGAGAGTATAATGAGAAAGGAAGTGTTTCGGGTGCCTGTACTGTTGGGATAGAGGTTAGCTGGCAGAAAACACTGTTGGGATAGAGGTTAGCTGGCAGAGAACACAGATGGGGTAGCGGGTAGCTGAGAGAGAACACAGAGCAGCCACTAAAGCGTTGAATGCCTATGTAAAGGTTAGGTCCGATAACGGGAAAGTGGTTGACTTCAGCTAGGTAAGTAAGGTGTGTTGGCGTTGGTAAGAGGTAAGCTTCACTGAGAGTTTCATCCGTTCTCTGGAATCCGTTCTCGTATAGTAAGTAAATTCATAGAGTTGACTACATACTAGACCTGCCCGTTCTTCTCTTTCCGATCTTGGAGTCGAATTCATAGTTGCTAGCTCAGTAAGCATCCTATCACTCCCGACAACTTCACTTTTTTATTGCTTTGTTGAAAAGTAACTAATTCCGAGCACTAGGTGGGTAGGCGAGAAAGAGCACCTGTCTCAAGCAACACTGGCACCAAAAGACACTCTTGGATACTGAACTCGACCCGCATCTGATCTTGTTGACAAAACGAGAACTCCGGGTGGCGAAGGAGTGCCCTGTCCTGTTAGCGCCACTAAGTCTTGTTGTTGGGCAAGGAACTTTACCTGGCTAATTCTATACACTGCTTCCCTATCTCTCTTTTGAAGACTGAACTGCTTACACCTTCTTTGGAATTTGATGATAATGGACCCGGTCCTGGTCTTGATAAGGCTTCATATCCCTTTGCATCCACTACTGTCTCTGCTCTAACAGGTCCTGTGCCACTGAGATATCCGCCCCCTATGGCTCTTTCTTATATTTCTGTATGAAACCACCACTAATAAGAAGACATCCACTTTATCGCTACTCCTAGAATATGTTGCTATTTCTTTCCCTTCATGACTTGATACTTGACCAGGGACTCCTGAGAAGCGGCTGAGTGAAATCGATTATTGGAATTATTTGTTGACTACTGGGTCCGCTACTAGCTTCATTCTTTAAGTGAAACACAACCCTACCTTACCTGTTTTATTGGCATTAGCAAGTTTCAGTTTCCAGGCAGGGGTGCGCTTAGTGATATGAGAATTATTTGTTAGGTGACGTGACTCCACTCCCTATTTCTTGATTGGTTTTGTTGTCGTGCAGTTCATTTACATTCTTGACTTCATACTCGCCCGTAGCACACTTCCCGTATAGGGTTCGGTTTCGAGTCAATAAGTAAGTATAGGGTTCGGTCTCGAGTCAATAAGTCAGTGAATGAGGTGAATCTGTTTGTCTTAGAAATAGGTTCGAGTGTGTGTTTGTTTTTGGGGCGCTTACGCTAGTTTCGAGTTCTTATAGTCGGCTTACGTGAGCTTTGTTTTGTTACTTTTATTATAGATGTCAGCAGTGGGATGTCAGCAGTGTTGTGACTTTCATTATGGATGTCAGCAGTACTCTCCTATATGCGATCTAGATGCTATTCTTGACTCTCCCATATGTGATCTAGATGCTATTCTTGACTCTCCCATATGTGATCTAGATGCTATTCATGACTCTCCCATATGTGATCTAGATGCTATTCATGACTCTCCCATATGTGATCTAGATGCTATTCATGGTTGGCAAGGGAACAAGCAATGTCTTGCGCCGATGTGCATTAGGGAGTGACTTAACGTTGTGCTTACTGAGTTCCAGACAACAGCATTAGGGAGTTCGCCCGTTAGCTTTGGAGGAAAGGAAGCAATGCATTGAGCTTAGGTCCATCTATTATATCTTGTGTCACATTTATATGCATAAACAAGCAAGCAATGGCAGCAATGGCGTTAGCGAATTACTATAAGATCGGGTCAATAGGTAGTGATTCCATTTTCTTACTTATTCCGACTTTACTCAACTATTTTCCACTTTACTTAAACATGTTGATCATATGATATTACTTTGCACTTATTACTTGACACTTATTACTTTGTGCACCCCATTCTTTTCCTTAGAGTAAACAAGCAAGGGAACAAGCCCGCCCCAAGAGTCAAGTCAGCCTTAGCGAGTTCTTCAGCAGCCCCTCTATTATGACTTAAAGGAAGCAATAAGCATTATTCCATTCCGTAACTGAATGAAGTAGTAATCAGTGAGTTTAGAGTTTAGAAGCTAAAGGGAAGCCAAGCCGTTTGTTTATGTTGGAATGGAAGGAAGGCGAATAAGAGATCCTGTTGTGGTACGCCGGCAAGTTCCTAAGGCAAGCAAGTGATTCTGAGTCAGCTCCATATATGTGTTTACCAATTATTATGTGTTTACCAATTATTATGTTATGGGATTTCCCCTTATTATGGAATTTACCCTTATTATGGCCATTCACCCTATGGCTTTTAGATTCCATTCACCCTATGGCTTTTAGATTCCATTCACCCTATGGCTTTTACGGTTACGTGAGTTGTGGTTGCGGGATCAGGGAGAGTCTTATTTCCACTTCCTTCCCCCCATCGCAGTGGGCCTAACCTTTTGAAGGGCGACATTCGATTCTTACAACGGAGAAAGCAACTCTTACCTTTATGCAGGAATCGACCAAAGATCCAAAAAGAATCCACCGATTCTTACAACGGAGAAAGCAACTCTTACCTTTATGCAGGAATCGACCAAAGATCCAAAAAGAATCCACCGATTCTTACAACGGAGAAAGCAACTCTTACCTTTATGCAGGAATCGACCAAAAAGAATCCACCGATTCTTACAACGGAGAAAGCAACTCTTACCTTTATGCAGGAATCGACCAAAAAGAATCCACCGATTCTTACAACGGAGAAAGCAACTCTTACCTTTATGCAGGAATCGACCAAAGATCCAAAAAGAATCCACCGATTCTTACAACGGAGAAAGCAACTCTTACCTTTATGCAGGAATCGACCAAAAAGAATCCACCGATTCTTACAACGGAGAAAGCAACTCTTACCTTTATGCAGGAATCGACCAAAGATCCAAAAAGAATCCACCGATTCTTACAACGGAGAAAGCAACTCTTACCTTTATGCAGGAATCGACCAAAAAGAATCCACCGATTCTTACAACGGAGAAAGCAACTCTTACCTTTATGCAGGAATCGACCAAAGATCCAAAAAGAATCCACCGATTCTTACAACGGAGAAAGCAACTCTTACCTTTATGCAGGAATCGACCAAAAAGAATCCACCGATTCTTACAACGGAGAAAGCAACTCTTACCTTTATGCAGGAATCGACCAAAAAGAATCCACCGATTCTTACAACGGAGAAAGCAACTCTTACCTTTATGCAGGAATCGACCAAAGATCCAAAAAGAATCCACCGATTCTTACAACGGAGAAAGCAACTCTTACCTTTATGCAGGAATCGACCAAAAAGAATCCACCGATTCTTACAACGGAGAAAGCAACTCTTACCTTTATGCAGGAATCGACCAAAGATCCAAAAAGAATCCACCGATTCTTACAACGGAGAAAGCAACTCTTACCTTTATGCAGGAATCGACCAAAAAGAATCCACCGATTCTTACAACGGAGAAAGCAACTCTTACCTTTATGCAGGAATCGACCAAAAAGAATCCACCGATTCTTACAACGGAGAAAGCAACTCTTACCTTTATGCAGGAATCGACCAAAAAGAATCCACCGATTCTTACAACGGAGAAAGCAACTCTTACCTTTATGCAGGAATCGACCAAAAAGAATCCACCGATTCTTACAACGGAGAAAGCAACTCTTACCTTTATGCAGGAATCGACCAAAAAGAATCCACCGATTCTTACAACGGAGAAAGCAACTCTTACCTTTATGCAGGAATCGACCAAAAAGAATCCACCGATTCTTACAACGGAGAAAGCAACTCTTACCTTTATGCAGGAATCGACCAAAAAGACAAAGCAACTCTTACCTTTATGCAGGAATCGACCAAAGATCCAAAAAGAATCCACCGATTCTTACAACGGAGAAAGCAACTCTTACCTTTATGCAGGAATCGACCAAAAAGAATCCACTAAAGCATGATCTCAGGACTTCCCACAGACCCTCTGTCCGGCCTAGCTACCGTCTCTAAGCTTGGAGCTCCTGTCTCCTCATTTAGAGAGCTTACTTATGGACCTCATCCAATTGGTTTTCTTTCCTTTCGGTCAGCTGCCCCTCATCTATTAGTGTGCATCACCAAACTCTAGTAAGGGGCCTTATTAGGTGGTCCGTCGGTGCGTTCATTCCTAATTTCTTTGTACCGCCCAGAAGAGCACGAGAGAAAAGCCAATACCAAGACGACTTATTTTATCAGGAAGTGCAGGAGCAGTGGTAGGGTTTGTTTCAAAGAGCCGAAGCCCCTTTCGCTTTCCCTTAGACTTGTGCCTATTCCCATGAGAAGGAGGACACACAATAGAAGTGGTTTTTCTACGATCCGCTTGCTTGATTGAGTACCTTACTGGAAAACAAACCGCCTGGAACTTCGTACCTCTACTCGCCTACCGTCCCAACACAAGGCAAACCTTTCTTTCATTCATCGGGCTTTGATTCATGAAGGCAAGCTAGTGCGATATAGAGATGGATTGACTCAGGTAAGCTTATATGGAATAGCTACATTCATTGGTCGATAGATATGGATTGAGTGCCACCTCACTACGTGGTAGATAATCCTTAGCTTTTCTCTTTTGGATCACCTATTACATAACAAGGAAAGCTCTCATTGAGTTCAAGCCGGATCTCTTTTCACGGTTCAGGCGAACTTCTTTCAAGGTAGCTTACCCCAGGGAATGAATTGACAAATAAAGCTTATGATTCAAAAACATCAAAATCAAGTTCCATGTTCTTATGGTTGGTAAAAATAATGGGAGCCTGGGGTTGGTTCAAGAAGTGGTAGCGCTGGGGTTTTGGGTGTAATGAAAGAAGTTGTGCTTGGGGGCAAATTCGATAATGAATTCCTGGCCTCGGGCTAACCTAACTCATTGTAGCGTAGGGGTCGTGGAGACTAGTAGTAATTACAAAAGTTGACGGGAGGAGGCTAAGAGTGGAGTCGGGAGCTAAGAGTAATGACGCAAGTGAAAGTAAGAGCCTATGCATACTTATTACTATTCCTAAGGCAAGAAACGGCTACTGGCATCGATCGACCGTCATGAAGACACTGAACTTGGGGTGGGGCAACTCCTGCCAATGCCCCGCCTAATAAGGTTACAGCCAGGGAAAAGGTGGCAAAGGCGCCAACCCTTTGACTTTTGGATCGAATGTCTGCTAAAAGTTATCATATCACTTTTCTCCCACTGGGGTCTCACGTGTGGCAGCTGTTGGAAGAAACTCCGAATCCTCTATCGAAGCTCCAAGGTATTTCCCAGATTGGTGGGATCTGCCTAAAATCAATAGTCAGTAGGGTTACAATAAATCAAAAGCATATATCAAATATGAAGTACGAGACTGGTCCGTCTGGAGGACGAGCTCCTAGGACTCGAGCAAGAGAAGATCAAGCGGAGGGCCTTCTAGTGTGCCTATCTAGAAGTAGTTTCCAGGTTCCGAGACCCCGGCCGATTGTGTTACTGCTTTTGTGCCCCCCAAAAAGAAAGAAGAATTTCTCCTCCACAGAGAGGTTGACATTTGTAGCAGTCCTATAAGGGATCTATTCCATCGGTAACCATCAAGAGCACGACCCTATAGGCCCCTATTCAGACTTATACTTGAACTCGTTGTGTCGCGTGCCGTTCCCCTCTGAGCCAAGATTAGCTACGGCTTTACAGTTGATCGAGCGCCTGTACCAGGCCTTTCCTGAGAGTCTGTTCTTGTTCTAAGGGCATGGCTCTCCCACATCTTATTCAAAAACGTCTTTAGTATAGGAAGTCCGTCGTGAATCTCGGTCGAACTTCGGTACCTTAGCCCGGTCAACAGCCTTGTTTCCTCGACCTCCTTCTATCCCGATATTGAGGCAAGCCCGGTACACCCCTTATTGTGTTACTGATTCCGTTGCCCAAGAACAAGAAAACAGTTCGTAGCTCTAAGTGATCGGCAGTTAGGACGATAGATAGTGCTCTAGCCCGGTCCCGTCCTTGCGTCCTTGTATTCGTTTTTTTCTTCCCTAGTGGGGGGCGAATATCAAGTCTTTCCTTCCGGGGTTAGGCGCAGCATTCCCTTCCTCCGTTGCCTCCTTGTTTCATAAGGAGAGAAGCTTTCCCGGCCCTTACATTAGGAATTATTTGAGCTATATGCTATTATTCCTCTGATAGTTGCTAGAGATCTAGTATCATACCATTTCGCAAAGATGGATAGATAGTATGCTAATATGGTATGCTCTTCTAGGGATGTAGCACTCTGTCAGAAGGTATAAGCTTGAGTCTGCCTTTTCTATAGCAATAGTAGCTAGATGGGAATGTTGCCTAGCAGCTTTGATCCCTCTCTTTCTATTAGCTCCTGTAGCTATGGGCATGTAGTATCTTCTATGTATCTTAAAAGGATCGTTATAAGTCTGATTGATCCTATATTTCTTTTATCCCCCGTTAGTTTGAAGGCAGTCTGTCCACTTGTGATGTTTGCAACGGCTAAAAATAGATACAAGTTAGCAATCCTAACAAGAGAGAGAAAGATCAAGAAATTGGACAATACAATTCAATGAAAGAATGCAACAAGCACATGCATATTCATACTCCCGGAGAGTGGAGATCAATCATCGATAACTTTGCGGCGTGAAAGGAGTTTTTTGAATCAAAAGCTACTTGTTCATCAGTAGAAATGTCTTAATGAAGTAGAAAACCCGAATTCAGTGGCCGTTCTATATGCTTGGCTCTTTTATGAAATCCAAACCAGATTGGGAAGCTACGAGAAACAGAGATGGATGAGAGAGAACATAAGAAAGAGAATCCACGTTACCTCGCTTGCAGTTGAGTCCATAGCTACGAGAGAAGAGCAAGAGTACCTTGCCAATGTCTTTACCTTCATCAAGCGGAGGCCCAAGTCAAATCCGAATAAGCAGTGAATTGGCTTTCTCTCTTGATCTACGCTACGATATTGGAGTCTCGGGAGTTTTACACAGCCGGGGCATGACATATGATAGGGACTACCCGCATGGATGAGTTCACACATTATTAACCCGAATCCCTATTCCATGAAAAAGAAGCCATAGCTAGGAGAAGAGGAAGAATCAACTAGTGGTACTCATCCCAGTGTCTTTCCTTGTGGATGAAGCAGGAAACTGAACATGCAATCAAGTAAGCCAGGTCGGGGTCATTTCCTACCTAGCCGAGTTAGGGAAGGTGCAATCCTAAGCCCATGGGAATTGGTTCTTTGCAGCCCGCGGTCTAGTCTAAGAAGCCGGGAAGACTCGAGAGGCAAGGAACAGCTTAATGGATTCTTTCGACCCGGGGGACCTCTATTAGACAACGACATTGATGGATAAGGGTATAAACCACTATTTCACTAACGTTCCTTAAGATTTCCGTATAAGAAAGATCAGCCACATGAGAAGCAACACAACTTTGGATGCATCTAATTAGGGTAGCTAAGGAATTTCCATCCAATATGGATTCTACCTCAACGGAATAAGGAAAAGGGAACAGAAGGAGCTGCAAGACCAAGGCCAAGGTGCGAGTCCGAAGATGCAACTCAACCCCCGATAGGAACTCTTCAGAGACGGGAACTGGGGTAATCGACCGAAAGGAAGAGGGATCAATGCTTTCCTAATAAGCATATGAGTGGACCACCTGGCTTTGGAATCGAGTCAATTGGTTAGGGTCACACGCCCGCAGGGCAGCATTACCGTTTAGTTCCCCGGTTTGGGGTTTTTAATGGTATAGGACAGAGCGGAGACTTAGATTACGGCCTTTTCTCCAAGAGCTCTGATTCCGCTAACACCTTCCCTTCCTACTTAAACAAATCGTTCATTTATAGAACTCCAGCTCCTTACGCCTTAGCGGATACGATGAAGACAGGAACAGCTCAAGACAGACTCAAATGTTCTACCTGCTTACTGCGCTTATTCCCTTGCTTTTTGTCCCGCATACGCTCTTTGTACTTTCGACTCCACTCTTGGGGTTAGAGTTTTCTATTCTACTCGCTAAGATGCTGCAGAAAGATCAGATGCTTGATCTGGAAATGATGCAGAAGATGGAAAGTAGACGAGAGGAAAAAGGGATGCCCGCCGGTAAGATTCCAAAGCAAAGCAGTTAGGTAGGTGAAAGGTTTCTATAAATGTGCTCGAGAATCCTTAGTTTGAGTTTCCAGAGCCTGAACCAGCAAGCTTAGTTCTCAAGTAATCCATCAGTATTGGCGTAGCTAGAATCAGTGGTTCAATTGAGTAAGCTGTTTCAAGTTCTGTGAAGGATGCAAGTCCGTTTGGTATTCAATGATGGACGAGCTGATCTCCTTTACTCTCCTTTAGACTCGAAATAAGCCTGATTGATTGGCCCCGGACTTAGAGAATTCCCTGACCTTCTTTATAGCGGTGTGGTCAAAGTGGTTTCGTGGAGTTATTGTGCTTGTAAAGTATAGGTTTGGTGCCGGTGATTGGCGGTTCTTCAAGTGATTTCGTTTTCTCCGTGTTGGCGACGATATCTTATCTTTTCGAATCCAACTGAGGGAGCGGTATCTTCTCTAGCTTTTGGAGAGTGTTAGCTTTAGGAAAGTATGTTTGTGCCCGAGGTAAAGTTGCAAGTGGAGTTATCGAGGAAGAAGAATCCGCAGCTGCCTACCGATGAAGGAAGTATTTATTATAAGTGCAGCAGTAAGTGGTTCTTTAAGCAGTGAGTCCTTAGTTTCGTTACACTAGATTCTATTAGTGGTGCACCAAATTCCATTCTTTAGAGTCAAGAGAGAGAGCAAGCAAGTGGTGAAGTTACAGATGCAACAAACAACGGGTAGAATGAACAAGCAATGGATCGAGTCACTACTAAACAAGTCACTACTAAACAAGCATCATTTATGGAATCCTTTGAGCGCGCCTTAGATTAAACTCAGGATTACTTGATAACTGCATCTTGCTCTTTAAACTCAAACGGAGATTGCTGCTGTCAACTATGAACTCCAACCAGCTTGCTACTGCGGGAAGTTACAGTTAATAAGTTGTTCCAGAGGTCTTTCTTTGTCTTAATTAGTTTCAGATCACTACAAGGGGCTTAAGAAGGCAATAATCTCGGTGTTGGACTCGGGTCTCAGTTACTGTTAAGAGAGTTCGGGCGGGGGCGGGGTGTGTGAGTGAGAGTGGTGCTAAGGATTACTCTCGGGGTGCTAAAGGAAAGGCGAGCAGTCTGAGGTAACTTTAAAAGGATTACTCTCGGGGTGCTAAAGGAAAGGCGAGCAGTCTGAGGTAACTTTAATAAAAGATGTAAGCAGCGAGGAAGCAGTTAGGTGACCTTCAAGGAGTGGGTGCTAACGTGAGTTCAAGAGTTAGGTTAGTTGAATGAGCCAGAGGCAGCATCTATATAAGTAGCACAGGCTGTAACTTACTGGTGGAATTCCCCGGACTGCCGCCATGCTGAGTTGAATTCTTGTTGACCAGAGACCCTAAGTAGGGGTTTAATAGATACCAAGAAATAGAGGGTCCTGTCCTAGACTAAAGAATAGAGTGAAAGAGTGCACTTATTAAAGAAGACAGTTTACTTATTTAAAGAAGATAGAAACCCACCCAGTAACTCACCTTTGTAACTGAAAGCCGAGGTAGGGTGCCGACCCATAGGAGTGGAAGGGTAATGCGCTAGCAATGTAGTATTAAGGCCTGACTCCCTTATTCAACTAGTCAGTAGAGTAATGCGCTCGATCGTACCTAATACCTATATCTTATCTTATTCGCTTGATCGTACCTAATACCTAATAGTGAAATTGTCATACCTAATGCGCTTGATCGTACCCATGAGTGAATACTTATAGTGGAAGCGTTGGATCGTACCTAACTCCCTTTCAGCCACTTTCTTTCTGTATTTCCTTCCCTGTCCCCTGCCCGGAAGCACTTGAGCAATTGGGTACTAGTAAGTCTCCTACTGCTTTCTCTTTCTCCCCAGTACTTATAGGCCTTAGCAACATTAGCTCTTTGTCCCCTAGCAACATTAGCAACAATGGATTTCTATGCAACATTAGCAACAGTACCCATATATCCCCTAGCAGCAGGGCTTGTTTCAATAAGTGTGAGTTTACATAGGTATACCAGCAGGGCAGCTCTCTTTCACTCCTTAGCAACACAGGGCTTGTTTCAATAAGTGTTAGTTTACATAGGTATACCAGCAGGGCAGCTCTAGCTCTCTTTAACTCCTTAGCAACAGTAGTTTTATTCCCCTAGCATAGCAGCAGTAGTAAGTGGTTCTGTGAATTCAAGCTTTCCCCTCTGCCTTGTCTTCCTATCGGCTACGTTGCTTGTCAGGTTGGTGACTTCAATCTCTTATGGGCGAGCAGAGCACTCAATTCCATTCCTTCCTGTAGTTGGCGAGAGGGCAGTTCGAGTTTGACCCGCCAAATGACTTGTTATGCGGCAGGAGCGGGGCCCACCTTGTTGAATATCCCCAGTGCCCTTAAGTAGTTGGTGGAATAACGAGTTCAATCAGATCTTTCTTACCTAATGCCTCCTCTCTTCTACTATATGTGCTAGCTATTAAGTATTAGGGCCTTCTCTTCTATACCCGAGATACCCGCTAATGGCTAACTTGCTTGAATGAGAACTTTCCTTCCGCCAATGCGTAATAATGCTCATAAGGGAATGGAACTCTGTATTGAGGTCTAAGAATATAGTGTTGAATACCTATATAGTACTGCGGAGAATCATTAGCCCGCACCTCTCTCTCCTCTGGCAACTTCAACTCGGGATTCCAAAGGTGTTTTAGCAGGGTCAAAGGAAGCAGTTAGAGCAGTTATCAAGTCTTTAGTTTATGCAAGATTAGTCGTAGCTTTTTCCATTGCTTGTTTTCCCTAGCTTTAATACTTTCCTGCGCGTACTATCCTATTTTATGCCCTTTGCTTAGCTGCTATGCCATATCTTTATTCAGCCCTGAACCCTACAAGCACAACCACGAGTACTGCAAGAGAGGAGAGGCGGGCTTTAGTGTCTTGGTTGCTCGGGAGCCAGAGAGGAGCAAGAGCCTACTTACAGTAGTATAAAAACACAAAGAGAGGACAAGCGGGACATACCTACCTTAGCGAAGAAGCGGGAAGGGAATTGCCTGCTCCTAATAAAGTGGTTGCTCCTATAGCTCTTGTTCTTTTAACTCCCCTCTAACAATGGTACCTACCTTGCGACACCCTGTCTTTGGGTTTTTGGAACATTTGATTAGATTCCTAGAGCTGACATGGTACCTAGCTACTACTTCAATGGGACCTATCTTGCAATACTGGAACCTATCTTTCGAAACAACTCTTTTTGGCACTCGAGCAAGGGTTTCTATACCTATTTCATCTTGCTGGCTTGTTCTACTTCTATAGGAGCCATACCTACCTAAACACTGATTGAATTGCCAGGGTTAATACAGCACTTGCCAGTAGATGTAGATTCCAAGCAAAGAGTTTCAATTCTGTACTTAACTACCGGGAGTTTCACTTGCATCTTTCTTTGTTGGCGCAAGTTCCATTACAGGTGTTGGCGAGAGGGAGAGCACCACTACACTAAGTTGGCAAGAGAGGAAAGGTATACCTCATTCAGTTAGCAGAGAAGAGTACTAGGTTTGGTCTGAGTCCTGTGTTCGGGAGCGTCAGCTAATATGTCTCCGTGGCGGCAGAAGCTCAGTTCCCGGGAAAAAACAACGCAACCGGATTTCCCCTAATAGCTGACCAGATCGATCGGACATTTTTACGTTTTCCCGTCTTTTTTTGTTGTGATGTCAATTCCCCTAATAGATCATCCGAAAGTCATTCATTTTTGCGTTTTCCCGTGTTTTTTCGTAGTGACCTGATTTCCGCTAATAGCTGGCCAGATTTCCATGAAAAGTTCACGAAACCCGTGTTTTTTGGTAGCATTTCAAGGAGTGGCTTGTACCTTGAACTACTGAGCTACAGTCTAAGGTAACAGAGCTACAGGCTTGGAGACTTAGAGCTAAGGCTGTTCTCCACTCTTTTCAGTCTGAGTCCCCTGAGCTACAATCTGAGGGGTGGGAGCTACAGGCTCATACTTACTTGTTTGATTCTTGCCCTCACTGGTTGCATTCTCAGCCGTATTAGGCCAATTCTGAGTCCCCTCTCGCCAACTACAGGCTGCCTTCTCACTGTTTCAGGCTGATACTCACTGGTTCAATTCCGAGACCCCTGAGCTCCATTCTTTGATTCCACAGTTCCATTCTCTATTCTAGGAGAAAGTATGATCAGTTTGATGGCTATATTAGTAAGGCCTATCTCTTGGAGGAGTGTGTCAGAATCCGAGGTGCAATACAGACGACAGGGTTCCGGGTCATTAGTGAAAGAATCAAAGTTAGGGCAGCGTCAGCAGCGGTAGTTCCGTCCTTATTGGTATCGGTTCCATTCTTGTATTGATATATGAGTATTGGCGCTTGACCAAGTTCGGTGTATTCTGACTTCACCCTATCAGTAGCAACTTAAGGCTAATGGTGGTTAGTTGCATTCCATATGGTAGTCGTTATTCCTATACGGCTGGATTCCAAGTGTCCTTATCAATTCTGGATTATTATAGAAGTTCTTTACACCGCGAGTTCTGGTCTTCCAGTTATTGATCCCATTCTCCTACTTATGAGTTGTTGTCTTGTTGGGCAGGTAGTTACTCTTTCTAGTAGTTCTTTGATTCCAATAGTAGTAAGTAGCAGTCTTTTCCGCCCGGGGTGAGTCTGTATCCCTACCGTTCCATTCCGTGACTGACTTGTTCCATTCTTATACTTACTTGTGTGATTCTGATACTGACGATTCTTAGACTCGGGGTTAGACTTACGCCAATTACTTAAGGGCACAGGAGCGGTATCTTCTCTTCTAGCTTCAACCAAGTATCTTAGCTTAGCTGTTAAAGGAAAGTATTTCGGAAGGTACTCTCACGTAGCGGTAAAGAACTTGTGTTCAAGCCCAGCCCTCTTTCTCGTTGTTGAACCTAGTCCTGTTTTTTGCAGCAGGCAACGCAGCAGTATAGGGGAATGATGAGTCTGACCTTCCGGACTTTGATTCTGGAACTGCGGATCAGGCCATTGCCTATGAGTTTGAGTCTGCTACTTCTCTTGCTTTTAGCCTGGCCTCCCATCTTGATTTCACTAGTTAGCCAGTTAGTCCGCCATTCCATGCTTTTAGTCTCCTTTTCCTTACTCTTATTCTGAGATTTATCACTGACATTCTTGTGTTCCAGTTGAGTCTGCCTTTCCTCGATCCCAGGCTTACTTTCTTTGCTTGAAGTATGGTTCCTCCGCTAATAAGAATAAGAGCTACCCACAAACGGACTCGAACCGCAGCTACCAATACCTTAACCAAAAACCAGTAATGTAACTTAGCGCTAACAAGACTTAACCTGGAGACACTGAATCGTACCAATAGCGATAGTGACTTATACTGAGAATAGGCAAACGCATCACTCCTGACTGACGGAAAAGCAGCCCTACCGGCCAACCACTCTTGCTTTACCGCCCTTATCTCCTTGTTATGAGCCTGCCCCCCGCCCTTTGCTTAAAGTCCCCTACTTTGGTTCTTCGATTCTATAACTACAGAGCCGGATCCTTACTTCAACCTTACCTGTCTTTGCTTTCTCCTAAAAAAATGATACTATCACCTATAGGAATGACACGGGTGCTTCTCTGAATTCCGCTTGTAAGAAAGAATTGACTAGGGCCGAACAGGCTATAACCGGCGCTAACTATACTATAAACAGTACTTCTTCTACTTTCACTCGATCAAAAGGAATCCAACGGAAAAGCAATAGGCTTGAACCAATACTAGTAGGATCAAAACTCATAAGTCACAACCCTAGACTAGAGCGGAGGGGATGAAACACATAAGTCAGATTTTCACTAACAAGTAGCGGATCTGGGCTAAAGCAAGAGAATCAAACACATAAGTAGGAGAACGAAACCAAAACTGTAAAGAATGGAACTACCGGCAAACGGGCTTACTCTCTACCTGATAAGACTCTCGATACTGCTGATAAGACTTGATCCTATGATAAGGAAAGAACCTAGTAATACCAAGGCTAGAGTTTCGAACCGGGGAATGTAAATAAAACTCATAAGTCTCAGAATCCATATAGAAATTGTGAATCCAACACTGCCTAACGAATGAAACAAGGAGTATAGAAACCAACAACTTCTGATGAGACTTCCCCTCCTGACTTTCTTTCTTGAGCTGAGTAGAACAAGGCTTCCCTTCCTCGGGTGCAAACAAAACTGTCTTTCGCTACTGAACTCAAAGCTGTCCCTCCACTCTTGAACTCTGTTACTCATTTGGAGAATTCTGAAACTTATGCTTATGACTCAGACCTCAATGCTATAGCTCGATTGCTGGCCTGCTCTTACTTGCTTCAAATCATAATCAATTACGTGTGTTGAAGCGATAAGTGCTGAATACTCGTTTTCCAGTTCCAGTGGAATCTGTGTTAGTTGTTGACGAGAAAGAAAAAGAAGAACCAAGATCTGCTGCTAGAGCATCAGCTGTGCAATGAAATGATGTATCTGTTCGAAAGGAAAGGATAGAGTGCTGGTGTAAGTGGCGTAGGAGAGTGGCGTAGGACAGTTAGAAGCAGTTCAAGGTTTCGGTAGTGATTGTGTCGGAGGTGCTCTAGCTCCTTTTCTATGAGTTCTACTTGTTTGCGCTAACAGAAAGGGAGTTTACATTCCAATTCCCATCTTTTTCGACTCTGCTTGTTAGAAGAGATCCAATCTTATATGCCCCGCAAGATAGTCAAATTCTCAAGTTTCAGACAAGTAACTACTTAGCAACTACTAAAGGAAGAATCCATTATTGTAGCTACGATAGAGGTGATTGGCCAAAGCCTGCGGTGATTGATTGGTTTTCCCGAGTATCTGAGTTCGAGGCAGCTAGGGGCTTTCCTTGTATACGAGTTCGGACAATACTCAGTGCTTACGGGAGTGACGCAACAGATAATGTACGCACACTAGTGAACGAGTTGTTGTTGTGTTCTCGGGGTGTGCCCATGATATTCGTGATTAAAGCGCTTTCAGTCAGGAGTAACCGAGTCCGTTTCCGTTAGTTATAAGATATTCTATTCTACTTTCTCTTAAGATATTCTATTCTACCGTTCTTTAATTCGAAAAATAGACAAGTAAACCCTTATCTTAAAGCACCAGCTCAATTCCTTCCATTCAAACAAGCAGCGGGAACAAGCTCTCTTGCAATTGAGTAAAGTACTGGAGTGAGTCTAGCGTTCGACTGCCGATATGATAGATTAAGGTTGGGAGTCAGCAGTTAGGTTCATTTATGCAATCATAGGCAACAGCTTTCCAACAGTCGAGTCAGGGGTTATTTTCGAGTTATTAGTTCTTTCCCGCTCTAGCTCAAAGTAATGACCAGAGAATGTCCTGGCAGGGCGCATAGAGGAATATCATACTTTTTGGATGAATGGAATTGTAGTTAAGAGTAAAGTATTGGGTGAGAGTTACCAATATCTATCTTAGGAAGCAGCAAGCAGGTCTTCAAGTACTGTTTTCGGCTAACGTCAGAGTTTGGTTTCCAGTGTTATAGTCTATGAGAGAAGACTCCGTTTCAAGATCACAAGAAGGATCTGTTCCAGTTTCAAGATCAATAGCTTTGGATGGAATTGATTCTCCTAGTGTTGTTCCCTAGGCGCTTTAAGGGCGTGGTGAAGCTGGTATTGCATTAGCCGTTGAAGGAAGAAGCTCCGTTGGTGGTCAGGCCTGAGTGCTATCGCTAGCCCATCCCAGCTTTGCAGCATCAATGCCCGCTTTCTTGTCCGTCCTTAAGTTCTTGATTCATTTCCATTTGGTTAGCTTCATTCTTCTTGCCAAAGAGGAGATCTGATCGGGGATTCATTCCATCTCTCTGATACAGCTAAGTGATGAAAAATCCTTCAACGGAGGCCAACGTATAAGGCAGTTTAGAAGAATAAATAAGTGGATTCCATTATTCTTTGAATAACATAAGTAGATTCCATTATTCTTTGTTAGAATCTCTTTAGTAAAGAAGCATTCCCCAGGCGAGCCTAGGAGCTAGTTCTGACTTGACCCTTCCTCGCCTAGGTCAGCGACTCTCGGGTGTGAAAAGGAACTACATATGGGTCAGTGAACCCCAGCTGTTTGGCTAGTTCCCGCTCAGGTTCTTCCTTCATAGCTGTTCAACCGATGTAGTAGTTCCCATTCCCACTTTCTTTTGAGTAAACTTGGAGTGGTTCCCGCTCTGAATTGCTACTAACACAGAAAGTCGTTGAGTCGACGCAATTGACTGAGTGGGTCTGAGAGGGAGATTCCATGTGAAAGGAAAGCACTAGAAATAGAAAGTCGCTTCCTAAGAAGCTGGGATAGCCCATAGTGGGCCGAAGTCGCTATCTAGTAGTTGTTGTTAACCTGCCAATCCCCCAGGTAGTAGTTGTTGTTAACCTGCCAATCCCCCAGTCGCCCATTAAGATCAACCCATGATTCATGGAACCATTCCTTCGCGTTCCGTAGCTTAGGATTTTGACTATAGCTATAGTTTATGGGCGGATAAGAATCTTTATAGTGCATCAACATCGGCCTCAGCTTCAGCGTAAGAAAGATAATACCTTGTTAGATCCGTAAAGGTTCTCAAGTCTAATAGATAGAAAGGATTACAATAGCTAGCTTTTTTCTAGCCTTGAACATGCATCCTTGCTCTTATGGGGTGGGAATTGACTTTGGATTGATTTGGGTATAAGAGAAAAACGAGTCATATGCTGGTTAAAGGCCCTTAGCCCTTTCCTTTGGTTAGAGTTCAAAAACCGATCCCGACACTTAGTTCCCGGGCGCGCCGAAACCAGACACCACAGCAGAGCAAAGCAGAGCGGAACTGCCCTCTAAGAAAAACAAACCTACCTTATGCCAATGCCAAAGCAGCAAAATGGCATAAACGAAAGGAGCATCTTCCATAAGCCCAGCCCGAATGGACTACCTACCTACTAACCCCATTGGATGGCCAAGATGGATATGGACAAGATGGCAAAAAAGGCTCCGACTCCTCATGCTCCCTATAAGCTTCCTCATTGATTAGAAAGAGCTTTTGAGTAGGGCTGTCATGTTACTAATATTACTCAATTATTACTCAATCACATCGGAGACAGACACTAAGTCAGGCAAGGAAGAAAGGCACTTACTTCTTATCTACGCCCATCCTCGCCCCAGCGGCAAGAGAATCCGCCTAAGCCGAATGAGGATATAGAATAAAACAAGGTAATCCGAAAGTCTCGAAAAGGGCATTCCATGTAACGATGAGAAAGAGCTCCGTTAGGCAAGCAGTAGGGGTTGGGGGAGATCCCCAAGCAAATCTTTTCGTTTTCTTTTTTAGAATGGATCTTATATTCTTAAAGACTCTAATTCTTTCATAGCATAAGAGTTATCCGAAGGTTTTGTCGAATTCTTAGTTGTAAACCAGTCCTTTGGGGGATTTAGGGGGAAGATTTCAATGGTATTTTCAGAATCATAAAGGCTTTATTGAGGAGCAGGCTTCAGGGTGGATACTGAGATCAGAAGTGCTAAAGGAGCATCTGTCGTCTCTCCTGTCCCGGAAGTAAGTGACTTTGAATAGAAATGGAGGACAGGGAATCTCAAAGGTTGAACTCCAATGAGTCAGATGTTACTTAGTCCAATTCCAAGAAAGTTCCAGTTCGGGCAAAAGCTTTGAAGTGAAAGAGTTGATTTCGACTCGCTTCCTCTCAATCCGAGACTAGTTATATGCGGCAAGCGATGAGAAGACAAAGCCCTTTTCGACAATCAGCTTCATAGACTTAGTAATAATTCATAAGAGTCTACATCCTATAAGAGTATTTAGTAGCGGATTCTTCAATTGGCTTTCTCCCCCTCTTGGAGGATCATCCGAAAAAGAGAAGGCAGCCGTAGATGCTCTTTCATCATCAGCAGACCAGAAGAGGAAAAGAGATGGAATTCCGGGAAGAAAGAGAACAAGCCGAACTAAAGCTCCAAAACCCCCTTTCCAAGAAATCGATGAAATGCGAGGGGCCGGAGCGGAAAGCCGATTATCGATCCTTTTCCCAGGTGCTTCGACTTTCACTATTATTCCTAAGAAATCTCGTCCTTACTTCACTGTGTTTTATAAATAAAGGGATTCCCGGGTGGGCATGGAAAACGACTATTTAGTTGAAGGAATAAAGGATTGCTTTGTGAAAGAGATGTCCGTGAGGATCGGAGAAAGAGCAAGGGAAAAAAGCCCCTATAGCGAGATTTGCTTTCCCTCCTGTCCGATGCTGCTGTGAAACAAAACCCTATTTCGTTCAGATGATGGCTTTTAAATACAGGGATATATATTAGAATATTTGGAGTAGTTGAATTATGTGACTCATCTTTTGCTAAGTGAAAGCCATGTTCGACTCATCTTAAGGAAATAACTTATGAAACCTACTCATCGGCTCTTATAATTCATTTGATCCTAACATCTTGATGGTTCCTTTAGAACATGCCCGTAATGTTTCAATTTAGAATTGAGTTTCGCGCGTAAGGGAACTGTTTAAGAAGTAGATGAGGAAGAAAGTACGAGAAGAAGCCAGATAAGGGTTT
Organism: Musa balbisiana; assembly: GCA_004837865.1. NCBI lineage: Eukaryota > Viridiplantae > Streptophyta > Magnoliopsida > Zingiberales > Musaceae > Musa > Musa balbisiana. Next base: position 725,014 of record PYDT01000084.1, read on the forward strand.
GAGGGAAGAGCAAGCAGGAGTCGAATACAGATTAGATGCTAGATAAGTAAATGATGTTTATGTTAGAGTGGAATCCCTAGTTTGATCTTATAAAGAAGCTGGGACAGAAAGATACTCGTCTCCAACACCAACTGATTCCGAAAATGCAAATATTGACCCGGCCCGGACTGCCGCGTAACAAGTAACTCCTGACGCATAACAAGTGATTTCTCTAGTAGTGACTTGGCTGATCGGATACTGATGAACTTCCTGCTTCAAAGCCAGAGCCAGAGTTATAGTCCTAGATGATTGCCCGAACTCCCCTTTCAAAACCGATTGCAGCTGACCTGACACTTTCTACTCAACGAGCTTATTTAGCACTGCTTCTATTCCCGAATTATATATTAGGCCTGAGTTAAGGTATTCAATTCAATACTTTTACCGTTGCTTGGCCTGGATGGAGCTCGCCTTTCCTTTCCTACTCCATTCTTTTCTCTTGGTCCCGCCTGATTGGTAGTCCTTTCCTTGATACTTGCACCCTAGCATTAGGAGCTCGCATTGCATCTTCTCGTTCTCCAGCTTACGATGTCACTCATTCACTTTCACAGAACAGAACAGACTCTACGGAAGTGCCCAGCGGAGCAGGTATTCTATTCTTTCTACTGACGCCGAACACAGTACTTGCTCATAGCAACGTATTAACAAACATACTATGTGAGTTTCTTTTTCTCCTTGCTTTTGTCTCTTTGTCTTTGTAGTAGTGACTCGTCGGATACACTGGATACCCTAACAAGAAAGAATTCCTTACGCCAATTACTTAAGGGCACAATGTAGCTCCCGAAAACTGTCATTGTCATAGAGTATCTATTTCCTCATTGCTGAACACATGGGTTTCACTACTCACACAGGACACTGCCGCGCAACTACTAAGGGTTAGTGACTTCTTCCATTATACCCAGCTACACCCTCTGATTATGTTACTTCCCTTCAAAGGGGCGACTTTCCAGTATCATTCTTACTTTCATTTTCGGAGCACTAGATTTTAACGAAAGAGCACTAGGTTAGCGAGATGGAGGCCAACTCTGACTTTCGAATTCAATTCTTCGTTCGTGTAGCTCACAGTTCTATTATGCAATACCAACTTAAACTCCCCTTATTTGCAGGGAAGGAGCACCAGGTGGTTTTTGTACCCCAATCTATGAGACCCACCTCCTCTTCTCTCTGGCTAAGAATTCTTTTCGCTTTCATCTCTGGGAGTGACTCAATTCTTAGTGTTTATAAAAATACGGAATTATGGCTTTCGGGTGAAATTCTGCGCATCGATTATTCGAATCTTTGGACCTTTCCGGGGTGGACGCCTATCCTATCTCTCTGATCTGGTCTACTGCACTTCTTTTCCAGCTTCTTATGTGTCTTTTCTGACCTTGGAGTTGCTGATCTACCTGTTGCTTCCTCCGCTGTTCCTAAGCTTGCAGTTGCTGATGGTAATCTCCCCGTTGCGCTATCGCTTATGGAATTGAACGTGAGCAAACTCCCCCGACTCTCAACTGGAATCTATCAGCCAGGCACCTACCCATGGAAAGTCAAAAGAAGAGATTGAGAATGACCAAAGTTATATACTATATCCCTTGATCCGTTATATACTATACCTCTGTTTCTTGGCATCCGAGCAAACCCAGACTTTTCTCTATAGACCGACCTCTTCTTTTTCTTCTTACCACATGACTCGCCTTAGTATACTTCTGACCCTATTCTTATTTGTATACTTATTATTCCACTGTTTTCCATGAATACCCTTATTATTTGTATTAGTAAACTCTTCTTGGTATCCTGGTCTTCCACAAATATCTTCTACTTAGTTGTTATCCTTGAGTGCAAATCCTTATATTCCTAGTTGGACAGCTCAATTCCTATTATCAGTAGATTTCTTCTTTGTTATTGGTAGTTTGAGTTTGCAGGTGGGGCTAAGAAAAAGAAGGGGCAACGCAGAGAGTGAAAACGTCGCTATAGTCTCGTGGGCATTTCAAGGTTCCATTCCAGTACTTAAAGAAGAAAAGTGAGTAGGAGGAAGATTTTGAGACTGCAGTCGAAGTCCGCTGTAGGTGCATCCTTGATCACACTGGTTCCATTCTCATACGTTAATACACGACATATTACTCGCCTACTTCACTTGGCTGTTCAGGTCCCACCTATGTCTTTGATTCTGACTTGCCTACTAGTGCTAGGTTTACAAGAGAGGATCGAATTTCTTTGTTGATAGCCTTATTCTTAGGTTCGAGTTAAGGATTGGATGAAGGAGAGGCAGACCAAGGGAGAGAGGATATTAAGACGAAAAAGCCAGGAATGGGAGTTTGGTAGTTGGGGGTGTAAGGCTAACTTCTGTGTTTAGGTCAACAGCTTTTTCGGTTCATTCTTCGGCTTCTGATTCTGAGCCTGACCCCTATAAGTAATAGTCCCCCTCTTATCCTTCCACTAGCGTATTTCTTCTTTAATGGTAAGTCCTTGCATTCCTACTTTATTGTTTGAAGTCTTTCTTGAGTTTCGTCTTCTCATTCTTTAGGGCTTACTCGCTTGGTTCTTGTGCTACTGAGTTCGATCTTTTGTATTAGATTAGATTCGAGTCGCTTGGGAGCACTAGTCGAATTCTTTTACTTCGGTTTCGAGTCTAGGTTCTCTGTTCCAGTGGAAAGGTCCTGCCTGCTCGTTCCTGTTCGCTATTGGTATCATTCATTCTTTCTGTTGAGTTGGGTTCCCGAGTTTCTTGATCTTGCTTTCTACTGGCATTTCTTCTTATCACAACTACTATTTCTTCTTATCACTATTCCTATAATAATAGATATTTGTGTGGCACTATATCATACTCCCTCCCTATGGTTACTCTTACTCTTATATACTATTGGAGTTACTTCTTTCTAGAATACGGCCTCCTCTTCTGTTTCTTGACTTTGGGGTAAATTCTGACTTGAACCCTCACTAGTATTTCCTAGGGGTAAATTATGACTTGAACCCTCACTAGTATTTCCTACCTACCCGAGACTAAAAGATGGTACTCTCTGGAACTACCCGAGCCGCCGAGCAACTGAACCTAGTGCTATCAACACTCCATTCAGAAATTCAGACTTACGACTTTAAGTAAAGGTACGGCATCCAGTGGATAAAGGTACGTAATTAAGCACATGTATACATTTCAATGACTCTTAGAATAGGTATGGCATATAGCAAATTCGGGTACATTTTTGAGTGCATTATGGATCAATCAGTAGTGCACACATTCTTTCTATAAGCAATAAGAGAGTAGGGCGCAAAGGGAAAGCAAATCAATCACCTGAACCAACCAACCTCCATTCTCCCCACGGCAAGAAAGGTCAAACACAAGAGACAATACTGGAATTCTGTCCCGAACTCACCTTAACCTGATCCGACGAACAACACTCCTTTCTTGAATGAAACAGAAGAATTATTTGTTGGACTCGGCGAAAGGAACAAGTGTGTAAACGTCAGTTCCATCTTCATGACTAAAGTAAGTCAGATCTTTTCCCGCAATCAGCTCTTCTCTTCATGTGGAGAGTAAGGAGTGAGCGATTCAACAAGTCGAGGTCGGAAGTCACACAAAAGGCAATAAGTATGAGATCAAGATAGGACAGTTCCACTGAGTCACTAAAGCGTGTTAGGGAGGGTCGTTCTTGTGTTGTCGACTCGAATGGCCTAATTGATAGCTTTCCCTTAACTTCACCGAGTTGCTATCGGCTTTCCCTTTATGTGGTACAAGTCGTTACCGATCCGATGTAGCAAGCAGGTTTCTTACAGTCCCGTTTGACAGGAAAGTCGTAGAGATCAGGAAGCAGTATAAACAGATGAAGCAGTTGGGGTCGTAGATATCTTGTGTTGCTGCAAGCGACAAAGCGGAAAGGGAAGTTTAGGTCGGGTCGGTTGAGAGAGGCAAAGAAAGAAGGCAGATAATGATGATTGTGAGTACCTTTACCCTATACCTATATCACCCACCAAGCTACCCACAAGAATGTCGGCACCCCATTAAATGCTATTCAATAAGAATGATAGAAGGGAGTGGAATGGATGACTACTCAATTCGATTAGATCATTTCCATTATATTAGTGGATTTTCTCATATTCTACATGGCGACTCTCTTTCTCTTTCGAAAAGCTATACGGATTGTCCCGCTCTAGCTCGTAGGTTTGAGTATGATTCAAGTTGGCTGTGGATTCCTTGTCTACAAGTGGAGTTATCGGCTTGACGTCACTTCGTAGAGTTCCTGCGGAAGAAGAAGTCGTTTCAAGATCTTATGCTTTAATCGGGTCTGGTCTGCAAGGATGGTTCCCTTTGGTGCGAGATCTGTTCTTGTTTCACTTATATTAGATAGAAGAGAATAGGGTCAAAAATGGATAGGTAGCGAGCTTAGCCTTGTTCAACAGATTGTCTCGCCTCCTTGTCGACAAGAGAAGATGGATCCGTGTATTTCAGAGATTCCATACCATGTGCGCACAAGATGGCCATTCTTTACTTCAAGGAGAGTCGGTAAAAGAACCAGCAAGCGCATCCGCCCTGAATGCGAGTGGAATTCCTTTAGCTCCTTGTCGATGAGAGAATGAATCAGCAGGAGTAGGATTATATAAACAGTATCAAAGTAATCTGCTTGTGCGGGTAATCAGAAACACTTTTCAGTGCGGTGCTCGAGAGTCAAATTGCAGTGGCCAAGCAGACAAGTCACTAATAGTGGAGAATTGCTAGTTCACAAGTCAGAGTATAAAGAATTGAAGACAGAATACTTAGGGTCAGCAGCGAGAGAAGTGACTGTTTCACTTACTTTATATAGAATGAGGTAAAAAAGGAGATAGGTAGCTGAACCTGCAACTGAATCCACTAAGGGGACGGGCTTATACACTGAATACGGGTATCTTAAAGCAAGGGGATACAGATCAGAAGCTAGGCGAGAATCCTGAGTTTTCGTTGAATCCCGAGTTTCCCTTTAAGTTGAAGTGGAGGAAGAAGAATCTGATGAAGCTGTGCGAAAGGAAGCAGCTGCCAGCAATAAGAGGAGAGTTCGCCTAAGCTGTTTGTCCCGCTGAAACTCCAAGTGGGCCAGTTCCAGTTCTTGTGATTGTTGAATCCCGGGACTGGACTAGGGATTAAACTCGAAAGAAGATAGGCAGGCAGGTAAATCAAATAACAAGCTTATAGTGTCACTCAAAAGTGGTTAGTGCTCTTATGTACGTCCTCAGGGAACTCTACCAGGAATGGGTTCTTTCATGTTCTTTCGCCCGCCTCCGGAGGGATCCATTATACAATCTTATTTGATGTGTCGATTTAGCAAACCCATGCCTTCTGCCACTCCGCTCAGAGCCATACCTCATGTGGATCGGAATTGGGGTCTAAGAGCTATCAGTATCAGATTCGATCAACTAACAGCGTCAGCGTACTCTTCTGGAATTTGATATAGAACTTCTCACTTCTATTTGATATAGAACTTATAACTCTTTTGTATTTCTATGTTGATATAGAACTCTATCTAGATCTCCCAAGCAAGCATCCAAGTCCATACACGGGCGCCTCATTTTCTATGAAGACCCAAACCACTTAATGCAGAACTCTTTGCCAGTATTCGCCTCTGACCAGTATAGAACACAAGGTAAAGCCCTTAATAACAGAATTCCACTAAACCTTTAGTGTCAACTCGTACGCGCACCCCCACATTGAACCTGCTCCCGCTCCTAGAATCTTTGGATTATGGTTTGAGTTTGATAGTTGGCAGCCTCTCTTGGTTGGCATGAGCACTAGCATCTTGCTAACACCGGCTTTTTCCTCCGACAAGAAGGGGATCTTGTTCACGGCGGATTCCATACTTTCTTCCTCAAATGCAGCTTTGGCTTCAGCTATCTCATTCGTGCTTTTTGCTCTTTTATTGGTCGCCGAGGGGGCTGGACAGAAGGTTTTACCAAGGGGGGGGGACCAGGCGGAATCTAATCCTTTGCTCGCAAGAAAAAGCTTCAAAGCGACTTCACTAAGAAAATAGGGCTCTGTTCTAGTCGTGGATGAAAGTAACAACAATATACATCTCAGAAAGAATCCCATCCCAGCAGACAACACTTAATTGACTTCATCTCAGCCAGTAGTGGCCTATGAAAAGGAATGTAAGAACTCCCAGAAAAAAGCGTAAATCTAAGCAAGCAGGAAGCCCGATGTAGCAGATGTTTCCTCAGAAGCATCAGAGTTGGGAAGCAAAAGCTAACCATTTACGCTGATGCCGCTTTTGTTTACGCAAAAATGAAATGAAAGTTGTCCAAAAATCCAGATTTAGGCAAGGCACAAATCCGTGTGAAAAGGCTGGTTTATATTACCAATATCAAAGAAAGGGTGTTCCTCTGGGTGTAGGCGCGGGTTCCCTTTTCCTAAATGAAATGGAAGTCCGTCTTGTGTGGTAACAAAATGCCATCAATCAGTCAAAGGCTTTCTGTAGCTCTCACGAATTATAGTTCAACCAGTGCCGTCTTGTCTGGTACTCGCTAATAGCCAACATGATCGGACTTGGTCTCGGACTTAGAATGCCTATTAAGGAATTTGCTACTTTCGCTAGTACTAGGTTTACAGGTCACTTACTACATTTCTCTAACTATCAATCTCTTGAGTTTTCACGTTAACTAGCCGAAAGGGGTTTACGATTAGGATGACGAGTGATATTACTAGCTGCTATCGATTCGAGTCTCTCTCTCTCTTTCTCTTAATAGGTAGGGAGTTTTTTGGTGTTGGGTATAGCCCACGAGCAATAAATAACCTATAGGATGACAATGTTGACTCTTACATCTTTTTCCTATACTATGGTCCTTTAGGTCTTCACTTCAGTCCGGAACAACGGGCGTCACTCAAGTCATGGAAACTTCTTCGCTACCGACTGCCGGCTTTTGCTTTGCCTTCAGAGACGTCGGAAACATCCGTAAGAGATGTGGGGTCAACTCTATCACGGCAGCCTTCATAGCTTGCTTGGGACTTCACAGCTGTGCGGGACGAGCTCACTCTATACATTGAAACCTCTCCTCCTATACCCATGGCTGTCTTGGCTTGTCCTATAGTTACTGCAGAATATCCTTAATACAGTTGGTCTTCACTTCAGTTCGGGACGGGCTTCACTCTAGACAGAGACCCTTATTCCTCTCGGCCGGAGCCTTACAGAGACCCTTATTCCTCTCGGCCGGAGCCTTCTTGAGTACTCTCCTTCCTAAGAATCTCCTTCCTAGCTTAGGGGTTCATTTCCATCGGAATATCCGTAAGACTTTGGGGATCCACAATGCCATAAGAATATGGGTCATAGCTTCGGACTTCATTTTATATGAAAAATCCTCCTATTTTGCCCATCCCTCCTTGAGTACGACTGCTTCACGGGTAGGACTTTTTTCTTAAATTGCTGCTTTGACAGTCCCTCCATGAATCAGAAGGGTTACTTTCCTCTCTACAATAGTGTAGTTACTGTCATCACCCTTGGCCTCAGCTTCGTTAGAGTCGATCCATCCTTCTAGCTCCTAAGTATCCGTATGTGTGTATGTTACGGCAATACTGTTGGATACGTGGAATCCTTCTATGTAGGCTTGGACCGGCCATGCCGCAGAATATGACACCGCCATCTATTTCCTCTAACTAAGCCTCTGAAGCCCCCTCCTCCGAAAGCTTCGCCCACGGTTCTGGGTTATTTGCTGCCAGCTTCGGCATCACCCCTACTAGGAATGGTCTCCACTGCTTTCGGTAAGTATGAATGACGTTCCATAGCATACCCTCTTCCCTTGTCGACCTCTTCTTTCAGTTCAGAAAATCAGATTGATTGAAGATTCCCTCTTGTATACTAACAACGAGCTTCTTTCCCTTGAGACTAACCCTGCACTGGAGAAGGAGAAGAGCCGAGCAACTCGAAATCTGGTGTTACAAGAGAAGCAAGGGCGGAATCAACGACTAATTGACTAACTTACCGCAACTGAACAAGTCATTCACTTTCTTGCCCGACCTATCCTCTCAAGTAGTAAAGTCAGAATGAAACTCGTCAGTATGAGCCTTAAAGCGCGGGCAGGAGTCTAGTTCCCGGCAAAAAAGGTAGCGAAGTGAGTAGTAGGCTTGTATCTCCAAAGTAAGAATTCCACTCAGTAGCTCGAGCCTTAGCTGGTATATCACAGAATCCGACTATCTCCCCTCAGGCTGCAGCTCAGTTACCTTAGACTGTAGCTCAGTGCCCTTAGCCTTGACCACTCAAATCCTCCCTCTCTCACTAGCGCACCCCGGCGAACCTCCACAAGGAAATAAATAGAAATCCAAATTCGTATTATAATCAGAAATCAGTAAAAAGAAAACAAGCAATGGAAGAGGAAGAGAAGCAACGCAACAAGAAAAGAAAGAGTACTAAGCAAGGGAAGAAAAGAAAGAGTACAAAGCAAGGCGCAACAAGAAAATCCGGACTACAGAGCAAGAAAAGAAGGACGAACTCGAAACTCCAATCTCCTCTCCGAAGCGTGAGACGACCCGCAGCAGATCTTCACCATGCACGTGTCTCCACAGATTTGCCTGAGGCTCTGCAGCAACGGCAGCGATGAAGTATTTTTCTCAATCTCTGTCATTTCTCTTTCTTCATGTGACGATTGGTTGTGCCACCCTCAGGAATGCTAAACTGTGAAACCGGTAGTGGACATCAGGAATTTCGACTTTGCCAAGAAAGAAGGGTGGTCTTCCCTATCCCATTTGTCAGGGCTTCAATGAATGTTGGTTCGGAAAGACCTGAACCGAAAGAAAGGTCCTTCTTATTCGAGAGATCTTCCCTCACGCTTAGTCTCGTGCATCTCCTCTCATTTCGGATTTCCGCTTTCACTTACCATCTCTAATCGTAATAGTTTGGAGCTAGCGTGATGCACTGATGCACCCAGCTTTGAGTGGGGATAAGCAAGAAACAATCTGAAAGAAGTTAACTCGCGAAGGAAGCTGCTATCGGATAGGATCGTAGTTGATGCTTGACTTCGGGAGTGCTGGTTTGGCATACATGGCACGGAGTTGACGAGTGAAACTACTCGAAAAAGGGTTGGAAGACTTGGCAAGAGCCCGAGGAAAAAAGACCATGGTATATCATTCTGCTCTTTCGAACCAGAAGTGAGCCATAGATTGTGAGTGAGCTTTCGAGGAGTAGAGATCGGGCGTAGAAATACCAGTGGATCAATTTCTTCTTATTTATTATACATAATAAGAGTGAAAGGATAAAGCGCAACAGACTAGCAAACGGAAACTATCCATAGCGAGAGAGATCCCTGTTCTTTCTTTGAGAAAAAGGATGATGAGCGACAATGACATGAATTCCATACTAATCAAAAGGGAAGCCCTAAGCGGAAAGAGACCGAATAAGGTGAAACTAGCGCTTCGGTGCGAGGAAAGCAGCTCACTTACCCCTTAACCGATGCTGTTTCGAATTCTACATGAAAACTGATCTACTTCTAATTGCACTTGCACCAAAAGAAACCATCCTTGATTAACCGAAAACAAAGGGAAAGCCAATCACGGATCTTGCAACTGAAACAATAATTCCGGACTCTATAATGACTCTGATCTTTATTCCCTGGCTTCTGAACTAATTACTACTGATGCGGACTCTGTGGATGTGGATGCTAACTCTACGGATGCTGACGTCACAAGTATCAGTGCGTCGGCGAGCGGAACGGGGTGCCTTCTATTCAATGGTTATGGGGTGCCCTCTCTTCCATGCTTGCTGCTTACTTCCTTGATCTAGCTTCTTCTCTTCGATACTCCACTTTCCCGTATTCTGATCCTTGAGTAGTGAATTATGAGGCTGCCAAACAAATATGATTCTATTAAAGCAAGGAAGGAAGGGCAAAATCGAATTATGGAATTGGGGATTATCCTACCGCGCTAAAGAATTACTACTAGATTGTTAACCCAGCTTGAATGCCATCTTATCTACGTAAAGCAAGCCTGTCAACCCATTCTATCTGTGGTCGACAAACGGATTCAACTCATTCACAAAGATACGAGACTTCCGCTTCGTTACTGAGAGCTCCAGCGGGATCTGATCTTGTCTTGTCACCAACCAAGTCAATAAGCAACAGTAAAACAAGTATTATGTACTTTTCTATGAGGCCGGATAAGATTTGGATTGAGTTTCTCGAGCACCAACGATAGATATAAGTAAAGACATGGCATCCCTCTCTTTTTTATCTGATCCTGATCCACCAGCTCTTGCCTAGCGCCCCCATAAGAAGAAGAAGATCAAAGAAAAGTGAGAAACCTCAGAGAAACAGGCAATTACAAGTTTGGAGTTGGCAAAGGCAAAGAGACAACTTGTATATAAGGGCGAGAACTAGTTTCTGTGATTATTAGAAGATGAATTTACAAGTTCAGAAAAAAGAGAAAATCAAGAGAAACGAAAGCATCCGGAGTAGAGCAACAGTAATACATCCTCTGTAAGTAAGACATCCTCTGTAAGTAGTCCGCTTAGACCTAATAAGCTCTGTAAGTAGTCTACGAAGACCTAATAAGTAGTCCGCTACAATAGAAATAGTAGAGCAACAGTAATACATCCTAGTAGTAGAGCAACAATAATACATCTATCCTGTCCGGAGTAGAGCAACAGAGTAGGGGAGAGCCAAGTCACTACAAACCAAGCAACTACTAGTTATGGGATAGTCGAGTTGTAGAACTAATAAAGCAAGAGGGGTATATTAGCAAGAGGGGTCTCATAAGAAATAATAAAAGAAGAGTTTCGGTCGGCAGACAATAAGAATAGAAAGAGAGTTGACTTACCACAGTATAAATAGCTTAATTCAGATTTAGTTCAAAGGTGCCTTTCTCCAAATATTCTATTCAACAGGAAAGGATGCCTCAATTCGTGATTAAAACAATGCTCTGTTTGGTTACACTAGATTCTATATGCATGTGTGCACCAATTTATGGAATTCCTGGTTGACCTAAAAAGTGCCCTAGTGAGATAGAATAAGCTAACTCTAATTGTTTCGGGCCACCCCATTATATTTGTTTTGGAAGCAATAGGGAAGGCAAGTTCGCCCGTCTGCTTTGGAACAGAATAAGCTTGAATCAATCCATTTTGACTACAGTCTTTGGTTAGGCCCACGTAGCTCTCAGTCAAGTATCTCGTGGAGTAGTCTGTTTCGTCGCCTCTGGAGTAAGTCGGTACCTTCACTCAATTCGTTCTTTAAGGAAAGGAGTTAGGAGTTAGTTTTCAAGCAAAAGCAATATCATGTACCTAATTCTAATTGGATTCTAATGTACCTAATTATAATGATATCTAGAGAGAGGGGACGTGCTAGAGAAAATGAATCAAAAAAGAGTGCTTCTTCAGCGGAACAAGCAACAGCACAAGAGTAAGGGTGAACGAACAAGCAACAGCACAAGAGTAAGGGTGAACGAACGGTACAACAGTAAAGGGGAAGTCAAGAGCAGTGTTTTACTACTTTTCCGGGGCGCCTCCATTCTTTTGCACTCACATTCCATTCAGAAATAACATTCAAAAAAAGTATACAAGCAATATAGCAGCAGTAGTAAGCTTTAGTGTTAGGAAGCCATGAGTAAGCTTTCGAGTTAGGAGTTGAGTTCGCCCCTGTGCTAATGTAATGTGTGCTTGAAATTCCATGAAAGGCCCTAAGACCTATAGCTCCCCGACAATACTATAATTGCCGCCAATCACCTATCTTATAGACTGCAACACTAGAACTGAAGACGAGGAAAGCATCAATTGTAATAACGCTGAATCTCCTATTGATCTCGAACCTCAAACAGGACGTTTGAAGCAACTCCCCAGGATAGGACAGGACAACCGAAACTACTAATGGAAAAGTGACCACTCGACAAGGAGCTACTACAGCATCAAGACAAGAGCATAATGTCATTGAGGATTACCCGCTACACTTTCTATACGATGTGCAAGTCTAGGTTTCGGGAGCTCCGTGGGCCGTTGATCTCTTTTTCTTGACTTTCTATTGATATCAGATAAGATATTGAACAGAACCGCTTGCAGCTTCAGATGCTCCTTCCTCTTATCCTACTTATTCTGATCCTTTTTTTCTTCTAAAGCTTCTGATCCTTATGATTCTCTCGCTTCTGATCTGGATCTTGTAACTGAAACTTGAATGAACTGTGGAAGATCCCGATCCAGGTTATCTACTACTTGGGCCATAAGAAAGGTAAACTTATTGTCCCGCTTCCTTTTATTCAATAAGTGAGTAACTTGTTACACCTATGATTCTCGGGGTTGGGGCGCTAACGCGTACTTTCCCTTTGCTGAACCTAAACTTGTAAACTTTGCTTTGCTGAACCTCTCGTATATAATGGAGTAATATGACCTTTTCCATACTAAACTAACGCACTGCTAACTTTCACTGTCAACTAATACGGAATGGAATCTTTCTTGCTATGAGTATATAACAGAGGCATATTACCGAGATCTATACTAAACTGCCGTATCCTCTGATTCTCTAGTTACTCCCCATAAAGAAAGAAAATACTCAAACTCTATAAGGGTATGCGCTTTCCTTTAGTTCAGATGGATTGATAGTCTAATAGGGAATATCCGGTCTTCCAGATCTGCAGCTAGCAGTCTTTCCTAAGCGGTTGAATGAATCCCGAGAGAACTATACACTACTGGAATCTTTGTGCACTGGAACAGATACCATAGGATACTTTACTTGACTTTACGGAATCCAAAAACGAGTATAGTTTGCCTAGAGGCTCATTTCTCCTAGAATGCATAGCCAATTTGATTCAAAGAAAAAGAGACCCTCTTTCCGCCTAAGAGGAATTAGGAGTAGGACCTCACTCCAGAAAAACGAAAAGAGTAATATTACATGGTAGTGGACCCATGGGGCGGTAACTATTACCCATTTGCGATTTCGGAAAGGGTCCTCTACAGAGATCCGTCAGTCTATCGCTCAAGGTCTGGGAGTGATTCAATTTAGACCTATCGATGCCGTACTTCCAATGGGGATCACAGTCTCGTATATCAGAGTCGCCTATCAAAATCACTTGACTTCCTGAGACTCCAATTAGGCTTGCCCCCGGCCCGGATAGTATTGATGAAATGAGGCTACTGGCCTTGGATCATCTAAGGTTTCAGAAGATGAGAATAGCTAGAGCCTACAACAAGAAAGTCAACAAGCCTAAATCTTGTGTTTTGAGGAAGGATAGCTTTTGTTACGGAATCAGCCGAGGTGTGTGTCCAAACTTAGGGTTGGTGTTAAGAGGTACCCTTTCTTTCTCCAAATCATACCTATTTCAGAAGAACACGATAGTAATGCCGCTACAAAAGATGGTATTGATGGAAGTCTTACCATTACCACACCACTCATATTTGGACTTTGACTTTGGGCATACAATATACAAGGAAATCCGGAAATAAGAAACCCGACATTATGAAATCTACAGGAAATAAGGCAGGCTCTCTACCCAAAAACAAATACTGGAATCGTGGGAAATGCTCTACAAGTGGCTGAGGCCGCGAACTGCTGCTTATCAGAAAAACCACCAGTCGAGCCAGGATAGGGAACAGAGAACCTATAAACTGGGACAGCCATAACAGTCCTAGCCTGAGCTATCATCCTCCGCCTTGTTCTTAATGCACTTTGCCCTTCCAATAATGGCACCTGGATAGAGATGAAACACAAAGTAATGACGAATGAACCGGACGTACCCGGTTACCAATTCACTGTGAAAACGGAAGAAAAGGCTCGAAAAAGGGGGGCGCCACCAGACAGTATACCATCCCGGCCCGGACAGTGAAAGCGCCAGAAAAGAAAAGACAAAGGTTGTGTTTCCCTTGGCTTGGCTGTTGAAGATGCCGAGAAAGAGCTCTTTTCAGAGTTAACCATGCGGCACAGAATGAACCCCCTGAAAAAAACTGTGATTCTTCCTATATCTTTGAGATAAGAAAGCACTTTCTTGTGCTTGTAGAAGGGGTAATCGTTCTAATCCCATATTCTGTGGCTCAGCTGTCATGCCCCTAGAAATAGTCTGGTGGGGCTTTGTTTCATTTCATAGTATTCCATGGAACGACAGTCTCTTTTGCACGAAGTAGAGGTCACTTCAAAGGAGTTTGATTCCCGGAGTTTGCTTTTCTTGTATACTTGAGCTGCTTTTTCTATCCGAGCTATAAGAATCAATAGCATAGGTGTTCACACGGAGCGGGTAGAAGATTATGTAGAAGCCCGGCGTTTCACAATTGCGAAAAAAGTGCCTTTCAATCAATGAGATACCTAGAGGAGCGAGTATAATAGTTAGCAGGCTAAGGTAAGGGTATAGACCGCTTTCTTGCCAGATGCTTTGAATCAAGAAAAAGCATACCAGGCCCACTACACGCAACGAAGCCAGTGAAGGAAGCCGGTTCCATCATTGAGGAGTTCCATAACTTGGAAGAATCAGATGTTGCTATTTGAATCAGCCGTAGAAGTCTAAGTGCTGCTAATGTCGATCTTGGCTTGGTCTTATGTTTCCCAGAGATAGATCGGATAATGAAACAGCTTTCACTACTGCTCCAATTGCGAAAAAGTGCCTTTCAATCAATGAGATACCTAGAGGAGCGAGTATAATAGTTAGCAGGCTAAGGTAAGGGTATAGACCGCTTTCTTGCCAGATGCTTTGAATCAAGAAAAAGCATACCAGGCCCACTACACGCAACGAAGCCAGTGAAGGAAGCCGGTTCCATCATTGAGGAGTTCCATAACTTGGAAGAATCAGATGTTGCCTATTTGAATCAGCCGTAGAAGGTCTAAGTGCTGCTAATGTCGATCTTGGCTTGGTCTTATGTTTCCCAGAGATAGATCGGATAATGAAACAGCTTTCACTACTGCGCTTATCTTGATAATAAGAAGAAATAGACCTTAGTGTATTCCCTTCCCAAAAGCAACGAAGGAATAAGTAAGAAAGAGTCAACATAGGACTAGTGCCTTCAAAGGAATAAGTAAGAAAGAGTCAACATAGGACTAGTGACTGAAACTGTTGAAAAGTCGGACCTGATGGCGGAGACTACTACGTTTTTGTTTCGCTTAGCTGTAGGAGTAGGACAGAGATTCCTTCGGAACTCACCATCCATCATTAGAATAGAAAGAATTATTATTGCCCTAAGCTGCTTCCTTGGTGCAGTATCTCATTCCACAAAAGTACTCACACCTTGTGTCCACCTTGAGAGTAATAAAAGGAGTCTCCCAACAGGACTACAAAAAGAATCCCCACCATTTTGTTCCCCCTTTCTTTAGAGTCAAATAGAAAATTCCCAACAGAGAGAGAGTCAAAACCATGTCGTTCTCTAGTACAAAAACAATAGGGATACATCAGTCTGGGTTGTGGCACATTAGGAAATCCCAGGATAGAGAAAAATCCTACTTTACTGGAAAGAAAGAAAGAAAGAAAGAAAGAGAATTGATTAACATAACTATGCCGGTTCCAGCCTTCCTCCTTTCTGATCGTAGGCGGACTAATGGTGAGGAAGTCGTGGATCTGGGGGTATGCAATAGTTCAATGCCAGCTCTAGGGTTTGTTCATACCGGTTCTTTCTTCTGGGAAAGAATCTATACCTGCTAAGCCCCCCCCGGAGTCTTCTTTCGTGGCTCCATTGAGAAAGCATTTGGTATCACTATGGCTAGCTTGTTGTTTGGTGAGGAGCTGAAGATATTGCCCTGCTGCTGTCGAATTCAAACTTGATTTGCGCTGTGCTCCACTTTACTTTCGATCCTTGCCAGTCGTCCTAGGTGGAACAAACAGCTTTCCCGTCATAGTTGTCCCTGTTCTGTTGGCCTAGTAGTTCCTTAGTGAGCAACTCCTGGTTTCAGCCTATATAGAATCCATACATCAGAGAAATAGAGAAATAGATAGTACAATAGTAAATAGCTAAGGCGAGACTGTTTTACCTTTCGAAACTGCCCTAGCGACTAAAACGACTATATGTAGTTCCGTTAACATTGACAGTATATGCTGGATCTGCCGACATACCTACTTCCTGGGAGGATTAAGCCGAGTGTGTAGTTCTTGAAAGCCTAGCTATTGAAAGAGCTCCCCAAAATCCCAATACGAGGGAGTAGAAGACGCCCCACAAGCACAAGATGAGGACATCCAAGACATACGGAAGAACTTAATGGAGTACGAGGGCCACTGAGAGGAATCAAAGGATTACCAATGAACAGAAAGGATAGACTCAGAGAAAAGGAGGTGCCCCAGCTAGGATTCATCCTAAACCCCGTTAGCACAAATGTCCAAGAATCATAGGGCCCAGGATAATAAGTAGGAGGCAAAAAGTTCGTCAGTGAGGGATTCCGAGTAAGATTCGTTCAAGCCATTGCGAATAACTAAAATGGGTAGAACTCAGCTACAACTTAGGAGTAGGGGCTTACGGTCCACGCATTAAAGCACTCATCTTTGGTCTGAAAAAGCTACTCTGACCGCCAATATGAAAGAAAAAACAAATCCACTCTTTTCATCGCTTCAAAACAGAAAGACCCTTCTCGTAGATTTCGATGCCCAGAGACAGTATCACTTTGTTCTTCTCCATCCAACAATAAAGAAAAGAGCAAGGAGTAGTCCCTTTCTTTGGGGAAACCTGCCAGCAAAGGATAGAGCTCAGCATTTAGGGTTGGAATTGACCAGCGATAAGAAAAGAAAGCGGTAAAAGACAGGTCGAGGCCCGAGTCGGTCGAGTTGAAGCTAAGCCTTCCCGCTCTCCGAAATTGAGGTGAAGCATGAATGTAATGAACTCATTCGACATCAGGAACAGCTGGAACGGCTCTCGAGTGAGCAACCAATATGGAATGCAAAAGTGAATGGCGCGGCCGGTTTATGTTATGAAACATTGACTGGAATAAACTCCCCCTTTTATGGTATCTGCGGGTTAACGTCCTCCGTATATCTCCTTTCATTTTCTCATACTCGCCCCTTTACTAATGAATGGGTCGAGTCGAGCTCTTCTCTTCCTTCATCTTAATGGGGAAAGCATTTTCTCCAGGGGAGTGCTAGAATGAGGGGCTGGAGGGTCTGTCAGTCTTTCTCGGTAGGAGTTACTTCTCCAACTAAAGATTCTTCTCCTGCTGATGCAAAACAGATATATCTAAGCACTAGCGCACCTTACTGCTGATGCTCCACTTATCTCACTAGCGCACCACTTACTAATGCGAGTTCACCTTTTTCCTCTCGTCTACTTTCCCATTTCATTTCTATTGCTTAGTATCGCATTAACCTAGCAGGTAGGGTAACAAAACCACTCTTTCTTTCGAGTCAAACAAAAACTACAATTGATGAACTGGATGTTCCAGAAAGTAGGAATGCACCTAGCACCTATCAATTCCACTGAGATTGATGATCCGGCATCCGCTTTAGCCTAAACTTTCCTTGTTGCTGACTTGCCCCCAAGAGATTCTCTACGACAAAGATCTACGGGAACGGAATCGTATGAAGGAAGGTTCAGTGCAAAAGTAGGGAAAGTCAGTTCAATCCAAAAGTGTTGTTCGGGGAAGGAAATATCTGTCTTATTATCATTTCTATTCTAGGACACAGGACCTAACATTCCATTCAAAAGTCCTCTTTGAGGGGCACTGGTGTTCAATTCAGTAGTGAGTCAGGTAAGGTGTTCAATTCAGAGGATTCTTTCGGTTAAATGGAATTATGACTTTCCGAGTTAGTTGCTAAAGCTTATAGTCCCGCCTATGCTCTTTGTAGTGGAGAGAGGGAAGTGTTATTAGACTCAGATCTCTGGGCTGGGAGTTAGGGTCTTTTCTTTAAGTCGAGGTGCCCACTAAATCGAAAATGCATTCTTTGAAAGGAGAGTTCGGGCAAAGGTCTGGTCTGCAAGATATAGGGAAGGAGTGTATTTCAAGATGGATTTATTGAGTCTCTGTTCCTGCTGAAGATCCTGACCCTGTTTCTGATCTTTCAACAGCTTTGAATTGAATCCATCTTATAGCGCGGAAGCAAAAAACTCTGAATGGAATCTATGTTTATGACCCACCCATATTTCTATACTCAGCATTCTTCTTTTATTTGCCAGTTCAGAATGTAATCATGCTTCTTTCTACTGTAAACTGTTCCTTGAGACTTGACTGACCGGCCACAGAGTCTTCTTGCGCAGAAATCCATTGAAAAAGATTTACCTAACCCCGAATATCTAATAGGAATTTAGGAACTCACTGCTTCACTACAGAAAATGAGTAAAATTCGACTGAGATTATAGCCCCTCTGGAATTCTCAGGATTGTTTCCGAGTTGAGATATGCAGGTGATTAGCCATGAGAGCCCTTTCACTGTCAGCAAAGCAAAGGGAAGGTAAAGTTGCTCTACATAGGTTCAGTATCCAGTCAGCGGGAAATAGAGAAGGCGAAAATGTGGTTGCTTGGTGGACTTGGTTGGCTCTTTCTTTACACTTCAAGTCTTTAGCGCTATAGGTTTCGTTTTTAGTTGTGCTCACGTGAGTCTTCTCATTGGGTTTTGGAGATCCTAATCGTGTTTTCAAGCGTTCTCCTCAACGAATGCTTAAAGAAGGATTGAAAACCACCAAAGAAAGAAATCAATCTTTACCGAGGCTGAGGCAAGAGCGAAGGAAGGCAATAATCCAAGTCAAGGCTACAATGAAAGTAGATATGATGAAAGTAGAAAAAAAAGAAAGAAAATCCATTGACCCAACCAACACCGGTCTAACCCACGGCTTACTATTAAGAAACTGCTCCTAATACTGATTGAGACTTTGACACTGTTGATGATCCTGTTCTCGCTTCAGATCATGCTTATTCTCCGTATTCTTATCTCGTAGACAAGGAGCTACTGCACCAACACTCGCACCCCACTCGGGAAAGCTTGAAACCCAATAAACCCTTTTTGAGACTCTGGAAAGCGATCCATAAGTGCTGTTTTCATCGCCAGAGTGTTGAGTTCGCCCTTATGCTGCTGTAGTTGATTCTCCGGGGTGCTAACACTTTTCTGGGTGTTTCGCAGTGGTTGTTTACTCTGTTCTATATGAATGATGTGCACTCAAACTCGATGACATTATTGGTGTGGCTAGATCAATCCTTTTCTGATTGCCAACTTTCCTGCTTTTGTTGTTTCGAGCTCTCGCCCGGTCTGGCTTCTTCCGTGTGCTAGGAAGAGAGAGCTTCGAGCAGAAGGATTCCATCAGGGGTAAGGAAGCTGAAGCGCAATAAGGATCGAAGATAGACTGCTACTACCATGTATGTCCCTAGCCATTTTGCCTATTCTGTGGTTCCTGCCTATCCGCTTCTGTCAGCATAGAAGGATGGGAGAAACCGCTTCTGTCAGCATAGAAGGAAGCTTGGGAGAAAAGTCCAAGTGCACGGGCATTGAGTAAAACTTATTCTTGTATAGCAATGTAGGTCCCCCTCTCCTACCTAGTGCACTATAAAGCATGGGTCAGTAATTCCGTAGTATCGCTAGGTCTGTCTGTAAGAGCTGGGTTCGTTTGTCAGTCAGTCTCGGTAGTTCAAGCAAGCGGCATCCGTGGCATAGCTCAGTGTTCCTTGATAGATAGATGCTAGTGTTCGCTATATCAGTCTAGGATAGATAGATGCTAGTGTTCGCTATATCAGTCGAGTTCGATCAGTTGAGAGTGGAGTAGTTCCGTCATAGCATGGGTAGCTCAATCAATCATTCAGTACAGAGATTAGAACGCTAGCGATAGGTTTTATATTAATTCCATACAGCATACCAAGTTGAAAACCTGTAGCTTCTACTACAACAACAAGAGACCCCGAGACTGAAGACTGAAACATTGCTGGTGCAGTCTGTAACTTATGCCAATACCAGTATACACCATGCAAAACAACGCGTATTCCGGAAGCCAATTACGAACAGCGGATTAGTCTGGGGGCACAAGGAAAACCCACAGAGGAAACATTTCGTGGCTGGGGAGAAGGTGTGTAAAGCAAAAAAGGAAGGGGGGCCTAAGGAGCATGAGCAAGACTTCCTCAAAGGCACGTATGGGACGGCACTCTCTTCTCTGAACCAGAATCATTATGGGCTGCAGTGCGAAAAGTAAAGTATCTAAAGAAATTCATGCAGGAATGGAAGGCCACTTCTAACTCTTCATATACATTGGAGGAGCGTTTTTAAGGAGTAAAGAGTTGCTGAAGAAAGGAACTAAGTGGATTATGGAAGATGGGAAAAGAATCAAGTTATGGAAAGAAAGATCTATGGATATGGGACCAACCGTTGTTAGCCTGCGCTTTGGGCGGAGGAAATGGACTCTCCGGGACTACACTGATTTAAGAGGCTGTTGGAACTAGGAAAGGTTCTATCATTGGTTACCTGAAGATGTGATCAAATGTATACGCCAGAGGACTGCTGCCCTGAGACTATGAGCAGTAGAAAGGGTCCGGCTAATTCAATGAAAAAGCTGCTGCGGATCTATTGGAGGAAGAAAAGAAGCAAGTTGTGATGAAGAGGCGTCGTGGGTTAGTCTCTGGAAGGGGAAGATCCCGCCTAAACTAAAGCACTGCGCTAGCCAGACAAGACAGATTATGAAAAAATAAAGAAAGTGCGTCGAAAGTGCGTCTCACCAGGCACTTGACCACTAATTGCTCGTGCAAAAGCTGTGGATTCCCCGTGGAAAATAGCCTACACATTATAAGGGACTGTCCTATTGCAGGGCCAGTGTGGGAGCAACTCATCCCTCACAACCTTAACCAGCATTTCTTTTGCCTAAACCTAGTAATATGCTCAGTTACTGCAGCGGAATTATGGTCCCTGTATCATGATGATAGCATGGATGAAATCCAGAGAAAGTGGAATTACGGAAATAGCAGATGAGAAAAGATGTATGACATTGCTCAAGAAGAGAAGGAAACATTTCGAAATGCTGTCTTACTGAGAGAATAAGATCATATATATATTCTATGAGTTGAATCCTCCTAAGATATCCCCGCTGTTCCATTGTCCGCTGCTAGAAAAGCGTGTTCTCTACTTCATATATACAAATACATTTGGTTCTCCACTTCATATGTACAAATACATTTCCAGACTACAACACTGAAACATACTCAGCAATTCTAGGAAGTCCTCCTCCAGTGAATTGGGAAAGTGCAAGATGGAGTACAACACTGGAGTAGCATTCTATTTCTTATTACTACAGGGAAGCATCCGACCAGTTCAATCAAATCAAAGAAGAAATTGACCACCGATGTGGCTTCCGAACCACGGAGTGGAGATTCCTCGATGGATTCTTCGTTGCCTGCATTTTATTGACTTAGGCAGTAGCTAGCTTCTTTCTGATTCCTACTTAAGAAGGTATTAACCAACCGATAAACCAAAAGCCCTTCCACCCTTCTTTCCGACAAGATTTGGGATATTTCATTCCTCTGCTCGGGAGGCATCAAAGAAGTTCAGTTGCTAGTGAAGGGCGCCCTTACTATCCATTATTTACCCGCCTTAATTCATATCTCCGGAGTCTGGTCGAGAAGGGAGAAAGCCCTGGACTGTTAACTCTTCTTAAGTCCATTCTCGGCATGCAGGTAATTCTCCACTTAACCACGTCCTACCATAGTGCCAGGCTATATATTCATTCTGTGACTTTAGTTTATTGCTTAGCTCAGACTTCTCTTTGGAAATAGTGTGTTATCTCTGCAATCGTTAAGAGGTTTATAAGCAAAGTCTGCCACAGGCTTATGGTTTTCGAACACAAACCTTTGGTGGAAGAGACTTATGCCCTTTTGAAGTATGAGTGGCGCCTATACAAAGCAAAGTATTTCGTCCAGAAGAATCGTCAATGGATCTTATGAGTAAGTCTGTAATTACTTATCTGGCAGGTCTTCTACATATGAACCTTTGAAGGCGAGCGATGGACTTTTAGCCTTGAATCTACTGCCTGGTCTGGTCCATTCTTGATTTTGGATTACTTGCCGGAGTTCCCGGTAGGTGGATCTTACTACAGGGACGGCAGTGACTTCTCTGTATGGTTGCGGGGGAGGAAGATTGGCTGTTATCCTTCCTTCTATTACTATCCATTCTGACTGGTGTCGTGCTGCGGCTGAGGTCTATAAGTGTATGTCTGTGGGTATATGAGATTCGTCGTTCATCTTAGTACCCGGTAGTGAGGCTTTCGAACGGATAGGCGGTCGAGACCCCTGAAAAGCAAGTGAGTTTACACGAAGCTAAGGAAAGAGAAGAGGTGTGTCCATGTAAGGAAGTAACACTTTTCGTTCCGTGGAGGAAGGTAGTAGTGACTTCAAGAATGTGGAGGAGGAGAGTAGTAACTTAAAGAACGAGTATCGATTCACTTCTGACTCAAGGTTGTACGAGCTGTAATAGGTGTCAACTGCTATTAGACTGAACAAAATCTTAGTTAGTCATAGAAACTATGCGAACGGGGATACATTGATTCGTTCAATACATTCGATGATAAGCGGTTCGGTTCCATAGTCATTCCAAGTAGCTTTACCCGGGGCCTAGCTCACTTTCATATACTTACTTTCATATACCAGTGGGTTTCTACACTGTTTGCTAATTCGAGACTACTTAACTTTCGAAACTCGTAACACTCCTCTGCATCAAATCGTTCCTCGTCGCGGTAATTGTGGCCTATCGCACGAATCCATGACTGCATCAAAGATTGACTTGCTAGGTAAAAGAAAAGATGAATTGGCATAGGTGTCAATAGCCCCATACTTTGGATTATCCCGGACCCACTTAGAGGTATTGACGGTGATTCTCCAATATCGCAGAACAGAATGTGAGTAGATGAGATCTTTTGCAATAGAAACAAAGACACAGGGAACGGCGACTCTTAACAGTGAAAGTAGGGTAGACATAGAGTTTATTTTACAGTTGTTCCAGGGATATGGGTATATAGTGAATTCAATTCTATTCCGTGGAGTGTGCTGTGCCACTTCTTTATTCTCATACTTCATCGAGCGGTCAAACGAACTAGCCACTAGGGCCTCTGATGGACCATGAGCTCTGGCTACCTTGCTCCGCAAACGATCCCCCAATCAACAGCCTCCATGAGCCAAGCCAAAGAAAGCCAGATTTATGTTATCATTGAGTGTTTAAATGACTGATGTGCCATCTCCTGACACCAAATCCAAAGTATTTGAACACATTGAAGGAGGGCACTGCTGATTCTGTCAAGGCTGGCAGGCGGTTCTATTTGAGTAGTAAAGGAGGTAGGCGTCAGAGCGAGCAAAGTATACCGCGAGCGAGTAGCCTTTGCCAAAGCAGCGGTAAGAGCTCACTTTTTTGTGGCCTTGCCCAAGTTAAGGGGATGTCAGTCGTTGTCACGAGAAAGGACTTCTGAAATCGAAGAAGCCGTAAACTGTGGCTGTTAGCGCCTTTGGTATTGAAGAACTCTCCCCCTTCCGCCCTAAGGAGTGTAAAATGCTGTGTGTTAACTAGGAGCCCCCCAACCAACTTGTAAGGCTTTAACCTGGGCGGGGAGCTTTGCGAAGCAGGTTCAAGGCCGCCCCTAGGTCATCCTTGGTTATCATTTCGATTCTGTCAAATAGAATGCTATCAGTCACCTCGTACTTGATAATGTAATGCTATCAGTAACCTCGTACTACCCTCCGTTGCGCATCCTGTGTAATATCAAGGAAATGGAAGGCTCATTGCGGGAGGTCGTCTACCAACACATTCTCCCTATAGTGGCCACCGCACCGATCGAGGCATCTCTTTTTGGGATGGTAACGTCAGCTAGGCAAGTCGATTATTCATGGCACCCCACTTACTTAAAAAGAATGATGGCCCTTTGTTACCGACCTGAAAACCTTGAATGGTGTTTGAGGTCTCCTTATCCAACAGGAGATGAACATCTTTCTTTATAGGCTCATCATTCTGGCTTTTGGAATGAGCAACCGGATTTTCCAGCTTTCCCTAGACCTATTTAGTGAGTCGTGTAGGTGGCGCGGACCATACATTGGGCGAGTTTTCCCCTCATCGCTAGCCATAACGGAATGGACATAGTTGCGATCACCGGCAATGGTCTC
This sequence comes from Musa balbisiana, assembly GCA_004837865.1. Classification (NCBI taxonomy): domain Eukaryota; kingdom Viridiplantae; phylum Streptophyta; class Magnoliopsida; order Zingiberales; family Musaceae; genus Musa; species Musa balbisiana. Next base: position 748,962 of record PYDT01000084.1, read on the forward strand.
TCTTTTCTGCTGAGAAAAACTCAGGTTAATGCTCGAAAGCAGCAAGCGGTTCTAGGGAGGGGTCTCGGTCTCGATCACGTGTTAGGCCTTACAATAGAGCTTAATCTACGATAACTCGGTCTCGCTATGGGTCTCCACTAGTCATAGGTTGATATGCTGTTAACTCTAACTTAGATAGGTATGGAAGCCACGAGGATATGAGTATATATCCAGGTATGCTTCCTAAACCATATCTACAAGTTCCATACCAGTCCTTGACTCAATCGTATCAACAAGTTCCATACCAGTCCTTTCTTTATTGTAAATCAAAAGGTGATGCCGGTACTGATGCTACCCAGAAGCTATGAACTCCCTCCTTATTCTCGTTAGTAGGTCTTTTTACCTACTGAATGCACTAATGAATGGTATTCTGCCCCAAAAGAGTATAGAGCTACTTCGAGGGACGACCTCTGAGCCCTCTCTCTTTAAGTAAGCCCTCCATAAGCTACCCTGCCCTCTCTTTGGTGCCTTTCATTCTGCTTTGTGAACACTTTCTTTATTGTGCAATGCTGAAAGGTATTATTTCCGGTCTTTTCCCAAGCTATTCATATTCTACAATGGCGCCATATAAGAGAGAAACACATTGATTATTTGGGCTTCTATCCGCGACGAAAACGCACCTACTTCAAGTGCTAGCGTACAATAAGTAGCTTTCGGCAGTGAATCATCGAAATCCCATGTAATCGAGGTTTGGGCTTGGTCTTAACCCTATATATCATGTATGGTGTAACGGCATCTCGTGCCAAGAAAAAAGCGGGGTAGAACCCCTCGGCCGGAGCTTTTGCCCGCTCAGCATCAATCCCATTAGACTATAGTAGAAATTATTGTAAGTCTCCTCGCAAGGAACTCAAATCTCACCTTTCACTCGTTCCCACAATAATCTTTCTTGTACCTCGATAACCAAAGAAATCCCACATGTACTATCACGAGGAACTGGCTTTCACAATATCCAAAGGGAAGTGGGCCCGAAAAAGCACTTAAGGCTAGCCTTCCAAGAGCGCCTGTGCGGCAGAATCGAAATGAGCAGCAAGACAGAAGTGTAGCAAAGCTTTTTGACCGCCAATTGGGTATTTGTCTCCATCTCGCTCTCCCAATTCATACTTATTATAGGCGAGCCTCAATGACCTTTATTTACCTATGGAGATCCTTCCCGTAGACGGTTTGTTTTTTCACCCTCGCGTTAGCCAATACGAAAACGACTCATACGTTAGCGCAAACAAACAGTTAGATGAATCCTTCTTATATATCATATGCAACCTCATATGAAACAAACAACGGCAATAATCCAGTTTAGTACTATTGTCTAGCGTTCGGATGCCTCTATCAAGATTCAGTTCCTTTTCTTAATGCAAGGGCGCCAGAGGTCGTTATTGGTTACACAGGATTCTCTACTATGCGATCAAGATTCTTTGTTCACTATGCGTATTCTTTGATGACAAGGCGAGATATATTCAATAAGTGAGTGGAAAGTGGTTGTCTCCTATAATCTATACATATTTGATAGCTCCATTCCATTCTTTAGCAAGAGCAGAATCTTCAGCAGTTCTAAAGTCAGCAGTTAGAGCATAAAGTTACGGTTGTTGTCGTTCATTTCTGTTCCATTATTCTCTTATCCTTCTTATGCTCTCTATTTTATGGGCCCGCCTTTACAGTATTGATTGCTCTCCCCTTGAGCTTTGTGCTCGCTCGGTTAATGGACTTGAACCCGACATTTATTCTATTGAAAGTTTGTAACTGAGGCTTATACGGGGAGAATTCTCTTCGGACTCATAGTATGAAACAAAATAGGTGTTTTCGCCCATAGTGGAAGAAAGTGAACTGGAACGATCACGGAACTTCCTTTCAATTGACTTATTAAGATAGCTTCTAAACGTTACTAACCTAATAGCCCCAGTGAGCGTATTACATCTTTTCTGGTAGCCAATGTTTTCAGCCGCAAGCAAGCATACCTTGTTTTCCACACTATCTTAGAGAAAAGTGACCGGCTTTTAAGTAAAGTACTACCTAAGCACAATGGTTGGGATTCATACTTCTCCAAAAAAGTGTTATAGGAACAGAAGGAGCCGGAAACTCTCAACTGCAATTATACACTCTTCAATGCTTACTAGCTTTACTTCCCACTACTAATGAACTTGATGCTGATACATACGAACGACTCTGTGTTGACCTGCATATTCGGGCAATCTAGCCTTTCGACGGCATCATCGACGTCGACAGAGAAAGTTCTCTCGATATGCCTATGCCACCAAGTTTAGAAGCCAGTATCAAAGATGGTATTTTGCTCGCTCCTTAGATAGGCGATAGCTCCCTCTTTCTCGGTCAACCAAAAGCATCTCCTCTGCTTCGTGTCGCAAGTTTCAATCATCTGTCTTTTCTTTCTCGTTTCGGTTTCAATTCCCATTTCTATTGCTTAAGTGTAATTTGCTCAAAAACTAGGGTCAATTTGGTTATATAGTTAGTGGCAACCCCACCAGCTATTTCGCCCTTCCCCTTCCAATTTCAATGAAAAGAAGCGCAATACGGTTTGTTCTTCCTATGATGAGAAGGAAGGCCCATAGAGGAGTACATATATCTTTCAAACAAAACCAAATGTGGAAAAGGGAGATTGGAAAGAGCTACCTCCTCCAAGCCGGGACACCGAAACAAACGTCGTGCAGCCGAGTAGGAAAGCTGCGAAGCTGTTACTTCGATCACCGGAGCGAGGCTTCGTTAATCTGTCAAAAGGTGCTTTCTTTGCTTTAGAATCATAAGAGTGTTAGGATCCCGCATACAACAACAAACGTTTCGTCTTTACCTGATATCAATCCTGGTTTACAAGGCTACAGGCAAGAACCCCGTTTCGTTTTCGTCTGCAAGTTCAAGGAGAGGTAGGCTAAAGGGATGCTAAGCTGTGTATTTACATGATCCTATACCCCACACGTGCAAGAGATCTTCCATAATATTCTGGAGAATGGAATGCGAATCGAAGTTATCATGCCCATGTAACTCCCGATGATGAAGTTACTCGCTTACGGGAGTTCGAATAGCCCACTCCGGTTCGGATAGGATAGCCCACTCTGGTTCGGCACTCTGCGGTAACAACACAGCTGACTCTTGCCTGTTCGAAAGCCATTCATTGCTTTTTCTGCTGACAATTTCACTGACCATCTAGAAACTCAACTATCCTTGCTTGAGCAATTAGTCTTGATCCAAGGACCGAGGAAAACAGAATTGATTATCGATGTGCCATATTCAAGTAGGAATTGGGCAGAGCAGGAAAAGGTTTGAGTCATGAAGATCAGATCAGGGAAGAGAAGATTGAACCAACCCAACGCTGAATCGCTTAGAGCCCCCTTACGCGTAGAATTAGATTGAACTGCTTTGCTTCCACTCTTAACAACACTGCTACGTCGGCCTTAACAGCGGATTCTCCAACTCTCAATTCTCGCCCCGCTTCCGCTCCATCTTATGCCGATGATCTAGCTTCTTTACCAGATCCTGTGAATTCTCTCGTTGCACCAGATCCATCTGATAATCCTTAGAATCTTACAGCTGGCACAAACTAACTAACGCTTGTCGGGCCCAACACAGAGACGAACAAGTCCCTCCTTTTGAGGCGTCAATTCATTTCCATTTCTACAGTGGCAAGGGATCTTCAATGAGTGAGTCTTCAGGGGTGCGTGCCTAGCTTTTCCATTCCTAAAGCGACTCTCGGCTCAAGCTTAATCAATAGTGGCGCAACAAGTCCGTTTCGGGGTGTGTTAGCCGTTGCGCAAGAAACTCGTCCAGTAGTTAGCAAATCAGATAAGTATGACTTCTCCCCACAGGCCTGTCTATTGTATATAAATATTATTGGTCATTGGTGAATCAGAGAAGAATCCCGAATGGAGGTAGTCAGTATTGGATTGGAACTAATGCCAACAGAACTGTAGCTCACAGCTGGGAATTACGCTACTCTCTCTAAAACTCCCAAAGGAAACTAGGGCTTTCACTTAACAACTGATCTAACCCGGCTCTCGGGCTTACTTACTCCTGTCTCATTCTATATCAACTCGCTTCTAGTCTTATACTGCACTTGCGCTAAACCGAGACGAGTTACTCCAAGAATGGAATTAGTGCTAACAAGACCTACAACCCTACTAGTGGAGTGGAGCAACCTAGAGAGAACAAAACCCATACTTATAATAAAGAATAGAAAGACAGACAGACCACGCGCCCGGGCAAGGTTGAACTACTCTTCTTATAGACTCAAAACACTGATCCGGATCCTTACACCTATATGTGGATTCTCTTACTCGCTTGTCTCAAACTAACAACAGTGCCTAAAGGGCTATAGCTATAGTGCCCCTAAGCCTAATCTCCATAAATAGGAATTGAACCACTGCTAACTGGACTCTCACTGGAACCCCGGAATAAAGTGACTACTGATGGGGACTCTACTCAAAAAAGGGAATTCAACTCATAGGAAAAAGAATCAAAAAGGGTAATTAAGTAACACATACCTAAACAAAGAAGTAAGGATACGGCGGTAAGCTCAATGTAAGATATCCGTTTTTGTTAGGGTTCTATTCCTTATGCGCTGTATTCTCGTACCTCTTGCCCCAGCTGTTAGGTCTTAGCCTACTGAGTTCAAATCCATATTCTTTGTTCAATTATGACTTTCAAGTTCCTGTTCTATTGCTTGGTTATCCGTAGGTCGGTTCTCTTGCTGTATATGCTATATCTCACTATTTACTAAGAAAGGTCAGCCAAGGCCTTAGATCGGAGCGCGTCCCTGCAGGTTAATCTCTCCGCTTCTGTTAGTTCTGTCTTTCCCTCCTAGGTGCCTCTTCCTGGCTACAAAACTCCAAGTCGGGATGGGTGCCACAGCTTGTACTGGCTAAACATCTCCTATCTTGACAGAGTCTATACTACTCTGACATTACTATATCGGAGGAAAAGTGGTATTGCCCGTCCTGTCCTCACTGAGTTGATCTGGTGCCCACACTGTCACTAGTCTTCTTAGCTTTCTTTATTGGCTAAACTCTCCTGTTCCTTGACCGATTCGAAATGCACAAGCATTGAAGAAAGAGATGATCGAGTATCTTAAGCCATCCTAGGCGGTTCTACTGTAGCGTCTCTGCCGGCTACTTGAGAAGGTGTTGGTTTGTCTGCCGCGACCACTACAATTAGGGGTGTGTGTCCTACTCTGAAAGGGACAGATCTCGTCAATCATAGCAGCTAGCAACTCCTTAGCAACTATTACTCTTTTATACGTCAACAAAAACTCTTTCACTCGGGCTACCTTTTGCAAGTTGACACCCGTTTGTTCAATACTCGGTAAGTCGCTAAATCTGTCGAGAAGAACCATCCCTACCGGATCGGACATGGTTTGTTTTCTAGTCTTAAGAGCTTTGGAGGGAAAGAGAAGAGTAGTAGTAGCGCAGAGGTCAAATAGTTCCATTCAGAGCTAAAGAAAGGGAGACTAGTCAACCAGTGAAACAGCGAAGTTGCTATCTTAGTAAAGGAGTTCAAGAGTTAGTCTAGTATTTTCCAATTTGGTTCTTGCTCGCCTGATAGTAAGTGGTTCAATGGCTGTGGCATGAATAAGTTGGCCTTGATTGCTAGGTTTTCCGCTCGTGCTTTGATAACGTTCAAAGGTATGCTGCGGGTCAAATCCATGTTCAAAGGAAGCAGATGGGTAATATAGCGAAGTTAGCTACGTTGTAATCAGTCTCAGGGGAGGCAAGCGGAAGGTGAGATGGAATATAGAAGGGCTTGCCGAGGCAGATATGAGATCTCTGGCCTGTCCCAGTAAAGTGGGTTATTGCCTGTAGTGATGACTGTCCTCAAGGTCTAATCCATGTGAATACGTAATTCGATCTCCGGTAAGGAAAGAAGGATCCTTGCCTACTATAGAAGCTCAGGTATGAGTTAAAGCAAGAAGGCATAGCTATAGGTTCATACGAATTCCATATCGGTTCTTACCCGCACGCAATCAATAGAGGAGAAAAGGGGGTCAAATGGACGGAAACCCTCCACAGGAAAAAAAGGGAAACAAAGCTTGCACTCTCCTCTCGCAAGGAAATCCGATCATAGCTATATGTAACTGACCTCAACACGACATTTAGCAGGCAAAAGACTCTACGCGAATCCACTTTCGAAGGGAAGGAAGGAATACTGGTGGTCTCGTCTCGGTCAAAGAAATGCGATCATCGCGCCCTTGACTCATCTTCTCCGGGCATCGGATACTTCAAATAGTGTTCAAGAGGTGGGTAAGCAGGCATTGATAGGATAGAATAGTTCTATATGAGCCAGTCGATGGTTCACGAACCGGGTAATCTAGTCCGCATTTCTAGCATGGAAGATGGCTCTCGTCCTTGTCTTTGAGAAGAGAACTTGTTGAAAAAGAAACTCATTCGAAAAGAACAGAACAGAACGGAACTTGTCTTTGATAAGAGAAGGATAAACTTGAGAGAAAGCTCCATATCTCACTATTGTAGAAAGTCGATCAAGTATCAAGTAAGGTTTTGTAAAGCGACGAAGAGCTGATATGTACTTTTAGTATCGTTCATAAGTCTCTGTCCCTGTCAGGATCAGGAGCAATCAATCGAAGTGAAAAGACAAGAGGTGAAAAGAAAACAGCACGGAATCAGTCTCGGAAAAGCATTCCCTACTCTCCAAAGTAAAGATGAAGCGACAGAACAAGCTGCAAACAGTTAACCTAAGCGCAGTAGTGAGTTCCAGAAACAAGCAACAGCAAAGTCGAAACTTATGAATTACAAGATTATGTCCGTTTTGAAAGACGCTGCTAACGTAAGTAATAGGTTTAGAGTGGAAATAGAGTCATCGGGAGTAGTGAATCGCTACCTTGTTTCAAATGGTAGGTCAGTACGAACCACTTGTTTAGTATACGCTTGTCTAGTTTCCTCGGCGCATTAGGAAGTTATCAAAGCCTGTAGCTCCGGAGTGAAAGAATTGAACTAAGCAGCCAAAGAATGGAGCTCAGTAGTAACAGTAGAGGTCGGCTTGGGAACCCAGTCACTAATTCCCGTGTTTTTTGGCAGTGACCCGATTTCCGCTAATAGACCGATGAAAAACAAAGAATTTGTGCGGAACTCCCTGCCGCGTAACGAGTTACTTGGCCCCGGGAAAAAAGGCAGCGACCCCATTTTAGCTAATAGACCGATCCAAATGACGGAAAAGTTGACAAAACCCGGGTTTTTTCGCAGTGACCTCATTTTAGCTAATAGACCGAGAAAAAAGATGGAAAAGTTCACGAAACCCGTGTTTTTTGGTTGCACCCTGATTTTCCCTAATAGATGACCTGATCGATCTGAGCATTTTGCGTTTCCCCGTCTTTTTTGGTAGCATTTCCAGGAGTAGCTTGTATCTCACCAGTACTCTCCGAAGTCAGGCTCAGAATGAAACCAGTAAGGACAAGAATGAAACCGGTACGGCTCAGCCTGTAGCTTGGGAGTCACTTCATTCAACCAGGACCACTACTAGGCTGAACTTCACCCGGCACCCATATCTATGACATTACACCCCTATCTAACCTTTAAGTGAAAGAATGTCAGTGAATCCATCCAGTGCTATTAATTGAATCTTTCGAGCACAGAGGAAAACAGTAAATCAAAGAATTCAAGCAGTAAAGTCCAATCGAAAAATGCCCTCACCGGCCTATTACTTAGGAATTGAACAGCTCACTAATGCACTGACTCTTGCTCGGAACTCTCTTCATCCGACCGACCTCTCCTTTCAGTGAGGAAATGCTTGCTTCCCGACGCTAACTTATGAATACCAGTACTTGATTCTTTAGCGGAACTCCACTTGCCAAGCACCCACCTGCCGAAGTGTTAGCTCATTCTATTCTCTCGGATCTGGCTGATTCCTTAGTTTCTTCCCTTGCTGTTTCATGATTACTGACTCGTTTTTCATTGTTCTCCTGTGGTTTGGTAGAGCACTTCTAGAGAGTGAGCTTGCCTTTCTTTGCTAAGGTTAGCTTGGTGAGTAGAGTTCTGTTCGCTTAAGTAAGAATACCTGTTAGCCGGCAACTCATAAGTCAAAGAATTCAACTCGTAAGGGCAAGAATGAAACAAGGTCGTAAGGGAATGAAACCAGAAATACAAAGAATGAAACCAGCCTGCCCGAGTCAAGGAATGAAACCAGCCTGTCCGACCCTAGCCTCTAGCCTACCCGCCGAGCCACTACTGGATGGAAGACCTGGATTGAAGACCGAGTTTAATCCGTTTTCTGTCATCCTATAAAAGGAGAAGATATAATTTAGTATGATTTCCCCTACGGAGCTTCTACTGTGTGGGTCTAGGGTAATTGGCCTATCGTTTATCGGTGAATTAAGCTATTTCTACTGTGTTAAGTCAACTACCTGCCAAGTCAGTCAACAGCACCAAGAGAATAATACTTTTTCGTTTTGTCAACGAGATCATCAGAAGGTTCAGTGGCAAAAGTTCAATCTCATTCTTAAAGTGGAGGTGATTTGGTAAGAATCCACAAGTCCTGTTTTAGGCTCACGGTGAGTTCTTCCGCACCCCGAATGCACATGAATGAAAAGAGAATCTATAGCAATAGCACTTCCTCTTAACTCAACAAGCCATTTCGCGTCGTGTATTAGCGAGTTCTTTAAGTGTGGGTAAGGCGGGAAGGAATCAACGCGTATTAATTACTCTCACTCAGAGGTCTATGTGATTAGGCTAATAACGGCTTCTGATCTAGCTGATTCTCTTGTTGACAAAACTTTCCCTGATCCAGCTCTTTCTGTATCTTTCGAATTTCGCTATTTTCTTTCTTAGTGGAACAGAGGTTAAACGACCAGAAATAGGGGTTTTCTCTTAAGCCGCCTTAACCGGGTGGAGTAGTTAAAACTCATAAATAATGAGCACCTCTTGTTGGTAACTCAACAGATTGTCCCGAAGCTTAGCCTTGTTCAACGGAATGTCCCGTGTGAGAGGGTTCAGGTGCACAAACAATGTCTTTACTTTCTCCTATCATTGGTGCTCGAGAGAGATTATCAGTTTCATCGAATTCCGCACTAAGTCAATCAGTAGAAAGGAGTTCATCTGCAAGCGGGTCATCTTCACTAAAAACAAAATCATTGAATCTAGCTAAGAGCATAGTCAAGTATAGCATTTTTTACCAGGACATAGGTTCCGCTCTTCTTCCCTAATTACCAGCTTGCTTCTATAGATAGTTAGAAAGTATTACCAGCTTGCTTGCTTCTATAGATAGTTCTAAAGTTCCGCTCGAACGACCTTCAACTAAAGGGTATCTGTGACCGGGCGAAAGAACAAGCTATAGTCCCGTTATTTGATGCAAGCGAAGCGGGTTCAGGTCTTAAAGTTGAGTTCATAAAGCCTAAGAACGTTATAGCTAAGTGCTTGATTTAGTTTAGTTATCAGAGACCCAATCTTATCTGCGCTTAACGGGAAGTAAATGATTCACTTAAAGGATAGGTCGTGAAAATAGGATGGATTTCAGATTACCTGCTTTACCTGTTTTACCTGCTTTACCTGCGCCTATTATTTGTTCCGTTACTTGTTCACTCGCAAACACGTTAGCACCAACGGCGCCAATACATCATTTTCTCTAGCTAGCATAGTAATATGGGAATGTTGTGCTTTAATCATGAATTTGGAGCACGCACGAAGTAGTACGAAAGTCCGCTGGCGGTGCTTGTGTCTAAGGCTTATACTCAAAGGATACTTGTTCTGTCTTGGAGTATTAGGAAGCAGTTCTCAAGTATAGTTCTGGTAAAGAAGATGGTCTCGTTGAGTATAGATACAGGTAGGTAATATGACTCTTTTATATACATGCGCTCTAAGGATCCAATTCCTTATTTGTGGCTTCTGCACTCGCAAGTTCAAGGCCGGGAGTGAAAGGGACTGTTCAACACCTTTACTTACATTCTATATACCATGTACTCAATATCAAATAAATAAGAACAAGCAGCTGCGCTATAACAAGCTTAGGCGCCAACGGGAAGGGTAAGAAACTCTACTGGAGAACAAGAATCCGCAGGATGAGGGTCAGACTCCTTTTCAGAATCATGAAGTTGCACCTCTACGACAAAGACTTCAAAAGACAGAGACTCTATTCCAACAGAGAAAGATGAAACTCGGGATACAGACTATCACTCTCACAGGACTACCCGGGAAACAGGGATTCCACAAGAACAGGAGCAGTACCCACCGGGCTGGGCTCACGAAAGCTTACTTCTTCTGATCAAGGAGTTTAGATTCGATTCGAGAGTAGATTCCGCTTCTTTTCTTACTTAATAGGATTACGAACTAGGCCGAAAAGAAAGAGACTCGACTCTAGTACTTAGCGCTTCAGAAGGAACAAGCACGCCATCATAATCAAAAACGATACTGGGCGGGACGGGTATCCACTAGACTGCAACGACGCTAAAACACTCTTCCTTTCTTTCTTTCGACTTTATTTGATAGTGAATAAGCGACGCGACTACTATAAGCTTGTTTGCGAGTGAACGCCCGTTTGCGAGTTAACGCCCACTTCTTCCTTCCATCTATGATTACACTGGCTATTCTCTATTAAGATTAGGGGAGTACACAGGCATTCTATTCTCTATTAAGATGGAGGAGCTCCCCTTCTGCTGAACCTTTCAAGTGCTCCCGCGCTTCCTTCTAGCTATGATTACACTGATTGCCTCTCTTGTCGCCAAGAAACAAAATGGCAGCTAACT